>VYZT01011404.1:43015-68709 GCA_013400735.1 Pomatostomus ruficeps
TCTCCTCTCCTCTCCTCTCCTCTCCTCTCCTCTGTAATCCATATCCACATTCACAGTCATCTCTACCTCTTTGAACAAAAGATTGGTCTTTGACCATTCACTTTTTCCAGTATCAGAGTACAAACTGAAAGTACCAGGACGCTATTTTCATGTATGGGATCTCTAATAATATTCACATTCCTTTAGACATGATCAGATGTTGTTGTTTTCTCCTGAACATGTGGAAACTGTCATTGTTCAAGGAAGTGCAAGACTAAAATACGAAAAATGCAGAGGTTTGTGTGTGTGCTTTTTCTACCTTGTCAGGATCTGTTGCGTACCGACACTGGGAAATGCTTATGGTAAACATTTGGTCAGTACACCAAAAAAATCCACCAGGAAATAGAAATTTTCCAATAGTTTTAATTTCAGTAAGATTCCGAATTTATACTTATAGGTTAGCTTCTTGGTTACTAGATCCTCATCTACATTATATTTAAGTATTAAGTATTCTACATTGCTAAAGATGAAGAATTACACACAGGAATTAAGTGCTATATTGTGATAAGTAGACCATGGAGTTTGCAGAACTCTGGAGAGTTCCTACCTCTGAGCACCCAACTTTTTAAAAATTAAAAGAAGGAAAGCTCGGTAGATTGAGTGTAAGAAGAGTTAGAAAGAGAGTGAGGCACAGGTCGCAGAGGTGATACTGCTTGTTGCTAAGAAGTGGCCTTGTCCCTTGTTCCATCGCCTTGGCTGTGCTGCCTGTTGAGGTGACGCACTGTCCTGCCTGGTGTGCAGATGTTCCACAGGCTGCTGGGAAGACAAGCTGGCTCGGCCACCTTGCAGCCAGCTGGTTGGGAGTTCACAACAGCCCTACTGCTATTCGTGGTAGCTCATATGTCACAACTCCCTACAAACATATAACTGATCTAGAGTATTCCCAAAATATCTGAGGTCTGTGTCTATCTTCTCTTGACTACGAGAGCCAACAATATATAGCTGGGAACAGCCTGTGATCTGTAGAAAACAAAAGGTCATTTTCCAGCTTCCCACCCAAGTAATTGGTATACACCTCCTCAGGCTAGCCTGTAACTCACTACTTTCCAAATGAAAGTAAAACTTCTCTGTAGCATTTCATCATTGTTCAGTTGTCAGGAATTGTGGCTACAGAACCCAAGGGGGCTGAATCCAATGGTAGAAATATGATTTAAGGTTTACCAGAATTATAACAGAAGCAGAAATTTCGTATCTCAGTAGAGACAACAAATACACACCTTGCCTGTCTCATAACTTAATGCCCTTGAAAAGGTTCCCAAAGCATGGCAGGCCTGCAAAGACCTGAGTAAAAGCAAGAATTTATTCCGGATTCCTCTTTATGCAAAGTCAAAGTCATGGAAAGATTAGACTTTTGAAGGAAGAGTTGACCTAACGTGGAAAAAAAAAGGAAAAAGGACAGGACAGGGAGGGGAAAGGAAAGGAAAGGATGGGAGGGGAAAGGGAAGGGAAGGGGAAGGGAAAAGGAAAAGGAAAAGGAAAAGGAAAAGGAAAAGGAAAAGGAAAAAGGGAAGGGAAAGGAAAGGCCACAAACAAACAAAAAACAAACAAACAAACAAAAAATTTAGGAAACTTAGACATCTAGAGCCATCTGAGATGTCATAGGATCTCTTGTAACATCAGGCATGGAAGATATGATTCTAGATCTATGGGAGACCAAGGCTCTTATGGAGCTGCAGGTGGAGCATCCTAGAGAATCTCAAAAGGACAGGGATTGCTACCTATGTGTAAGCTATTGGAGCTTCTAAATCCTTATTGATTGCACGGGGGCTTAGATACCCAGCTCATACACAGGCACAGACACAGTTCAGTTTAGGTGTCTTGCCTACAAGTTGTACCCCAAACTAAATGTTTATACCTGTAGACTTTTGCTATCCTTGGAGACAGCTACTTCTAAACACCTTCATCTCTTCCTCTTCTATGCCAGGGGCAGTGTCTGGAGGAGAAAGAGAGGATGAAACCTTCATAAGACTTCATAGTAGAGTTTTTTGACTATTCCACTGAGAGAACATCAGAAAGAAGTTCCCAAGTACCAAGAGCAAGGAAGATAAAGGTATTGAGCCTTTTTGGAAATGTCACCTTGTTCCTAGGGGGAAAGGGAAGAAGGAGGGATTGTCAATCTCCATTGATTCAGCATACAGGTGCACTTGCCCCAAGTGAATGAAGAGTATCAGTTTGAACACTGGATAAACTTACAAATTTGAACATGCTGATCCACCAGTTCCAGCCCAGTACCAATTTCTGTAGGACTAGAAGAGTGACATTTCTTATCTGAGAAAGGAAGAGAGAAAACTGGAATAGACCATATTCTGACAAGCAGATGTTGGCCAAATCCTTTGTTACATATATGCAAAAAGAAGTTACCAAATATCAGGATTTTCCTGTTGTTCCATGGTGATGAAAGAGCTGCAGGGAGTTCTTGTGGCAGCTCAGGTGAATAGTGGCCTAAACTGGTGATGCACTGGTGCCCTGTAGAGGTGCCTGGTTGAGCAGCCTGGGTAAAGGTGAACATACACGCAGGGCCTGGGATTATTTCAGGTTACTAAAGCAAGTGGATATTTTCATGTGCATGAGTGCTGTCCTCAATTGTCTGACTCTGTCCTACCAACCTGGTATCTCATGACAGCATTGCTCGTGTGGGAAAGAATGACCTAAGTGAATGGGAGAAAAAGAGCCTGGAGCTGCCTGCTCAGTAGAGGCCTAAGGTCTTGATATTCAGCAGGAGCAATTGTGGAAGGAATCCTACTGTTTCCATAGAGAATTGTAAGATTTTATGAGACATTAACTGGCTGGTGGATGGGATATGAGTGTAATGTGGATCTAGGGATACATGGAATGGTCAGAAATCTGGATCAGAAACTCGGGCCTGTTACCCTGTTGTGGACTGGAAGCCCCATGAGAGGCTTTAAAAGGAGGTGCCAAGTTTGCTTTACTGAGAAATTTGTTGATTTTAACATAGCAATGTGAAGAAGGAGCTTTATTCAAGGGTCAAGCTCTGGCATGCTGGGTCAATAAAACCTAAAGACTGTGCCTGGACTAAATCTATTTTTGCAGGGTAGAATAAAAGACCTAAATTGGAAGTAGCATCCAGATTGACACAGCTCAGATATTGTCCCACATTGCACAAAAGGTAATCCATTCATTAGTCTGTAAAAAACTTGAACAATGTTCATAGAAAGGGGAATGCTCCTGCATGTGTTAACTGTATGAACATATTCCCTAGCAAATGTAAGGTCCAGTGGCCATAAACATGTCCCAGTCCACTTGAGTGTGTACCACCCCTGCTTTCCCCAAGCGAGAGGCTAAATGCAGTTTATCTGGCAGAGTGCAGAGTCAGCAAACATATGATGCAGGAGGGATCCATGTAGGTTTGCATGTAGGATTAGTCTTCGGGAAGCCTGTTAAAATTCCTTCCATCAGACTTGGAGCAGACTTGCCCAAGCAGGTTGTGGTAGCCATACTTGCCTCTGCCTAACCTGCAGCACCCACATGGCAGTGACTGCCTTTAGGGCACTGGGCAGGGGCTAGGGACTGGTGAGGGATTTACAGATTGAGCTTTTCAGCCTGCAGACCTGTCTTGGCTGTGCTGCTGGGGGCTGCCCTGGTACCTGCTCCAGATGGCTTCAGCACAAACCCTCCTCAACGGACCGAGACTTTGAGAACAGAGTCCTGGCTACTCCATGGCATACAAGCAGCTGTAAAACCCTCTGGTTATGGCAGGAGGCTGGGCAGCATCCCTGTTTAAATTGCAAGGCTAATTGTTCAGTGTTTTGCTCTGTGGAAACACAGATCTGTCATTGCAGAGACCATAAACTGTAGGAAATCTGAGATTGTTATGGTCATTCAAACTAAATACAGCTATGGGTAATAGAGCAGAAGGAATTAATTTTTAAACAAACCTGGTCAAGGCACTACTTTCAAAGGCAGATTGAGCCTCTTTTCCTTCAATAACAGGAATTTCATAAAGTGCAAGAGCATCTAGTACAGGGCAGAGGATAGTAATTTGAGAAATATAAAAAGAGTGAGGAAGCAGGTACAGTTAAGATAAATATACTGCAAGAAATGTCTCATGGACTAAAGGACAATGGCATTGAAGAAGCAATTAACTGAGAAACTAAGCAAATATTGCAGGTTTTAGGACAGAGGAAAGAATTAAAATAGCTTAGTCTAAGTTGTTTAGGTGATACAATGGTTTAGTATGTCTAGTTGCTTGATTTAATTTCAGATATGTGTAATTTCTATGAAGACTGACTAGTGAAACTTTTGTATTTCCTAAAGGGCAAAGCATTTGTGTTACAGCTCTGTGGCCAAATTAAAAATGGTGTCAGTGAAGGACAGCAAAATGCTTTAAGTGGTTAAGTGGAAGAAAATAATTCTGCTTCAGCAGAGCTTTTGTGTCTCAGTTTATTGTATTCGAAAGATGTGAAGAAATCAAACTGTTTGGGAAAGAAGAAGATACTACAGTGATTTTTTCACTGACCTGAGCAGTAGAAGCAACAAAGTCTCTGAAAGATCCTTAGAACAGATAAACAACAACCACTGATGAAAAGATAAGGATAGCATGATACTTTGAACTTCATGCTACGATCCAACAAGGAAGCATAAAGTATACATCAATCTGAATGGGAGTGTTATTGATACAGAAAGCAGACACTCAGTTCCTGTACAGATAGAGAGAAGTACAGTGGTGACAGGCTTGAACACATTTGCAGACTGTTTGTCTTTGCCTTGGCACCATTTAGTAGCGCACCCTAAGGCAGCAGTTGCACCAATTAAAGCAGTGGGCATGAAAGGTGGAGCAGTGGGCTGCCAGGATATTTAAACAAATCATGATGAAGTGTGCAGAAAATGCAGTGCTCTGGCTGTGGGAATGGGTCACCAAAGAACAGAAGAAAGCTGTTTGCCATCAAAGCAGACATGGGGGAATTCGCAAACATGTACCTGCTGGACACACAGGACTTTTTTCCTGAAGGGTTTTAATCTGCAGTGTTTTCATAGCAACACGTGTTCTCCGAAACAATAATCATCATCCACAAGAGGAAATCAGAGTCTCCTAAAGGAACAGAATCCAAACCATTCAAAACCTAAATCCAGTACATATATCCTTCCTTAGAATAAATTACTTTCCAGGCTTGACTTGATCATGTACTACATCAAACTCAGCCAGCAATTTCAAATTGTCGTAAGATAAACAGTACTCTTCAAATAGATAAGTAAGAAATAGTTGGAGATAGAAGGCAATTCACCTATATAGTTGCCTGACATAAAAACTGATCTCACTGAAAAATTAGAGACTTGGCCATGAGAGACAAGAGGGGAAATCCTACCTGAGTATGTTTATCGTCTACTGATTATGCAGAGAACTGAATCCAGCCCACCTGCAAAATTAACCAGTGGCCAGAGTTTTAGACCTGGAAGCAAGGGGCTCTCTTCAGGATAAAGAGAGTGATTTTCTAATCCCTGTGTTCTATCATTGCTATTGTCTGTAACAACAGTCCAATATAGCAAAGCACACACGGGCCAGGCATTACATCTCTCCACCTATGTCATAGTCTGTGAGCCTTACAGTGGATTCAGGCATTCTCTTCCCAGATATGTTCACAAACATGTCAAGCTCAGAAGAAAGCTGGGGCACACTTCTAGTTTGGCTTTTGGTTGTTTTGGGGGGTTTTTTTCTGGCATTCTGCAGGAACACTTAGGTTATCCTAAGATGAGTACAAATGAGAAGCATGTTTAAGTAGTCTGATGGAGAACCATGTGCCTATATTTCTCAGAGCGAACTTTAAAGGGATGCAGTTGCAACAGCACTGTGTCTACAGAGCTAAGGGAAGGGAGAGTTGTGTGAAGCATAGAAATTGTCAATGTTCCACAAAAACTTTTAATTGTAAAGGGAAAAAAAGGAGTTCCTTTTGTCCCATTCCCAGTATAGTCTCGGACGTCAACCTTCCTGGCATAATCAGCATAAAAAAAGACTAGAAATTTCTATGCTTGTGTACTTATGAATGTTAAGACAAAAAGTAAAAGAACCATCCACTAAACTGCTTGCTGGAAGAAGTTATTGGCACTACTGGTGTTTGCTCATTTCATGTCTAACGTTAGAGGCTGCAGCCCTACCATTACACATATTTAGGTATTTCACACTGAAAGCATTATTTTGAGAGCTTGATCCAAGACATTAATGCTAAGGTTGTTGACTGGAGCTTTTTCTTTGTTCTGTATTATGTGTATGTCTGATGCCATGACACAAAAATTTGTGAAGTGCCCAGGTAAATAAGACCAAAAAAATCCACAAAGCAGATAAAGGAATAAAAGAGCTTAGTAAGCAGAGACAGTGTCAAGAGTTGTCATTTGGGGTTTTTTCAGTGAGAACTCTCTACATGCCAGATTTTATTATCACTAATAATTTCCAGAGCTGAAGCAATAAAGAGGAATAAAGATACTTATTCTCCTTTTTTTTTCCTGACCATAAAAGGATCCAAGGCTTACCCAAGACAGAACTAACTCAGATTTAGTTTGAGTACTTTGATGGTGATTTTGTTGTGCTACTGAGACACAACTGAGATTTGGAAATTTGTCCCCACAGCTGACTCACTTTTGCATTTTCTTCCTGTATAAATTAAAAAAAACCCTATTCTTGGTAAAGACTACAGCAGGAAAACTATGTATTCTTTGGCTCCAAAGCCATGCTTTCTACTGTGTAATTTTTCTATATGCTCTGGTTTTGAGAGCATGTTAACATATGATCATTGCTGAAGACAGCTGTGATGGGACTTTTTTTTTAATATCTAGGAGTGCAATTATTCTACAATGGTTGTATAAAGAGACTATTCAAGACTGAATTTAAATTTTTATGCCTGATGGTAGTGAAAGTGAGTGGATTTCAACTCCCAGTTTAAAATACCTAAATGTAAGAGGTCTACATATATTTACATATAAACTATATATGTCTATAAGTGAGATAGCTGTCTCTGTTCTCAAGGTAGTCAATGAGATTTCCTCAGCACAGTGAATGGAGTGTCAAGAATTTGGAGTAGTCTGTAGTTTAGCATTTTTTTTCTCCCTTTAAGACAGACACCAGGTCAGCTTTGCACCACGTCAGCCAAAAACCACTATTGATTTCACTGACCCTACTGACTAGCTTTCCATAACAGAGATTATATTTAAAAGCCTTAATCTGCAAGTGGAGTCCAATCCTTTACTACATATAGGTGATATGCCAATGAACAGAGAATGAAAACAAGTTGGGTTAATTTCAAAAATTATCATACTGGCAATCAAATGAATAAAACAGTAGGCAGTCACACATCGACTCCTGAAAAATACCTTCTGTGTGGACATACTGGTTGCTGCACGTGCACATCAGTTTCACTTTCTACTATGATCACCTCCCACATAAACAGCTTGATCTTCTGAGATGCTGAGAATTCATACTTTCTGGAGCCAAGAAAAGCTGCAACAGTACATCAAATCTGAAAATTGGGACATTTATTTAGATTGCTGTGTGGCAATGTTGATTTAAATACCCAGCTTGAAAATGTTAGCACAACTTCTTCAGTGAGAAAAGAAAGTGGGTCCTATGATTATTATTCCTTGTTCTTCCAGTCAGCATCTTCCAGTTAGCATCTTTTCTTTTTTCTAGTTAGTTTCTTTTTTCTCCTACAGATTCTGGTATTATATTCTGCTGATTGATCTCAGAGATGGTCCCTCTTCGACACTTTTGTCATTTCCAGACCTTTTCTCAATACTGTTATTGTTGAAGGTAGAGATTTGCACCACACAGAAGTCAAGTCCTCCCTTGCTTTTCTCCTTGTGCTGTCACATACAGAGAGAGTTGTAAATGATTGGGTAAGTCCAGACCTCTGATTCGTCATTATGTTACATTTATTCTGCTTAGGTATAAGTGGCTATACAAGTGGTGTAAATTGGTAACCACAGAACAATAGAAAGCAAGGTTTTTCCAAATCCATTTGCTATCCTGATTAACATTCAGTCATTCTCACTTGTGTCTCTAATGTATGAAAGGTTTTAATCTGGAAGAAATTCACGCTAACATTATTCTGCAAGAATAAAGTAGCAAAGCCTATCTATAAATGAGAATTATGTCTCAAATCCTTTTTTATGGCAATATATATTTTAGGGAAAAATAAAAGGGTCTAGAACGGATTTAAATTTGCTATTCCAAAAAAAATAAATAAATAAAATAAACTCCAATGAAAATGATGAAGGCAAAATAAACCAAATCTTACCTTAGAATGGAAGGTGCCAAATAAAACACACATAACTTCTTTCTTCATTTCTTTCTCGTCATATCAGTATCTAGTAGATGTTTGTGCTGAACAAGCTGTTAATCTAGAACATCCTTCTAAAGAACTTCTTAATTTTTTTTCCCCAAAGGAAAAAAATTTCCTTTGAGTCCTTCACATTTTTTCATATTTTTTTCCCAACCAAATTACTAGTTTCAGGTCTGGCCTGGGCAACTCACCAGCTTTTCAACTACATTAACACTACTTTTTGAGTAGCCACTTGTACTGCACAGAGTTTGCACAGAAATCACCAAAAATTTTTCCCTTAAAAGCTTTACTTTGTACTTGGAGCATGGGCCTTAGAGGTAATAGTCTCCTCTTTAATAAATTAAAACACATAGTGATGTACTTTTGTACTGCAAATGAATGAGAACATATTGTAAATAATAAATTACAAGAGAGACTGACAATGTATCTACCGCACATCTTAGATCTTGCATTTATGTTACACTAAATGACTACTCCGTGCCTTGTGTCAGGGAACCATAGAACAAGGTACCTCAAACTGAGCTGTGTTAAAGTGTGAGTGTTGTTGGAAAACAAAGCCCAAGTTTGTTTCCCATAAGCATCCTTAATAATCCGGAATCACTGTTGAATCACAGGAGTTGTTATTCCTTATTACAGATACAAGTTAAGAGCAGAAGATGGCTTAGAATAATGGTCTAATCATCCTCTGTAGAGACATCTGAGGCATTCTGCGACCATATTTTAAAGGAAGAAAACATATTCCTTAGGGGCACTGGTTCATTAATTTTCATTTAAAAGATAAAGCAACAAAGCATTAAAACACAGAATTAAAGCCATTTTCTTAACTTCATTTACCCATCTGAAGTCAGATCTAGAGCAGCAAAATCAGGAAACACAGAAATCAGCTTGACCAATATTAATATATGTTTGCGTGTTGCAGCAGCTGCAAAAACTCTGCTATTAGTTCTTCAACTAAGGCTCATTTTCACATTGAATGGTGGCAAGATAAGTCTTGCAGAAGTCATTTAAGAGTGAATAGATTACTGATTATATTTATTAATCCCACCTCCAACATGTATTAGGTTTCAATGGAGTTCTAGAAAGAATCAAATTTAAGTGACAGATGGCAAGGATGAAGATACTGCTGTGGAAAACTAGGCAAAGCAGACAACAGTGGTGTTCTTTAATAAATAACCTAGGGTGCCTTATTTTTTTTTTAAAATATATATATATTTTATATATTCCGAATGCATTCTGAATCCCATCTCAGGACTGCCTGAATCTGGGCAGGAAAGAACATTTTCCATACTTTCCATTCTTCAGGGGTAGAGGCTGGAGCAGCATCTTCTGAGAATAAGACCATAGGAAGTAACAGACTTGCCAAGATATCTAGACAGCTAGGATCTAACTATCTCTGGAACGTATTGGAATGACACAGAGGAAAGTAAATAGTCAGCACCGGTTGATTCAACAGTTTCCTACTTTGGTTTATACTCATCTCTCTTTACACCATTCACAAACTCTCATGGAATCACAGAGCAATGTCGAGAGCACTACATATATGGGGAAAATGGAGTTTGCTTCATTTACAAGTATCTTCATAAACCCTTTATTAAAAAAAAAAATTACATTAGGACTGATGAGAGACAAAGTACAAAGAACCAGGCAGAGCCCTGCTGCAGTGTGCCCAGAGTTGATATAGGCATATTGCCATTTGACAATGGAAGGAGTTTGGTTTAGGAATAAGGGTCCTATTTCTTCCTTCTTAAAATGTGCTTTGTAAGGAAGCTGAGTCAAGCAAGAACAAGAAATATGGTTTGATAAAAAGAATGTTTAGGTCATCCTTGATCTAAGCATAGAAAGAACCTGTAATGTCTCTTTGGATATCATTTGAAAGACACAGGACGTTAAAATGTATTAGACAACTGAAGACATGTTAGACCTGAAAATCTTTAACTAAAATAACTACTAAAATTATAGCATCTTTTTTTTTTCACTATTTAGGCACCAAATCTAAGTCTCATTGTGTTAGTGAGGTTATTTCCAAGTTAGGTGCCACAAGGTACCGTAAAATTGTAAGACTTCATTGCTTTTCTGCAATAAGCCTATTTATCAGGCATCAACTGACAAATAGAACTAAAATATGGAGAGAAGATGAAAAACAGAACAAAACCTTCAGTTCCTCCCTCTAGCCACACTCAATTCTAAATGCACTGCTTTTCGTCGTTGTCCATCAACAGGAGTAAAAGATAACATTCCACACAGCGTTAAAAAAGGACACCATCAGCCTAGCTTTAATAAATTAAATCAAAATCTAATAAAGCTACTTTCTCAAAAGGGCACCTGCCTCTGAGATCATCTCCTCTATATTCTTTCTCATTATTTAAACTAATTTTATCTAATTTAATTTTTTTATTACTTCTCCATTGTCTGCTGCTCTGAGACCATTTCTTCCATGTACACAGATACAAGCAGCTTGCAAAGCTGTGTCTCAAGATGCCTGCATGTAGGACCAAAATCTCAGGGCCCCCTTATGCACCCAGCTGTTCATTCTTTCTCCTATTCCTTAGCTTCAAGCTGAATGAGGCAATATTTGAAAAACACATGACCAAATATGCACTTGGGCATATAGCATCGTCATCTTGACTCTCACCTCACAACCCTGCATTCAATAGCTCAACCTCAGACATGCTTCTGCTCAACGTGATAATTATTTGGATTCCATACAAAGGTCTACTTCAATTACCTTCTTCTTTCCAAGATCTAAGTTAATTTTTAGGTGTGTTTAATTTTTTTTATCAGAGCTATGTCAGGAATGCACTAAACATCTTATTCCCAGACCTCATTCAGAACCTAGCACACCAGATCAAGTATTTTATTTTCCATGGCAGCTTGACAGTTACTCTGTGTGTTCCCCTTATGTCCTTTAGGTAGGTAGAAAAGGAAAGCCCTTCCTC
Source organism: Pomatostomus ruficeps (assembly GCA_013400735.1). Lineage (NCBI taxonomy): Eukaryota > Metazoa > Chordata > Aves > Passeriformes > Timaliidae > Pomatostomus > Pomatostomus ruficeps. The sequence goes on from VYZT01011404.1 coordinate 54,279, forward strand.
ACATCCACTGGAATATTGAGGTCTCCAGTGTGATACTGTCTGTTCCTGCTTCTTTCTCAGGGCATTACAAAGTCTGACCATGTGCTTCTGGAGACAGGGAGAAGCTTCTTAGATAAACAGTCCCTTCCCTAGCATCTGCAGGGATTCAGGTGAGAGAAATAGTACTGCTCACCAGCTGCTGCATGGACCTACACTCTTTCTGAATACTCAGAAAACATTTTAAAGATTAACTAATCTTAGTGAATAATATTCTCCTACTATCCTCTTGCTGAGCTCTGCAACTTAAAGCTCAGATGCTTAAATTTAAGCAGCCATATTTAGAAGGTCTAGGTTTTCATCCTAGAGGAAACATGACTACTGAATTCTCATTTCTCTTTTGTTAAACTAGGGCATGAAACTGACCAAACTGACTCTCATTTCATAAGCAAAGAAAAAAATTGGAAATAATTTCTCTCCAACTGAACAGTTCTGGTAGCACAAGGCTGTATTTTCTGAAAGTGGTGTTTCAAAGAACATATGTAGTGCTCTGCAGAAAGCTGGACAGTGCCACTTGTGGCAGCAGTGCTTGTCTCCAGGTCTAAACCTCATCAAAAAAGCTAAATACCCTTTTGGCATAGTTTTCTAATATTATTGCATCTTCCGTGTAAAGGATTTCGTGTCATAGCCATAAAAAGTAAAGGCTTTGGGAAATGGCTCTGCAGTGGTCCAAACCATGATTCAGAGAGCCACATTTTCTAATTCCCGCTGCTTCACAGTGTTTCTCTATTCCTTGCTGCCTGGTGGTGGCCAGCTAGCCCAAGCAGGCTATGCCACTCCTCCTCACCTCACTCCTGAGGGAGCTGATGTCATTTGCATGTACAGGTGTAATTAAGCCACGGAGCAGGTCAGTCTGAGTAACTTACAGTGCTGACCCTCACACAACACTCAGCTTCCCACTTGCCCTCCTAGGAAAGAGGCCAGTTGTCATGGGCCTTGCCTATGCTCACACCTCTTCTTTGTTGTCTCTGTTGCCTTTTTTTCTGCTCCAGAGTCCTGGGTTTTGCAGCCATTTCTCTTTTCTGCCTGACTTTCTGTCCAGTTTTCATTTCTAAAGAAGGGAACATTGTTTTATGTTTGATTTGTTCCTAATTTTGTATTCTAGAAAATGGATACACCTTTCTTTTGTACAGTGCCTCCTGACTTGAAAGTGTGAGCTTAATGTGCTTCCAGCGTAGCAACACCAGGAGCGCCATCTGCCACAGATCTGTTCTCAATGCTAATTTAGTTATTGTGGTTTAACCACCGAAACCAAGAGAGTTCACAGGATCACAGAAACACAAAAACACACAAAAAGCTGAGTTGAAAGGCACCCACAAGGATCATCAAGTCCAACTCCTGGCCCTGCACAGCACCATCTCCAAGACTTATACCATAAGAGTATTGTCCAAAAACTTCTTGAAGTCTGTCAGGCCTGATGCTGTGAACTCTTCTCTGAGGAGCCTCTTCCAGTGCTAAACCACCCTCTGAGTGAAGAACCTGTTTCAATATCCAACCTAAACTTTCCCTGACACAACTTCAGGCCATTCCCTCAGATGCTGTCACTGGTCACCACAGAGAAGAGATCAGTACCTTCCCCTCCTCTTCCCCTCTCAAGGAAGTTGGAGACTGCAATGAGACCTCCTAGAACAATCTTCACCATAACTTTACCAGGCACTGAAGTGAGACTGACAGACCTGTAGTTTCTGGGGTGCTCCTTCTTGCCATTGTTAAAAATCAGGAGAATGTTTGCCAGCTTCCAGTCAGCTGGGACATTTCCAGATTCCCAAGACCACTCAAAAGTCATTGAGAGAAGTTTTGTGGTGACATCAGCAGCTCTTTGAGGATTTTTGGATGTATCCCATCAGGCCCCATAGATTTATAGGGATCTTGCTGGAGCGGCAGATCCCTCACAAGTTCAGGGTCAGCTGGGAATTGATCATTCTCTCAGTCATGGTCCTCTAGTTCAGAGGCTGAGATCCCCTTGGTGGATCATCTGTGTTGAACACAGAGGGAAAGAATGTGTTAAACACCCCTGCCTTGTCCACATCCCTGTTTGTGAGGTGATCATCCTCATCCTGGAAGGGGCCTTATGTAAAGCCATCAGATCAAAAGGAAGCGCTTGTAAGCTCTCTGGTGCTGATAGCAATGCAGGCCCAGTGTGACCACAAAGGAACAAGGCTCTTTTACCAGTTTTAAGCTACTGGCAGTTTAGAAGACAATTCAATGGTATCCAGGAACATCTAAAGAAGTCAATGAAAGAGAAACAAAATTTGCTGCTGATGAAGCCTGTTTCCCAAGTTGTCTCCATATACCTATGAAACATAGCATATGCTCCCACACTTACATTTGCATAGCTGGCAAGCACACTTTGGTTATAAAGCAACACATGTGGAATAAAACCGTTAAAGAACAATAAAAATTAGAATCCCATGAAGCCAGTGTACATGAAGATCACTTATCAGAACATGGTTCTATTTTAACATATGGCCTGTAAAAAATGTTACTCCGTATATTTTAAAATCTAAAAGAATGACCTTTTTAATTGCTGATTAAATTGTCTTGCTCCCCAGGCAGTCCAGTTTTGATGAAGCTACAAAGGAACTAACTGTTTTGTGACAAAAAAATTAAAAAATTTATAACTTATATTTCCAGGAAATACCACAGATGAAAAAAGAAACTTAGAAATATGATGTGTCTTTTAATTATTATTTTTTTAATATTCATAGTGAGAAGAAGTAGAAATCACAGTTACCACAAGCCACCATTATAAGCATTAATTCAACTGATTAAAAATTATATTAATAATTTAACCAGTTTTAATAATAGAATAACGGACTAGGTTTGATGAGCTAATAATACAAAGATTTATCTACAGACAGAAACACATTATGCACAGGGTACATAATTTCTCATTTTCATAGAAGATCCATTTCTCTTATAATGAAAATATTGTAAGATTTGATCTACTGAAGCATCATAGGGATACCCCAGTGTGACTGATGTAAACCTATCAGGGAAGCTATACCAGACATGTTGATTCTTATCGTATTTTAACCCTGTTACTTTTCAAACAGTCATTTGTACAGCATGACATGGGGTTCAACACTGCTTTTTTAAAACCTTTTTTCTTTTATTAAATGCCATAAAAGCATTTTCTTGTGAAGAAATCATAGCTCATTTTACATTTCTCTTAACAGCATTTACTTAACGACTTCACCACTTCGGAGTTACAGCTGGGACTGACTCATAAGATATTTATATAAAGGACTATTTTATCTTGTAGCTATATTCCCATATACAGACAAACTCTAACCATAGATAGAGCAGGACAAGATTGGTACCAAGAAATGTGGATTTATATTTAGGATTGCTGAAGACTCAATTTTACAAAAAGCCTCTGAAGTGATCTCACTATTTATTCATTTCCTAATAGACTAACCTGAGCTTATTCCCAGGCAGAAAATGCCTGTGAATCTTGAGGAAAGAAGCAGCTTTTCCAGTCCATCTGCTGCCCTCTTCTACCCAGAACATGTGGGCAGTTGCACAGCTGTATCAATTTGTTCCTATCATAGTATGCTTAAGGAGGCCTCTTGGTTATTTCGTAACAGAGCTAACTGACAAGTGTTCGTTCTTTTCAGATATGCTCTCTGTTTAAATTGAAGTAATAGTTTTTATTTATCCCTGAAAAACAAAACAAGAACATTTAATGCTTTGACAAGACGTGTTTTCTTCCTCGCATCTACAGTTTTTCCAGTGAAATAAACAGAAAAAGGATAACAATGATTATAAATGACTGAAAACCCCAAATGGTAGTCAAGACAGCCTTAAAAATGAAAGGCTGAGGAAAAAAACGTAATCTTAGTGTGGGGAAAAAAGGATGGTTTTTGGTATAAAATAGGCTGGAAGTTTTGAAAATTCCCCTGCTGCCAAATCAGGGGACACACAGACCCCTACTAGTAGCTGATATCCAGTATTACTGAAGCCATTACTCTTAATAGAGGCAGACTACTACAATTATCCATTGACCGCCCCAGCCACACGCTCAGTCTGAGCGCTCTGGGCCAGCCTGGCTTGCCACCCTCCGAGGCTCCCAGGCCCACGGGGCAGGTGTAGGCCTGATCACAGCCTTTGAGACACCTCACGCACTCCTGAGGACAGTGCCCACGGCCAACCACACTCAAATTCTACTGACTTGTGGTGTTATGGGTTTATCCATTCTCATGGGCTTGGGGAAGGGTTGGGATTTCCTCAGCTCTTGGGAAACCCTCATATGCTCCCTCTCTGCTCCATCTCTTGCCTTCGGATGGCTGTTTTCAGTAATTCTTTCTCCATCCATATCCATGTGTCCCTGTAGAGCCCATTCATGCAAACCCACACACAGGAGACTTTTATGACAAACTGGGTTTTATTTTGACAACAGGAGAAAGAAGGGAGGAATGACCCTCCTAACCTACAATCTTAAAATGATAGTTGTATTTTTCTCCTTTGCAAAAATAGCTCTGGTTCTCTGCTTGATCTCGTTCATCACTGAGTTGCTGTGGAAAATGTTGTTTTATGAACGCCTCAGATATTACGATAGATACGTGCTTTTATTCCTAATAGCTGGAAAGGCTTGAAGAAAACCAGCTGATAAACTTGCAGATAGCACATCACTACAAAGGGAAGAACAGCAGTCCCTGTGGGGTAAGTTAGCTACCTCTGTTAGTAGCTAAAGCTCAGGGGTTATGTTACAGCTTTTACTCTACACATTACGTGCATCATGCCCTCTTCCACCCCGGTGCCATAGCCCATTCATACGTATTACCAACTTACAGATGTGGCTGATAGCACAAGTAGCTGTTAGGCTATTTCTTGCAACTTGGAAAGGGAGAAGTCTCAATCACCTGGCATACCTGTGTTATTTCCAGGAAAAAAAGGTGGGAAAGCATATCAAAAATGACAGAATTTATTCTCTGAAATCCTGGGATAATAGTGTCCAATGTACGAAACTCCATGACTGTCCTTTTTCATCTGGTACCTTTCCACATTAGAACAAAGAGAGGAAATATTCTCATCTATTTAGTACACCAGAACCTGTTAGGAGATCCTCCTGGGAAAGATGAAGACAAACTTCCCTGGGTCTGTGAGGGTGCACAGTCAAGGCTGTCCCACTCTAGAGCCAACATTTGTTAGTATCTATGTGATAGAAAAGTGGGACACAATGGTTATAATTTTATTTTTTAAAAAGAGTTGCTCATGCTTTATTAGGTTGATATCTTCAAAGAGGACTGTGTGGAGTAGATTCTAAATAGGCAAAGTCATCCAACATTTTAGTCTCTGTGTAATTAATGAAGAAAGATAAAGATCTGACTTAGTGAGGCTGCATGCCTCTTCCACTGTCTTCAGAGATGCCTGCCGTGCACCATTGACTCTAAAGGAAATGTAGGCATTCTCTTTTCTCCTGCCAGGCCAAATATCTTAAATTTCTGCAGATTTTCATAGATCAGTTAGACACATTGTGTTTTGCTTGCGCAGACTTCCCTTCCACAGAACTTATCATAATAAGTACTTAAAAATTCCCATTGTAAAACCACTCTGTGTCACATCAGGTGGTATGTATGTTTGGTGCTTTCAGGATACAGTGAAATGATCCATTGACTTCCAAGGAGTCAAGGAACGAACCTGACTGTCCACTCCCTGTCCTTTCTTTGGCCTGTTTGTACAGCACAAAGTGAATCTAAAACACTATCTACCAGACTCCTTGGCTTTTTTTAAGCTAATGCTCAAAGTATTATAAGTGTCTGTGACATGGCAGTATTTTATTCAGTGTTCTACCCGCTCTAGCTAGAAGGAGTCTTGGGCAGGGAGTGGAGTTCTGGGATGCTATGACTAATGGGATTGTATGTGAGGAGCTGTTTTTTAATCTCAAGACATCATTTGTTTGGGTTTTTTTACCATGCCTGAAAAGTCTCTTCCAGGAGGCATTTAGTAAGACCTTCGATCAAGTTTTGAAGGCATGACCAAAAACAAGGAGTGGGATTTTGGTCTTCTGGGAAAAGGGATGGAAAGCAATGCCCCAGGGTGAGGGTGTGTACCATCCAGGTAAAACAGGTCCTGGTAGAGGTGAATCTGAGGTGTTGGACAACTGTACTTGTTCTGGGGAGAAGTGGTAAAGCAGATCTCATCATTCATTGATTGCTTAGCTTTCTGACACAGATGTGCTAAAGGTGCTGGACACCTCTTCCCTGTGTAAGAAGGATTGTTCCTGTGATTGCTTGTATCTTCTCCATTTATCTTTGTCTTATGAATGTATTTATAGCTTCTGGAAGCTCCTTTTCTTGTAACCATGCGGACAGGCACTCAGACCCCATTAGATACTTGGCTCTTCATGTTTTTTGTAGAATCATAGAATATGCTGAGTTAAAAGGGACTCACAAGGATCATTGCCCTGCACAGGACAGCACCAAGATCCACACCATATGCCTGAGAGCATTGTACAGACACTTCTTGAACTCTGTAAGGCTTGGGAAAACTGTTGCAATGCCCAGCCACTCTCTGGGTGAAAACCCTTTTCCTAATATCCAACCTAAACCTCCCCTGACACAGCTTCCTATCAGTCCTTTGTGTCCTGTCACTGGTCACCACAGAGAAGAGATCAGTGTCTGCCCCTCCTCTTCCCCTCACGAGGAAGTTGTAACTGCAATGAGGTCTCCCCTCAGTCTCCTCTTCTCCAGGCTGAACAGACCAAGTGACCTCAGACGCTCTTCATAAGACTTCCCCTCAAGGCCCTTTACCAACTTTGTTGCCCTCCTCTGGACACTCTCTAATAGTTCAGTATCTTTCTGATATTCTGACACCCCAAACTGCCCCCAGCACTCCAGGAGAGGCCACTCCAGTGCAGAGCAGAGCGGGACAATCCCCTCCCTTGCCCGACTGGCGATGTTGGGCCTGATGCACCCCAGGACATGCTTGGCCCTCCTGGCTGCCAGGGCACTGCTGACTGATGTTCAACTTGCCATCCACCAAGGCCCCCAGGTCCCTTTCCATGGCACTGCTTTCCATCATCTCATTCCCCAGTCTGTACATCCAGGGTTGTCCTATCTCTGGTACAGAATGTGGTACTTTTTTTGATAAACTTCATACAGTTGGTGATTGCCCAACCCTCGAATTTTTCAAGGTCTCTCTGCAGAGCCCCTCTGCCTTCAAAGGAATCAGCAGCTCCTCCCAGTTTAGTATCACAGGCAAATTTATTAAGTCCCATAGGATGTGACACCTTTCTCCTGGTGAGTCTAAACCCTTTGGCTTCTGATGGAGACACCAGCTCCCAGTTTTAGAGGGTGATTCTGGGATCTCATATGCTACTTTCCAGATGTGGAAGTCAAACATGGCTTAGTGCACTAGTTCCCTGCTGTTGGCTGAGAGACCCACAGATTCCCCTATGAGGAAGCAGAGAGGAACCAGGGCAGAGGCAGGCTGCCCATCCACACTGGGAGGGTCTACATATTGTAGCAGAAACTGAAGAAGATGGGTTTAAGAAGGGCCCAAAAGACTCTCAGTAAGCAAAAGCCTTTAGGGTAACAAATGACACCAGATGGCTGGATTTGATGCTGTATTTATGAGGGAGATCAATTAAAAGAAGTAGTGATTTCACCATTTCATGAAGTATGTCATCTTCAGAGGCCAGAGATGACTGTTAAATTACTTAAACTGACTTCTCATGTATTAAAGGCTTGTAAATGTCACCCACACATTCTGTTCTGAACACAATGGCTTTAATTAGACTTAAATATTTCAATCCTCAAGCAACTAAACCATTTTGTACCACAGAGTGGGAACAGACACGATTGAGGCAGTCTTCAGTGAATGGAATCTACTACAACTGAAAGGACCTGTTTTACTTAAATTGCAAAAAGTGCCATGAGTCCTTCCAGTATGGATATATTTTTCTTCCCAGAAGCATTTCTTTATCATTCCAAATCTGATGTTCAATTTGACTTTGAGTAAGTGTCAGTCATCCATCTTTTGACAGGTGCATTTCAAAATACCAGTTCATCTGTTGTCCTGCTCCAGTCAAAGTCTCATGTCTTAGAATAAAGGAGAAAAGTGGAGAAAACAAAATTTGGCCAGTTGTTGTTCTTATGCAAATGAGGAGCCTTGGGAACAGGTTACAAGTTCTGTGGCACAGGCAAGACTGCTGTACCTTCCTTGCCCTAGGAATGTGTGGCTGTAAGTGGATGGCAGAGTGGATTTAAAGCCACAAGATCCAAGGCAAGAAGGACCACAGCCTCTTAGGCTTACTTTGGTACCTGCCTGTGCAGTCTTCACACTCACAGAAGCTGGATCAAATCCTATCTTTAGGACAGCAACTAACGTCACTTTCCAAGTATAGTGACTGCACCACCCTCCGAAATCAGTGTTAATTTATCATCTTCCCTGTCAGAAAACCGCATCATATGTCAAGGTGAATTTTCCTGACTTCTGCTCATTGGATCTGGTTGTCTAATGTTATATAATACTGTATAGACTTCCAGTTTTACTTTCTTTCCTAAAAGCCAGAACTACACACTTGTAAGATCTTTTTTTCTCCTACATGTATGAGTAGCTACGCAAGATCTTATCTCAGCCTCCTTTTTATAAGCTGAATAGGAACAGCTTCTCATCTGAAGAGTTATTTTTAGCACTTTCGTTTTATGACTCTTCCTCTGGAAGTGAGGATAGCAGAGCTGCTATGGTAGTCCAGCATATTACAGTAGCACAGCACATTACTGCAGCACAGAAGTACAGCTATTGCAGAACTATTACAGTGGTGTGTTGCTCTTATGTGCAAAGGCAATATTGGATCTCTCCTCTGCACTTTGATGCTCCCTCTTTTTTCCTCAGTCAAGGAGGAGCATCTCCTTGATCAAAGATGGTGCTGATATCTCTAAGGACAGTGTAACACTGAAAGCTGACAGTAAGGTGATAAAGATGGTCATTGAGTAAGCAAAAAAAAATAGTTTCTGTGTTTTGGAAAACGATTTCTTGAAACTATTTGGTGGGGGGGGGGGCGTGGGAAGAAATTCCATTTGTAATTATTGTGAAAGTGGACAGCTAGGGTGTTTTTAAACTATGTTTTAAAATAAACCAGAATGAACTATTTAACTGCTACATGTCATTGTGAACCTATTACAATTTCTCTAAAAAGGAATTACAATATTTTAAGATTCAAGGATAGGACAAGGAGATAATCAAACAGAGAAAAAATATTGACTGCCTCACTCTTCTTAGAGTGAGGCTCAGATCCCAAAGGAAGAAAAAAGCTGAATACATGCCATGTTTTATAGCAAAGATTTTGCCAGAGATAGTTTTGAAAACACATTTAAAACTTGTAAAGTGCACTACATACAGAGAAATGTGTTTAACTCCCTGATGAAGTAGGTGACTTAAAATTTAGATGCAAGGCTCAAAAAAATTCTAATGTGTCCAAAACATATCACTTCAAAATGGTTTGAAGAAAAACAGATTTATGTTGCTAGAGATATTTCTCAAGATAATTTATGAAATTATAGTTTTATTAATAACCAGTTAGAATAGAGCAAGATATTTTTAAATGCAGGGAGTTAACAAAACGGGCTTATTGGAGCTATGTGATAAAATAGATATATTTTACCATCAGGAAAAACACAGAAAATAATTGGACATTGCTTCTCCAGAAAAGAAGAAAAATAAAAACCCGAAAGCAGCCATTTATGATAGATGTTTCAGAACATATTTATCATCACTTCATGAACACCTATATGATATGTAAAGAACACATTTCTCTTCTTTAATAATCAGCAGCAACTACATGAAAGGACTACTTCCAGATTTAAAAAATAAAATAGCCATATATATATATTTCAACCATTTCAGGTTGCAGTATAATATGTTTGCCTAAGTAGATCATGAAAATTGTTCATTTATGCTGGCAAATTGAACAACTGAATATTCACTGAAGAGGAAAATTTCAGAAGATACAAGTGTTAGACACATGATTTCCACCATATCTCCACAGAAAATAGGTCCTTAACTGAGTTTTGCATGCTTAAAAATCTTTCCTGCAACCATATGATATAAAAAGCATAATCTTAGGATTTTTTTCTTTTAGAGGAATCAGTTTTCTTTCTACCAAATTATCAGTGGGGAGTGTAGCTCCACAGGACTTTGCGTTTCTGATGATTTTTTCAGTTCTGAAGGATGGGTCCCCACCAGAAACTCCCAGAATAAAAACTTACCACCTCAAAAGGATCTGATCTCTGCAACTAAATAAAAGCAAGACAAACCAAAATGATAGAGTTTCCTTTTCCATTCAAATTTGAAACTGAAATATCATAATTGTATTCTGACTTTATTTGAGGAGGTTAAAGCAGAAGTCATAGAATTGCGGAACCACAGAATGGTTTAGGTAGGAAAGAATTTTTAAAGATCATTGAGTCCAATCCCACTGGCATGGGCAAGGACCCCTTCTAGTAGATCTGGTGCTCAAAGCCTGTCCAGCCTGGCCTCGAACATTTTCAGGAATGGGACATTCACACAACTTCTCTGGCAAAACCCAAGGAATAAAGTAGCCCAGGTTATTAATATTGTGGTGAACGTATCCAGCTATAGATGCTGAGAGTTGAAACACTGCTGTGAGTTGGTTATGACTAATCTGGACCTGGATGACACATGGAATTGCTCAGGAACACAGTTCTTTCCCCTGTGACTTCAGTGTTCTGAGATTATTGAGTATGCTCCTCTAAAGTAGTGGGTTTCCCTTTGAAATTTTCCAGTCTATATAGCACTATTACTCTTGATTCTTTCTGTTTTGCCCTCCTCAAAAGCACCTGTCACAGGCTCTGTACACGTCCTGACACTATAGCCATTCACATAAATTGAGTCTCTTATTATTATGTAGGAATTTAAAAATTGGTGGAGAGCTAGACTGTATAATTAAATACATTTATTCTTATGACAAATCCTAACACCGTTTAGCCACACATTTTTCCAGCCATATGAATTTTGTGCAGTTCTACTTCAGAGAAACTAAATTGATTTTTTTCTTCATGGTCACTTGGATAAGCAGCAAAAAGATGTATGACAGCAGCCGGTGTTTTAGCCATGGAGACAATCTCCTGTGATATCAGCAAATCTGACAAGCCCAACCCTGAAGGTTACTCCAGTCCCAGCAGACCCTGGAGAAGGTCGATGTGCTATCTTTGACCTTCAGCTAGTGCCAGGGAGACAAGCTACACATACTGTTTACCAATCTGGTATCTTTCAGAAGAAAAGATAGGTCAGAAACTCCATTTTTTTCTGTCTATGCTCTATTTTTGTCTCGCTGAAGAATGCCATTCTCCTCTTCTTTATCCTCTTCTTGCTTTTGTGCAGGGGCTTCTCTGTGTCTCAGCCAGTTCTGACACAGTAGAGACCTATACAAGAGCAACTAAAAATAAATATCTTCAGTATTCCTTGAGCTGCAAAATTTTCCTTTAGTTCATCTTTCTGAAAAGCTCAAGAAGTAGAATCAAATTCTAATTTGTAAATGACTGAAATAAATACTTTTGTGCAATGGTTCCTTTAGAAGTTGAGCTCAGAGAAAAATCCAGAAAACCCTTAGTTCTGGTTCAAACCTGCCTTTCCTCTGGTCATCTTTCCACTTACGAAGTGGTATTTCAGGGAAAGAATCTGCCCGAACTCCCTCCGGCTTCTTGCTTCTTTCACTGCAGCGTCTCCACTGCTGACCCTCTGCCTCTACTCAAAAATTTTTCCCTTGAACAGTTTTTCAGATTCTTTCTGAAACTGAGTTTGTTTCTGTTACATGTTGCTGTGCCATATGGACACCAGGAAATGTTCCGAGTAGTTGTGTTTCTAAGAGCCTAAAGGTATTCTGGCTTATGCTGGTAAATCATCTGCCGGTAGTGTCTAGGATTTGCTTGGGGAAAACGGTATGTACAGTCCCAAAGATGAAAATCATGCACCATTTGTTCCTCTGCTACTGGTGCTGAAGTGCAACTTAAAAATCTGCAGGCCACAGAACTTCTGAATCTATTCTGGAGGATTTTGGACCTCTTCAGGCCTCCACCCACTTCCAAGGAGTGAGTGAAAATTGATATTGATAAAATGAGGTAATGGAGCTGTTGCAAGAAGTCTCACTTGATCAAGTGGATTTTCCATTTTTCTTGCAGGACCCTTGGCTTGATTTGACTGACACAGATAGGGGTAGTGATTTGTCAGGTGTCACTGCAGGTGAGTACTATTTGGTCCTTTCCGTTCTTTACTGCTCTGACAGCCAGTTCAATGAGCATTAGCAAGAATGAGTACAGTAGCAGAATACAGCAATGAGTAGAATCAAAATTGTGAATATTTTCATATTTACATGTATTTCTATATTTAAATTGTTGAAATGAAAAGGAGATTAATTTAAGAAGGCTGGATCTGAAACAAAATACAATGAAGGAGTTACAAATGGCTCAAATGAAACTAATGGCATCCAAGAACAGCAGGAAATCACGTTTTCTATGAATGAATGGATGTTGACTGCTTCCCAGTTTTTGCCTTTACACTCAATGTGTGTGTGTGTATGTGTGTGTGTGTATTTGGGAATGAGATCATCTTCCCTGTTGCAGTTACTTGCAGGAGCACCAAGTCACACTTCTCCCTGAGTTTAATAGGAGTGACAATACCAATTGTCATGCGACATTCCCAAGGTGGATGGTGAGTAGGAGAAGGTAAAGTAGTAGAACACAGGTTAGTGTTTTGCTTTATTTTGCTAATTAAAACTACATTTCCTTCTTCATGGATGCCCTATATCCAGGGCAGGAGGGGAAATTCACAGTTTTCAAATGTGATTATCCTCTGCCTCTAGTGGAATTCAGACAGTGAGTTAAGTCTTCCAATCAATGTGGCTAACAATAATTCTTTTCTAATTTGTTCTTATATTGAGTATTCATTCATTCTCCTTTTGTTTATTCTTTGAAAAATAAGCTAAGTCTGCAAATGTTTGATATTGATGTTGGGTCAGACTTCAGGTTTTGATATTTATCATTTGTTCAATGAAATGGAACTTTTTAAAGACAGTTAATAAATCACTTTGTCAGCTGAAAAGTGAACCACTAGAAAAAGAATGGAAGTAGTAAAAAGACTTTTAAAAATATCTTACATGTATTCTGTGACTTCCTGTGAAAACTACGGAAGGAATATTTTCAGTCAGTTTCCTTCAATCCATTTCTGATTGCCCCCTGAAAATTTTTATGCAGGGTCTAGCATGAAATATGTGTGCACATGCCAAGGTGAAAGATAAATGTAGCTCTTTGTTCTCACTGTTTGCTCTGGATAAATCCAGTATATTGTAATGGAAATACCTGCAGGACCTGCAGCTCACCTTTACAGGCTGTTGTGAAAAGACATATGTATCAGAAACTACCAGAACCAACATGGCATTTCTAACAATAGACTAACACCAACAATTGACGAGTGACATTCTCAGTGAGGTAATTAAATGCCCATTTCACTTGAACATTTTTCTAAGTGGCAGAAGGTCCAAAGCATTGAGTTACATGATTTGTGCAGTATGAAGAAAGGGAGCTTCCCTGGGATGGTCAGAGCTCATCTGGGTCACGTGGGCAGATGATGGAATGCCACCAGGGCATGGATAAGCCAGGACCCCTGAGCTGAGGGGTACAATTGCATCCTTTCACCTGGGCACACCCTGATTCTTGCACAGTCAACTCTGAGGATTTCTACACTATCAAAGTGTGAACTGAACCTTTGCTTAAAGCTTAAATACAGACTCCACTTCCCCAGGTGTGAATCTGCTCAATTTCTGCTTACAAAATAATTATACAGTAATACAAGAGTGTATAATGAAATCCTTGGAAACTTACTTCTAAATTTGCATCTCTTCATGTAAAAAAACTCATCTGTGAAAAGGTTTCGTGTGAATTCAATATTATTGGTTAAATTTCCGTATATTATCAAAAAAATGAAAGTTCAACAGATGTAAAAAACTCAGAGCCTGGAATGTCTTTAATGACTGTTATTAACAGAAATAATTATATTCTGCAGCAAAGTCCATTTATTAAATGTTTGCTGTATTGGACAACAGGGATCTTTTGCGCATGTTGGTGGGTAACAAAGTATAGCACCTTTAGGAATCAATTTTTTTATATCAGTGATTGTTTTGGAGCATGTGATTGAGTGTGCAATATGCATGTCACCATTTTCAGCAATCTTCTCCAGAGCCTGGTGATTGTTGTTTTGTAACAGTTGAAAAAGCAATTTCACTTTACCGGAATCTGTCACTGGATTGCTTTGACAATTACAGGATGTCCAACACATGCAGGATAAAGACGGGACAAAATTAGAAGTGCTGCCCTTCTTTCAATTGTGCTGTCATGAATATTTAGGACTTCAGGTGATGCCTTAAGATTTAGCT
>VYZT01011406.1:0-31768 GCA_013400735.1 Pomatostomus ruficeps
AGAGGAGAGGAGAGGATTCTTTGACAAGAAATTGTATAGATTTATGTATTTTGGGTCAGGCCTCAAATGTAGAAAAAGTCTTGCCTGTAATCTTAATAGGACAGTTATACAAAGAAAGTAGAACTTACTTTGGGATCTTCCTGTCATTGCATAATTTGTTTACAAGTCAACAAGAAATCCACATGCCCTTAGTCTAGTCACATTTCCCTGTGTGTTTGTCTGCAAATCTTGAAAATTTGTCCATCTGGATGTTCAGTCCATGTCAAAGATGGAATTTAGATAATTGCCATTTATATAAGCAAACTTAGCAGCAAAGAAAATAATAAAATCCACAACTGGGTTAATCAGACCTTGTAAAGTATCTCTCCAAGACAGGTTGCAAGGAGAATAACACTAAATGGGAAATTTGTAGGGTCCTTATTTTAAACACAATGTGACAGTACTGTGGCATATCAATGGGTAGTAATCAATTGCCTGTGCCTGTTCAATTTACAGTGACTGGTTTTAACTGAGCAACTTACAGAGTGTAAAAATTCTTTTTCCTCCTGTAAAACTTATCTCTTATATGTAGATAAGGGAGTCAGTCCTTTCAGAAAATCTTAGCTCAGAATCAAACCAAAACACAACCTCAGTCTGCCATGTCCCAGAAATGCTACTGATTAGCCTCCCTCTCCACTATCCAAACTGATACATTGCCTTGGCATACTGACCAACTGACCTTTTCTGATGGGAAAACCATTTCAGGAAAGAAAGAAGGAAAAAATCTCAATCTCTCCTGCTTCACTACCACTCCTACATAATTAAAATATGGTTCCCTTTGTTTACTGTCCAGCTTAGTATTTCTTGCACACTCAATATATTTTTGCAAAGAAGACAATTTCTGTTTTAAGATTTTTCCCACCAGTATTAGACTCCTCTAAACTTATCAGGATTGCTCTTTTTAAAATATCATATTTATTTATACAAGAATTCCTCAAAACTCTGGAAAATTCAGTGTACATTAGGTCGAAAAGAAAGGTAGAAAGCCTTTTGTATTGATAAATGTCACCAGTAAAGCTGATATAGGAGGTTATTTCATATTACATTGCAGTTTTAAACCTTTATATTAATTTGCAATATACTGAATTACCAAATAAAAGGCCAACAGATAATTGTATTCCTTTACTATGAGGAACACTTGAAGTAATTAAAAGTAATGCAGCAAATTATCTACAATCATTTAGTCAAATATAGAGAGGTCAAACCTAGGGCAGGACTATTTAAATCAAATTGAATTCCAGCTTGAGCATGGACTTCAAATAGATTTTTAATTACAGTATTTTGTCCACAGGGCATTGTATCACACACTTTTGTTTTCAAGTAAAATCCACCAGAATATGTTTCATTGGGATAGTGCCAGGTCTCTCTTGACTACAAAATTTCTGTATTATGAAGCATGCAACTATATTCAGGGGCTTTCATTCTTTGCTCATCCTGCTTATAGTTAATCTCTCCAGCCAAACACTGAGTGCTTCCCCTTTCTGATTCATGTCATTAAGCAGAAAAACAGGAAACCTAAGAGTAACACTAGTGCACAGAACTTGCAGGAGAAGGGTGTAACCCCCCATGAAGGGCCCTGTCATTTTACTGCTCTCTGGCAGCACTGCCTAAGCACAGAAAATCCCAAGCTCAGATTTTCTTGGGCCTGCCCTGGATAAGCATCCCCCTGACCCCAAGGACATGCAGCTTTGGGCTTCTACTGTGCTTCCAGGTTTATGCAAAGCCATCAGTGTTCCCTCATCTATTCTTCTAGTTCCATGTGGATTTCAACCCCAGAAAGAAATGGAACAGTGAGCTATAGTCATTAGGACAACAGAAAAGGGAAGATGTTCTCAATGTATTTTGAATTTGAGATGGTGGTAATAACTAAACTGGTCTGAGTTTTTTGCACAAAACCTTTGCTGAATGAATAATAACTGCAACAGTTCTCAGTTATTTTAGAAAGAGGACTTCCATGAAACTATTTTCTTAAAACATTTATTTACAGTACCTTTGTTTACAATTAATTATAATTGTTTAAAATTCATTATATTTCAATTCATTATATTTATTGCGGGACTAAATTGGTTTCAGATTCATAAATGAAATGTTTAGTTCCACGTATGATATTCTTTGCTTCATCAGAAACACTTTTTTTAAAGGCTACAAAGAGATATTAATGACCTGGGTGTTTATGTACTGCTCTTCTTAACACAGTCATGTAACCACTCAAAATTACTCAGTTGTAAATATGCTTTAAACGTGTTTATAAAGGATCCTGAAATCACATATTAATGGTCCTATCAAGCAGCTGATACCAGTAAACTCACTGAAGCCAGAACACACTAAAAAAATAAGGGCAGCCAGTTGCAGATACCAGAGCAGCAACAGTGCTTGATAACGTAGATGGGGAATCTTGTCTCTATCCTGGCTGGATGGAAATTACCAGTAGAAGAGACTGCTGCCAGCGTGCAGGTGGTGCATCTCCTCACAGCGACAGCAGCACCAGCAGGGAGTGGGAGAGCGTTTTAACCACTGGGTTTAGAACTGGGCATGATTCCGGATCTACCAAACCGGTGACACCCAGATCCTGCACAAGGCCCATTCTGGCAAATGGGACAGAAGTTCTCATAATGATGAAGTGATCATGTTATATGGGCATAGGATGCTGGAAACCACCACTACCACCACGTGCAAATTTGAAGTTAAATCCTGACCATCAAGAAAAAAAAATGCAACAAAAAGAACAAAGTATTTCTTGTTCACTCTAATCATTATATGCAGATATCTACATAAGTCATCTGAATCTGTGAAATCTGAAGGGCCTAGATGTGCTGCTTTGTAAATAGTTGATTTCTAGACCAAAGTTCAGTTAGACAAATGGGATTTTTTCAGAGTTAAGCACCTAGTAAAATGAATGAGGCCCTTCTATTCATGTTAAATTGTGTCATTAAATAAACTTGAACTGAGAATGGCTGTTTTAAAGTCACTGTATAATTGTTCTTAAACACAATAAATGCATATATTTAAAACTTTTGTTATTTACTTGACAGACTTGAATCAAAGGAGCCTTTCGTGTCTGTTGGGTAAGTAGGAATATGTATATTTTTGTGGATATTTACATATTCAACAATCACACAATGTAATTTATGTGATTATGTTGAGCATAAACATCCTGTTTCAACATTACAATTATTTACTATACTTAAGCTTAGAAAAAGTAGGGTTTAGTCAATAAAGTCAGTAGTTATGGATATGTTCTTTCTCAAAAAAAACCTATGTTTTGCCTTTATTGACTAAACAAAACTTACACTAAAATACATGTAGGAGTTAAATGTTGCATTAAAATGTAGTTGGTTTATTAATTTATTTTCACTGACTTTATTCAGAAACCATTCTAAATATCATCTATACCATTTGATTAAACCATGAAAAAATAATTGATAATGTCCTTTAAAAAAATATGATACTTCAATAATATAAATAAAATCAAATTTATGAAATAGAAAAAGCCCCACATTTTTAGCCTGATTATAGATCACTACACAGATTTGCATATTCTAGCCATTTCCTTCATAGTGTCACAGCCACATAAACACTTATATTTTCCCTATATTAAAAAGCTAACTCACCATTCTAAAAAAAAAATTATTTTTAAATGTGTCATATTCTAAAAAAGTACCATTCTTTTATAAAATGCAGACTAATATACGTATTAGAGGTAATTCTCTGTATTTTACTTCTGAGTCGGAATTTCACTTCTCATGCACTGTTTTCCTTTCAACCCCTTTCTTTAAAATTTTCCTAAGTGTCCTAACATTCTGTCTCCCTGCTTTTCTTCAGAAATGCATCTTTTTTATGTGTCTTCACTCTCATTTTCCTTTGTTCACACCATACTTTGTGCTATCAAGAATATAAACTACAGAAAAAAGATCCCATATAAAATATTCATTTAAGGGTTAGTTCTACCATGTAATTATCAGTAACTTCCAAATTGTTGTACTAACTGCAGAATTAAAAGTCAGTTTCAAATTCTGAAGTGTGAATTAAAGTTAACAAGCAAGAAAGCGTGTAAATTATGATCAAAAGAACTCAACAAATTAGCATAAACAGGACTGAGATATATCTTGCTTCTATAGCATAAAGGAACTCTGGTTTGTTTGAGTACATTTTGAATTAATAGTTTGCCATTTCTACTTTTTACCAACTCAAAATTATCAGAAAATAATTGGAGGGGATGTGGAGGGTGCACTGCTCTTGGTTTGCATGCTTTGAAATGTCCAAATTAAATATCAAATTCTGTCCCTTCTGTTAATAACTTTCATCACTCCAATTTGTAATTTGTCCTATTGAGTTGTTTTTCTGGGGCATCCACACTCATAATGACGTGATTACCTGAAAATCTCAACTTTAAGATTAAAAAAAGAATTTTCGTGCCATTGAGGAGCAAAGTTGACAGTATAAAAAGCCAGGAAGCAATTAAAAGGACAATATTAGCAGTTATATTATTTGCCAGAAAATAATAAATCCTATTTCTGTAGTTCTTATCATGATCCTAAGAACCATGCTGGCAATGTTAGCATATTTGGGGATGTCTAGGAGGAAGTATTGTGTTTTGGGTTTCAGTTTGTTTCCATATGAGCAGATTGGTGGCCAATATGTAAATCCACATTACATCCACAAAGTTACTGTATGAGACTTTGTCACTAAAATTAATTCCTCGTGGGAATTCTAATCTGCACCAATAGACTTAGCTTTTTTTCCAGAACCTTTCAGATGTTTGCCTGTAATATACTTGAATTCTTTTATGCAAGTTCATAATAATGAAGATAGATAAAATCTCCCAAAATTGCTCCCTGTGAGCTACTTTTGCCTTTTCCTTCTGTATTTCATCCACTCCCAAGGAGGGCATCAGAGGGTTGGACCACCATGTTCTGAGGAGGAGCTCAAGCCAACATGCACTTCCTTGGTGCTACAACAAAGAGATGCTCCTCGTAGTCCCACAAAAACTGGGGAGTCCTTTTTTACAGAGAATCTGCGAGGACCTGTATCTAAAGTTTTAACCCAGACAGCTGCAACCACCAGGCTTTTAAATTCAATAATGTTTGCAGAAGAAATGTTGACTTAATCATACTTAAACTAACACATGGGTGCCCTTAATGGCTCTTGCAGCCAGAGTTGGTCCAAACACCAATCTAAATTGCTTTTGGCTGCCTACAGATGGCTTGATCCTGCACAGCAGCCTCCCATTCATCTATCTTCTGTAACAGAGATTTGTTTCCACATTTTCATTAAACTGCCCGCAGGACCTAATTAAGCTTTTTCATTTTGCTGTGCCTAAGCATATGACTTCTTGCTGCTTTTCCATTGCTAATTGTTTTGGCAGGGGAAGGGAACACGAAGTGTGGCAACCTAAGACCTCAAGATTGCCACAGGTTGTTGAGCTCTGCATGTATACGCAGGGCTGCAATCTTCCCATAAGAGATCCCACAAAGGAAAATTAATTGATTAAATGTTGCATTCTTTCTCCGCTCTCAGAAAGCAGCCAGAGAGAAGCAGACCCCAGCTCTTGCTGTTGTAGTTTGTGTCTCGAATTCAGGGAGATTGGTAAAGGCAATTCCGTTTATCCTTCTTTCTATGCAAAGTGCATAGTAAAGAAGAAAAATCCACTCTCCTTTACTCCCTGTGCAAGACAAGAGTGTAATTTGGCACTGAAGTGATAGTAACATCTTTAATCAAAGTCTCTACTGGTAGCTTTCAGGACCTACCTGAATTCATCAAGTATACAATCTATTCAGATAAGAGTATCTGAATGCCATATTATGATTTTGGGCTAAAGTAAAAAGTTCAATTTGAGATTTGTGTTGTCTTCCTTTTCCTCTTAGAGGTGAAGATAAAATCCTTAGGGAAGGCTGAGATATTTGTTAGTGATGAATGTTGAGTGATAGCCTGTAAGGGCACAGGATGCTTCTCTCCAGAAAGGTTACTTCCACACTTTTGGGGGTTTGTGTCCATATTCAACATAAACAAGACCAACAGGTGTCTGGGCTTTCTTTCCTATTCATGTTATATACAATTCATGTTCATGTAGGTTTAGTATAAAAGAGAAGTCGCACAATTGCTCAGAGTGCCTGGAAGGCTTTAATATCAGAGGCAAGAGTTTTGGTAAAAATCCAACTCTGAAAATGCATCAAATTAACTTCAGGCAGAAAAGTTTGAAAGATTCAGACTTAAAAAGACACGGCAGGTCAAGAGTCTTGACGAAAAGATATGGATACTGCAAAATGGGCACTGCAAAAAGAACAATTAAGTGTCAGCTCGTATTAAGTTCATCCTGCTTTGCGCAAAGGATGTATAATATTTTTAAAACAATATTTATTTAAAATACCAACAGGTTTTAATTATCCACATCCGCTCTCTGTATTTGGCAATTTTGTAATACTAATTATGCATTATTATCACCTCAACAAAACATTTATCATTATCTCTAGATAATGAGATTGCCTATCCAATTGTTAACCACCAGCTATTTCTTGGTAGCTGATTTATTGTAGCTATCTGCCTGTGAAAGTTTAGCACTTGATAAATTTTTGCTAATACTGTATGCAGATTTGTCATTGATCTGAACCTTAAAGTTAAAATCTCATTTTGTAAGACACAGCCAATACAGCATCTTTTAAGGCCTGTAATAGTATTAATATGGCAAATAGAAACCATAATTATTTTTTAAATGTGTTGCACAGTAGAAATTCTTTGAATTAATTATTTTTGGTATCTAACTATAATTGTATGTAACTTCCATAATAACATGTGGCCAATATAACTTCAACATATGCAGTGGCAGAAAATCCCATCACAACTAATAATTTTGTCAAAACATAAAAATGTTTGTCTTCTCTGTTAGATGTCATTTAATAATATGTCCTATATTGTTGAATTCAGAAGAGACAGGGAAAGAGAGAGGAAACAACTGATTTTTTTCTGAGTCTAGTGAAAACAGATTCATTTACTGCCAGCTGCAGAGAATGGGATTATTTCTAGATAAGCAGGCAATAGCACTTTGGTGAGATGGTCTTTGAAAATGCATGTGCTATATACATCTGGTTATTAGCTGACATTCAATCCATTTTCTGATTTTTTCAATCTTTTTCTTTTTTTTTTTTTTTTATTTATTGTTTGCTATAAGGTTGAAAGCCCAGAGAGAAACATAAGTGAAAATTAATGCATCGTATGTATTTATTTAATGAGTAATTGTTGTCTGTCATGAAAAAAAGGAGAGATACAAATAAAATTCGCGCTAGTTAATGCATTTTTTTACATTTTTAGTGGAAACACTAGAGGTCTGTATGAACTACTACTTTCCTCACAAAGGTCCTCTTTCTAGAAAGTATTTGACAGTAGAAAATACTGAAAGGCGATGCTTTTTCCAAACAACATCTTAATCACAGTAACTTTCAAAGGTAGGTACTTACTTCTACAAGAAACAAAGTTATTTTGATGGGCTCAGATCCTTGGAAGAACTTGGAAATGCTTCTAAAATACAAAAAGTAAAATTCATTAATTTTCTTCTAGAATAATAGTTGTAAGATACATTGAATAACTTGAATTTGTCACTCACATTTCTTCCTCTTCCTTAGTGGTATTTTCTTTCCTGCAAGACCATTTTTCAGATCTATAGAAAATTCTGCTCTCATACATTGGTTTGAGGGATCCCATTCTGCAGAAGTGAGATAATTTGGATAAAAGACTAGCCCTTGCAGAATCTGTTAGGATAATATTCAGTCCACTTCCAAAACATGCAATTTTTTTTCAATTCACCATCAGTTTTTCTGGGGATTTGGTTTGTTGTTGATTTTTTAATGGACAATAGGTTGTAAGGCACAAAACACAGAATGTAGCCACAGAGTATCCTCTGTAACAAATTTCATCACTCTTGTTCCTCATCCTGGTTATCACATAGCACCAGTGGAAGAAGCAAACACGGTTCTTACCCAGCTTCTGAAGAGAAAGAGCTTAAAAGATTATTATTCTTCAGCAGAGGAAAATTATAAAAAGAGGAGATACCAGACTCATTTTGCTCTGTTCCTACCCAGCTTCTGAAGAGAGAGTCCTAAAAATTATTTTCCTTCAGCAGAGGAAAGACACAAAAAGAGGAGATACTAGACTCATTTTGCTCTGTTATTATGACACCAATAAAACTACCAACCAGAACATAGTCTTGTACCTCTAATTCATATTCAGGCCAGGTATTCAGGAGCTGTTTTCATGAAAAGCACGGGAGGACTGAACACACTTGGCAATTATTTAAACTCATTATTCAGACTCAGGCAGTAATTTCTTATGCTTAAAACCACTCGGGCTCTCTGACTTAGGCAGGGAGCAGCAGATCTTCTGCTTTTGAGGAGACTACCCTTTAAAACAACCAACTTTTTTGACTACCTGTGAGAACCTCTGCCTGGAGGCAAGAGACACAAATCAGGGTTCTGCAAAGGCTCTTTACTGGGTGAGGCTTTCCGAGTAGTTGCAGAGAGACAGGAGGGATTTTGGGGATGACAGCACATATGGATACCAGTAAGAAACACTGAGAATCTATACCATTTAATTTCAGGTAGTATTACTCACATACTTCTCTTCCAATTTTCCAAAACCCACAAGGCTTAAACTTTTCTATAATTGCCCACTTTCCATTATTTTAAGACTCTGAAACAGACATGAAAACATCTATTTTATAAATTTATAATTTCTTTTTTTTTTTTGCTTGCTTGAAACTCTCTCACAAAAAGTGATTACAAAACCACAGTAATAATAATGTTGGTCCATTGCTGTGACTGAATTTTTCAGTGGCTTTGTGACATTACTCAATGTTTAAAGATCCTAGATTATGTACTGTTTCTACTCATCTGCAATTTAAATTTAATTATTTTATGGTTTCCCAATTTGCCTGATTTTTTCATTCTATGTCACTTCCATTTTCACACTGTTGTGGTTTTAGTAGAAGGGAGGGGGCCATAAAGATGGCTCCTGTGAGAACTTTCTGGAGTTCTTCACCATTTCCAGCAGAGCCAATCTCAGATGGCTCTGAAGATGATGGACATGTCACTGGCCATGTTTGGGCCAATTAGAAAGGTTAGTTACGCCTCTGTGATGACATATTTAAGGAAAAAATCAAAACAAAATGCACACACACACACGCAGCTGCTTTTAGTTAGAGAAGGAGGAGGATGTGAGAACATGTGAGGGAAAACAACATGGAGGCACCAAGGTCAGTGGAGAAGGAGGGAGAGGAGGTGCCCCAGGCTCGGGAGCTGAGATTCCTCTGCAGGCCGTGGTGAGCCCATGGTGAGGCGGGGTGTCCCCCCTGCAGTCCATGGGGGTCCATGAGGGATGCAGAGCCACCTGCAGTCTGTGGGTGAGGTGCCAACATTGGAGCGGGGGATGTCGGAAGCCGCAGCAGCCNAGGGAGGGGTGGGGAGTGGAAAGAACGGTGTCTTTTAAAGGTTTAGTTTATTTCTCATATCCTCCTTCTAACTCAGGTAGTAATAAATTTTCACTTTTGCAACTTTTAAGCTGAGCCTGGTTTGTCCTTGGAGCGTTTTCTCCCGGTTCCTTATCTCAACTCATAGACCTCTGAGTTAATTCCCTTGGTTTTTTCCCCTCTCCTTCCCTCATCTGCCCAGCTGTGGCAGGGGAGGGAACGAGTGAGTGGCTGCCGTGGGTGCCTGGCACTTAGCCAGGATCAAAACCACGACACACACACAGAGCAATATATATATATAACATAGACAACAGACTAATGAATTTAGCCAAAAAAAAGTTATTTTCCTAATTTGTAACTCCTAAATTAACTTTCACTTGCAACAAACGCAACAGATATTCATCTTAATAAATTCTTTTACCCCTCTCTGACCTTAATAATATCAGTAATAATGCTCTTCATAAGTGGGAAAGGCAAGAGCATGAGATTGCTCTTTTCCTATTCTATTTCTTTTTCCCTTTTTTTTACTGTCTATTATTTTTGTTTTCCAAGACTTCCCTTTCACTAGCAATTCTAGAAAAACAATATATACCCGTATAATTTATGTGTTAATTTAATGATGGAGAATTCCTCAATACTGAATATTTGTACTCTCACCTGTGTACCAGCCAGTCAGAAGGCTTTCTAGAGGAGGGAAAATTATGTGCAAGAGAATGTTCTGAAGGAAATTCAGGAGGCTGAAATATTCAGGGAGTGTGGGAATGACAAGAAATCTGGAAACATAAAAACAGAGAGGAAAGTCAAGGGAAAAGAACAAAAGGAAACAAAAAGGGAGATATTTTCTTAAAATGGAAGATGGAGGGAGGAGGAAGGACAATATTTACTGGGCATGTACCCTCACTATGGAACAAAACAATTTACATCAAATTAGTCTGTTTCTTCCCAAACAGCAGTGACTGATCCATGAGTTACAGAAAATAGTGTTTGAAAATGTCTGTGTTAGCAATATTCTTATTTCCTGTTTTTGATATATCAACATAGCATCTTGCCCCAGCAGTCTATATGGGCTTCTGTGAATATTCAGTATGAATAAACTTATTGTGGCAGGCTAACAGGCATGTGCAGAAATATCATGAGACCTAGTTCCCCATTCACAACCTATCTGAAAATTGAGACAGTTTTTCATCCTCTTTATGGCTGTTGTATAAGGAAGACTTTATTTATTTTCACAAGTTTCCAGATCATTACAAAGAAGTTTTATTTCAATATCTTCCCCTTGATAGATATATTGAAAGATATAATAATCCTGAAATTTGAGTTTCAAATTCCCTATAAGGCTGTACAAATCAGTCAACCTGTATCTACCCTTTGCTCTTCTGCCTGTGTTTCTCTAACTACTTTTGTACGACAGTAACAACTGAAACTCTTCTTAATATTAAATTCCTAGCGTGCTAGGCCTCATACAAATATTTGGAGGGGATCTGATGGCTGATTCCACACTTGAAATCAGTTTGATCTTTTTCACCAGGAACTTGGAGGCTGATCCATCTAACCTAACATCTTACTTGCACTTGAGCTACAAGAGTAAGATATGCTTAAAAGACCAAACCCCAAAAAGACAGCCAGTGCTGCTGCTATGTGAGCTTTTACCTGACAATCCGCTTCCCACCCTTCTGCAGAAATACAATTGGCAGCTCCTTGATAAAGAGATTTCTTCTTTGGAGATCAACAATTATAGCAATCAGACAGTGGACTTGCTTCAAAAGTTATTGCTCCACACCAGTCTGTGTATGCATTGGCAAACTATAAAATTAGGAGAAAGAGGGGAGGCAATGCAGAAAGAGGCACGTCAGAAAGAAATATTGCTTATGCAGGGCAAATTGGAAATTTCCTATGTCTCTTTCATGTTTGTTAAAGATTTTTAAAATTATGAGCTTCAGGCTAGGAGTTATTGTCTTTAGCGTTGCTCTGTTAATAGCCTTGTGTGTGAGCCTAAGGAATGACTACTCACATCTTGCTTTACTGGATCATTCAGCTGTGCATTATCATACTGTGGTATAACCCTAATTTGAAATAAAATCACGATATGGCTTGATATTAAGAAAGTTTTCAACTAGTAAAATTAATTGTATCATAGACTGTTTTCTAGAAATTTAGTTTGGTCTGAGATTTGACCTTGTTTACAAACCACTTTCCAACTACATTGGTATAATGCCTTTACACACCATAATCTGAAAAGACGCGTTACTATGTAATGGGTATTTATGATCATATTCAATAGTCTCTGTTTGGCCCAAACTGACGTTGATTTCAAGGGTCTTGATTTTGGCTGTTTTGGTTTCAGTTTCTTTTGGGGGTGTTTTTCTTAGTTCTAATTATGAATTGCAGTTCAAAAGCACTATGTATCTATCCATTCAGTTTAGGGATTTTTTTATCTCAGGTTCAGGCCAGATTCTTATAATTCTCACCATTCTTCAAGCCAAAGTGCAACTTCTTCAACATCAGCCATACACACTCTAGTGAGGGTGTACGCACAGGTGTAACAAGTTTTAACAATTTTGTTGCTGATGTAGTTCAAAAAAATGGGAATTAGGTCATATTCTGCCTTGCCAATAGTAAGATAAGAGTTTTATTGCTAACAGTTTAATTACTGTACCTCAAATTCTTTCATTTCTAAAGTCTTCAGCTTTGGTTCTGAAATCATTTAAGGATCAGTTTTGGTCAATAAAATTTAATCCTTCACAACATATTAGAGAGTAATTAAAAGTTGGAGAATAAGCCTTAAATGTGAAGTAGAAATAACGGAATGAATCTGTCATGCATGACCATCAACTGACAATTGACATTGTTATGGTAGCGACTCTGTTGCTAATGCCAAAGCATTTGTTTCATTGGAAAAGAATAAACTGATTTCAAACAAATATAGAGGATTCCGTTTCCTTCCAGTTGCCTCTAATCCTGTATACAAAAGAAAAAAAAAAAAAAAAAAAAAAAAAACAAATCGTAAATGAAACCACTTTTCTGAGCTCTCCACACTTGAATCCTGTAGCCCTTACTCTCAGAGATAAAGATGGAATCTGCCATACTCTTGCCAGCTACTTTTATAAAAAATTTTGATAACCACAGAGATAGACACCAGAAAGTACTTGTAAGTCCCAACAATTATAAATTTTCATAGGATGACAGAATGGTTTGGGTTGGAATGGACCTTAAAGAATGCTTGAAGAGATGAAGCATCCACACCTTATCTGGGCAAATAATTCCAGTGCCTCACCATCCTCACAGCAAATTTCTTCCTAATATTTAATTTGAATCTACCCTCTTCCAGTTTAAAGCCATTCCCTCTTGTCCTTTCATGTAGTGACATGCCTTTGTCAAAAGTCCCTCTGCAGCCTTCTTGTAGGCCCCTTTATGTATTGGAAGATTTCTATGAGGTCTCTCCAGAGTCTTTTCTTCTTCAGGTTCAACAGCCACAACTCTCTCATCCTGTCTTTGTAGAAGAAGTGCTCCAGTCCTGTGATCATCTTCATGGCCCTCCTCTGCACTTGCTCCAACAGGTCCACATCCTTTTTATGCTGGGAACAACAGAGCTGGATGCAGTGCTGCACATGGGGTCTTATGAGAGCAGAATAGAGTGGGAGAATCATCTCCTTCACCTGCTGATCATTTTTCTTTTGATGAAGCTCAGAATACGGTTGACTTTGTGGGCTTTGAGTACACACTGCTGACTCATATAGAGTTTCTTTTCAACCAACACTCTGGATGCCTTTTGCCAGAAGCACTCATTTACCAGAAAGTACCTACTAGATATGGTCTTGTTTATTTTCTTGCCATCTAAATCAAGGGACAGAAAGTAAAGAGAGTTTTCCAGGCACACTATGAACAACAAACAGTCAAAATGAAAAATTACCAATTTTCAGACTACATTTTTCACATGAACTGTTTGTTCTGAATTATTTGAAAGTACCTAACACCTTCACAGATATTAAGATCAATACACAAAGGAGGAAAACTGAAGCATTTCTCAAATAATCAAATTCATACTACAGATCTGTCCTTTCTTGGAGTACAAATGGATATAGGATGGAAATGGAAGCTACATCTTCTGAGACAGTGAAGTTATTGAAACAAAACTAGAGCTCGTTATTGTGCCTTATATAGCAGTATTTTGCCAAAGTGTTTCCATTCCTTTAGCACAGATGAAGGAACCTGAGAGATATTGAATAAGGCTTTGTTTCCTTGCAAAATGAATCTTTCCACTTATACACACATGCACATATTAATCATGGTTATACTTTAAATCTGGAATCAAGTATGATTTGGTTTTAAGGCAACCTTGTCTAGGTGTAGTAGTTAGGTATATTTCATGTTCTGGATTACTCTTTATAGGCTATAAAACTCTTGCTGTGTAGAGCATTCACAGAAAAGTAAAATTCCAGCCATGTAATTGTATAGGGATGAGTAATGGTAATGTGGTTTTGCTGGGAGAAGGCAAAAATCATGCAAGGGGAATTCAGCAAGAAGGTAACAGAGTGGGAAAGAGGAGCCAGAGAGACCTTAACAGCGTTCATTCCTTCACAGAATCTTGTGGTTTGGGAAGAGATGCTGGAAGCAATTCTCAGCACTAAATTGTTTTGGTAGCTTAATTCAATAGACTATATAAAATGATACTTAGTCTAAGGTGTGCCTGTATTGTTAAATCCTAACATTTATTTCCCACAGTGGTAAATCACTTGAAATGAAACTTTCTTTAAATGTTTACTAGACACGGTGCATAAGAGCGCAAGCAGAGCGCTCATCTGTCAGGGACTGTCAGGACAATATAATCCAGGGAAAAATGTTACAGAAAATGGCAATAAGGGAAGCATAAATCTCCATGAGCCCTATTTTGTGCAAATCTAGTTCCAATCTCCCCTGCCATAGGCAGGGGCAACTTCCACCATACCAGGTTGCTCAATTATTAGTATTACGTTCTTAACAGACAATAACAATCAGCTAATGAAATTTGCCCATCTGCTGCAAGCAAGTTGTCAATATTTCAAACTGTGCAACTGTTCTTTGGAGCTTAAAACAACAATATGAAGGAGTCTCCAGAAGTACTGTAACATCCAGCAAGTGCAAGGGAGAAGATGAAGGGAAGATCACATAAAATACATACTGACTTCCCCAAATTTACTGTGGATTGGGTCTTTTCATTTATTTATTTATTTAAGATATAGCAGCCAGAGTGGAACATTAGTTTACAAACAATTCTGCTATCAAAATATTTGACAGAGTACAACACGTGATTTAAAAAATGTGACTATTGTATTAAAGGAGCTTAGACGTGGGAAAATTAGGCAAAACCTAAAGCCAAAAATGTAACCTGATTAAACTCTACATTGAATATGCTCCTCAAAAAATCTTCAGTGATGGAGAGAGAAAATTATTAATACCCTATATTGTTAGGTATCCTGACAGTGAACCAGGAAGTAGAGCAAGCCCTTACAATTTGGAGGTAACCATAAAGAAATATGCCAGGCAGAGAAAAGCAGGAGAGTATCCAGTCTGCAGTCTTCTCTGCCATGGAAGGTAGAAGCACAATTGAATGAGGAAACCTGAGAAAGATCCCATCCAAAATGTCATGGTTTGACCCTGGTCAAGTGCCAGGCACCCGTGGCAGCTGCTCACTCATTCCCTCCCCTGCCATAGCTGGGCAGAGGAGGGAAGGAGAGAGGGGGAAAAAGAATTTAACACAAGGGTCCATGAGCTGAGATAAGGAACCGGGAGAAAATGCTCCAAGGACAAGACAGGCTCACTTAAGTTGCAAAGTGAAATTTATTACTACCAGAGTTAGAAGGAGGATATGAGAAGTAAAAATAAACCCTTAAAGACCTAATTATTTCCACCCCCCCAAGCCCTCCCCTCCCTCCTATCAACAGTGTGAGGGGGGCAGGGTGTGGGGGTTCAGGTCAGTCCATTTCCAGGATCTTCTTCCCCTGCTTAGGGAGAGGAGTTCTTCCTCTGCATTGCCGTGGGGTCCCTCCTACGAGAGACAGTTCTCTCTGAACTTCTGTGGCGTGGGTTTACTTGTCCACAGGATGCAGTCCTCCAAGGACAAACTGCTCCAGCATGGGAGCAAGGGGCCCCTCTCTCTCCAGCTGGGTCTCCCACCTGGACTGCAGTTTCCTCCAACATCTACAGCTGCTGTGGCTTCTGGCATCCCCCTGCTCCAACGTTAGCACATCACCCACAGACTGCAGGTGGATCTCTGCATCCCTCATGGACCCCATGGACTGTAGGGGTGCAGCTGCCTCACCATGGGCTCACCATGGCCTGCAGAGGAATCTCAGCTCCAGCACCTGGAGCACCTCCTCCCCTTCCTTCTCCACTGACCTTGGTGTCTCCATGTTGTTTCCCTCACATGTTCTCGCATCCTCCTCCTTCTCTAACTAAAGGCAGCTGCGTGCACATTTTGTTTTGATTTTTCCTTAAATATGTCATCACAGAGGCGTAACCAACCTTTCTAATTGGCCCAGACATGGCCAGTGGCATGT
The DNA here is from genome assembly GCA_013400735.1 of Pomatostomus ruficeps. Taxonomy (NCBI): domain Eukaryota; kingdom Metazoa; phylum Chordata; class Aves; order Passeriformes; family Timaliidae; genus Pomatostomus; species Pomatostomus ruficeps. The sequence goes on from VYZT01011406.1 coordinate 16,030, forward strand.
CCATCATCTTCAGAGCTATCAGAGATTGGCTCTGCTGGAAATGGTGAAGAATTCCAGAAGCTTCTCACAGGAGCCATCCTTATGGCCCCCTCCCCACTACTAAAACCACAACACTAAGCAAGAAAGATATTCCTCAAAAGAGACAGGCACAGAACCTCAGTTCTCGGGTTGGCTGAGACACTAGAAAAGTAGGCAAAAGGAACCAGTATGAGGGTTCCCTGAAGGGAAAAAGGTCTCTTAGCCAGTGTCAAACAATGCTTCTTGTAAACTAGAAAAAATGTATAGAACATTTTCAGCCAGATGATTCATACTTGCATCATACCTGCATGCCAAGAAATCAGCAGCTTTTCTATATGTCCAGCACTGTATAGGGAAACTGCAATACCAGTATCATGACAAGCCACCAGACTCTTTTGCCACATGTTACACTCAAGTGAGTCATCTGGGACAAAAATCCTTTCACTTATGAGGATAAATATAATGAAAAATATCCAGATATATGTTTAAGAGAAATAAATATGGTCCCTTGATTTCAACAGCTTTATTCTGGATTTACATTGAGGTAATTCGGAGTGGTGTCACTTGAATATCCTTCAATAAATCAAAAGGCCTTTCCACTGATATTTTAGGAATTCCATTAGTTTGTGACTTTTTGTTCCCTTACACAAAATAAATCTTGTTCACAGTGTATGCAGAAAGTGAATGAACACAAAGTCTTCCAAAGCTCTGAAGTATTAGGAATATTTGTCAGAAATCAAGAAAGGTGTAGTCAACATAGCACTAGTGTAGAGAATACACAGCTGGTTGTGTGATGCACAACTGCCCTTTCCATTCATCTCTGACCAGACTGGAATTGAATCCAGTTCTGTGCTCATTTATAAAAGAATCTTCATCTTATCAGATGCACTTCCCATATCCATCTACCATGGAAATTATTTCAGAATGGGTCAGGAGTACAAGAATGCTTGTGTAGACTGACACTATCTAGTATCTGCGTTTATAGTGTAACTTCACTGGCAAAGCAGAGTCTTGGGAAAACAATCAGTATGTCTTCTTTTCACAAGCTGTACTCAGGACACTGAAACTTCTGTCTCTTTCACATCTCCATTTTGTTGCTTTAAACCTTGAGGTGCTCAAGCCAAGAGAATTAAATTACATCAATAAACTTAATGTAAATGAGAGCAAAAATTTAATTTAAGCCTTTTGACAGTTTGAAAAGTGGAAAGCATGTGATGAAATTTTCTAGATATTTTTTTCTTTTACATGAACTCTGACATTGTCCCATTGTACTTGATTAATCTTTTGTGAACCGTGCTTTTGTGTTTCATTCAGTGCTTCTAAGACAGCTTCTCTGAAAAGTACATAAAGTTTCAGAGATCTGTTTTTGTAATCCTTAATAGTTAGTCCTTCAGATCCAGTGCTACCGCTATGATGATTTTAATTTAATCTGCTGTTCAGTGAAATGCTGTGGAAACACCAAAGCCATCACTTAATCCTACACCTGTCAATGACAGTCTGCTGGAGTTGTCAAACCATGTCGAATGACACTCCTTCAATGTATACAATATTACTAACAAATTGCATAATCAATCACATGTGTGTGGTTTGACAGTTGTACCTTGAATACACTGAATTTAAAACAGATTTTTGAGGCAGGACCCATTTCTCTTGTACTAAGGAAGAAAAAATACCATATGGATGTTACAAATTCCCCAATAAGACTATACAATTAAAGAACACCTTGGGAAATGGTTAGGCCACTGGAAATCCTTTTCCTTGCCTTACTATGAAATGTTCCCATAGGAAACATAAATAATTGGACATTACTTTAGATGACAGAAAAATAGTTTTGCAACAGGAGGAGAAATGTCAGGGAGATATTAAGTAGATTTACATGGGTATCTTAACTTTAAAAAGTTACTATTTTTTTCTAAAGAGCATCCAGGATAACATTGTTAAGCATAGGTTATGCCTGCAGCCACAGTAAGTAGTTTTAATTAGGAGGGCTTCTAATACTCAACATTTAGCTGTACAAAAAAATGTTGGGGTTTAGTTTTGCCTGCATCAATATTACCTGTCTGACTGCCACAAACAGCTCTGAAACCAGCAAATCCCCAGAGTCTGAATATTGATCTCAATGTCTTTGTTCTTCTCTGCTTCACAAGGTTTGCCTAATCCTCTCCAGGAAGATGTCTTAGTGATTTAATTACCTGATTGTGTATATGCAACTTTGAATATTTGCCCAAGTTTTGCCTATAAATCAGGTTGCACAATAAGTTCAACAGTTTTCCCAAAATACATTTCACTGGGATAAGAGTTCTTGGAAGAGAGGATGAGAGTAGAGAAGGGACATATCTAGAGACAGAAAAAATACAACCTAATCATATTGCAAATAAATTCTGCCTAGTGCTTGCAGAAAGTTACTTTAATGGAAAATGGAGTACTGTATGTCAGCTTTCTTATGTATACATGTCTCGCTTGGACAAAATGCAGCTCTTCAAATTAGAACTGCAAAAAATTTTTCAGTTTTGCAGGAAAAAAATATCCATTTAGACTATTACATTCCATGCTGCACTTTTTGAAACTTAACTCATTTTTTCCTCTACTCAGGAAAAAATATATCTTGGACTTATTAACTGAATAATTGTGCAGAATTAAAAAAGAAAGCCAACAAAACATTTATTAACTTATGGCAAAAAAAATTACTATGTAATTTAAAATTTAATTTAAATATACAAATAGTAGCTTATGTTCAATTGTTTGCCATTTTGGGACAAGTGAATGGGGATTTTGGTGTTAAGCTATTCTTTTTAACTATACCTATTTACCCTCATAACCTCATTATGGAAATGAATGTATAATACTTCTGTACAATTACTTTTCTTCTTCCGGCCCCTTCTTTTTTCATCTAAATAGATAATATATTAGTTGAAGGAATCACTGAAAGAATTTGCCTTTTGACTGTAAGTCTATCAGCAAAAAAACAGGCTCTGGAGAATATTCTCTTTCTCTGCAGAATATACAGCCTGAACTTCAAAACAGCAGTTTCCCTCCACTTCTATCAGCATTCTCATCCTTATCTAAAATTGAATTGTCTTTAAAGGAAAGGTGGGATTCAGCCCACCAATTTGATTCATGTCTGGGAGTGTAGGTAACCATCTACTGGAAAGTGGCCTGAAATCTCCACCATTTTTTTCAACAGCTTATGAAAGTAACTTCAATCTGATTGATTTTCCAACAGGGAAAGTTTCTATCTCTCGATGGTTATTCTCTAAATCATCTAGTTACCCTCACCCACTTCCTATTTAACATCATGTCAGTTTAGACTGATTCTCTTTTGCACTCAACAGGAACAATTTCTAACACTCTTTTCACATGACATGAGAAATGATTTTACAAATGGCTGGAATAGTAGTTTCAACCATTAGGTTGATATGTGCTTCCCAAAAAGAGTTTGATTGAAGGAATATTGCTTTTGTATTTAATATTTTTATCCAGGCCTGACAACAAAGAAGCAACTGGCAGTATAAATGGTGATAGCACTGTCAATTAAATTAAGATACATTATGCCTGGTTTGTCAACATTTATGATTTAAATATATCTTTGTACCTGTGGAAAGAAAAAGAGATATTCAGCTAAGACGTAAAAGAGATAATCATGCAAGACAAAAAAAGAGATTTACATGCAACATAAAATTCTTGTTGACAGGAAAATAACAAAAAGTATTTCTTCTCTGTTCTGCATTAACTCTCCTAAAGTTACAATAACCCCACAGAAATCAGTTATACCTCTAGTGTTTAGAGCTAAGTTAAAACAGGATGTGATCATTCGTTTATAAATATCTTTTGTGGGCATAGCATACAGAATGCAAAAAAGATTGTGCTGTAGAAATATGTTTTCAACATCAGGCATATAAAGGCATAATAACCGTCCATAAGTTTTTTTCAAAGATGCAGAAGCCTAGCACTGTATTTGCCTGATTAACACATATGCAGCTGCTGACATATATGGGAACTTTGAATATCTACAGCATCCTAGCTCTGAAAATATGGTCATGGGAGAATCCTTTATTCTTCAGGCATACGCAAATATGTATAGTGCTAAGTGAAACTAAAAAAAAGACAGTTTGTACAAGATTGCCTTGGTAATAGTAAGTTAGAAAAAGGAACCATGACTTTTGCTTAGTAGAAGCACACTTTTTTGATGAGTTTTCTTTGCCTCATTGTGAGACAAACATAAAGCAGTGTCTTTTACTGTCTACTGCTTTAATATCTGCATCATGCACACAGTTCTATTGTTAATATTCTAGCGATGGCATATGTTTGTGCGTAAGTAATCTGCCTGTTTACAGTGTCATTAGGAAACTGCTGACTCCACGAGTTCATAGGTTCGTTTAAACCTTCCTCTGCTTCTGACTTGCTTAGTATTAGGTATTCAACACCGTAAGAGTGATTTCCTGCAGCCTCCATTACACAGGCTGTTGGGTTGCTAAGGAATAACTCTCTAGAGGTCAAGAGCCTTGCAGTCACCTTGATCTCAGTGCCAGTTATTACCTGTGCTAATTTTCTGCATGGTGTTATATGGCAGCACTGACCAAATCTTATGTCTGTCCCTTGACATGCAGAAGTAGCAACAATTATGGCTGTAGATGGAGAGAGTACTGGTTGCTTTCACACTATAAGCTCTTCAACATATTATTACAGATGAAAGGTCATCATTCAACTTAAAATTTTCAGTGAGGGACCAGCAGTCTTTATTCTGCCCTGTGAGCCAGAGCTGAGTTACTACAGAAAAATATAGTCGTCCTTCAGCCTTACTCCAACTGGTGCCAAGTGAATTATTCTTCACCAGCTTCATCGTCTTCAACCTTGAAAAAGTGAATTTGTCCGGTCTTTATGCAAATTAAATTAATGTCAGCCCCATGTGAAAGGTTTCATGTGACAGGGTTTTTAAATTTAATATTTTTTCTTCGAACTGTCTGTTATCTTCTACTTAAAAACACACAGTGAATATAAGTATGGGCTTACTGAAGCTGTTAATCATTCAGCTAAATAAAACCAACAGGAAGCTATGAATAGCTGTAAATAAAATAATACCTTTGATACCTGCTACTTCTTAGTTCCATGCAGATGGGAGTGAAAGACAAAATAAGAGCTGTCATATAGTTTAGAAGAAAATTTACATTAAGGTAAGATACAGAAACATGATCACTATACACAGTCTGTTATTACTTAATGATATTTTGCATCCTCTGCCACACACAGCTTGCCTGCTGTTGGGTTCTAGTCTCTCTGGGCTCTTTAATTTAGTAAGTGCTTCACATAAGTTGCATCTTAGGATTTCTCTTCCCAAATAAATTACCAAAAGAGCCACAGTCATCTGCAGCTCTCATGATCTTCAACTACAGTATTGTGCAGGCAGACAGTACAACTTATTCTATTCCTTGCAATTGGGGAGTTGCACCTGAAAGAGATGTGGCAGAGATAGAAATTGTGCCCTGACCTGCTTTGGTACAATTCTTCACAGATTCTTCAAATTATGCACTAAAAAACTCATTTTGCTCAATGTTCAAGAGCATAAATTATCCACAAGTCCATTCCCTGTGAAGAAAAAGTTCTTTAATATGTAGCTGATCTTTAGGGTCCTTTCCAACTTAAATCATGCTATTATTCTGTAATCACTCTTTATATTCAGGGAAAGTTTTCTTCTGTGCTTTGTACTTTCTACCTCTCTCTTTTCTACCTTTTCCCATTCTCATTTAAAGCTTCTCCTTCTTTTCTGATACTTTCTTCATGCTTCTTACCTTTACTATTCATAATAGTCCTTCTCAAGCCAGTGAAAAACTTAGAGTATGTGTTACTAGGCAGAGTAATAAACCCTTGTGACTTCTATACAGAGCCTTTATTGGCTCACTGGTTTGTTAGTTTTGGGGGTTTTTTCAGTGTATGAGATAGATAAGGCTTCTTTGCTACTTCTTCACCACAAAAGTAGGAAGTTGCTAATGGAATGCAAAACAAGGAAGCTCAATCTGGAATTGACTTTGTTATTGACAGCTCAAAAATAGTTTTCTCATGGACCTGTGCAATTTTGCATGTGTTTGTTTCCCTTGATGATGCCTGTCTTTTCCCAGATTGGTCTGTATATTCCTTCCTGAACCTGAGAGGAAATGCATCCCTGTAATGATTTACCAAAATATGGGTATAGATCTAATATCGATACCCAACTGAGACGGACAATAACTACCTAACAACGAAGTTAGAAAGTGTATGCTTTTTATTACGGCCGGACCTGCATCGAGATCGTTTCCCAATATGCAGGCAAAGTCACAAAGCATTACAAGGTCTATTTATCGACAGAAAATTCAACATAAATGCATATTCATACCATTGCCACCACCCACTCCCCGCTTCGTATGGTAATTACCTGAAAACTAGTTAAGCATGCGCAAACAGCTCTCTTCTAATGGGTCTGGGGGCTTATGAATTTGGGGAGGGGGTTTGAAGATGAAGTAAACTGACTCTTCTTCGCTTTGACCCAGCTATTTCTGGGTCATTTTAATTAGTGGTGCCTTTGGAGATCCTCCAAATTCTTTCCCAAGATTTAAGTGGGAAGATGACCTTCTTCGTTTTTCCTTGGGTCACAGTAACTGGTAAATCATCCAGATAAGTGCAGCTGTGCAAGATGGTCAATCACTCCTCCTCCCTAGCCCTGTAAACCATCCAGATAAGTGTAGCTGTGCAAGGTGATCAATCACTACTGCTCCCCAGCCCTGTCAATTAGTTTTTGTCCAGATAAGTGTAGCTATTGCTTGCTTTGCCTATTCTCACTAAAGTCCTAGTATTTCACTACCTCTATTTTATTTATTAAATGTCTAAATTCTATGATTCAGTAACATTTATTTAGCATTTATTTTCTTAATTTTTTACTTTTTCTCTTTTTGATGAAAATAATTTGGTGGACTCAAGGACCAGCAAGCAGTCCAATCCTTTTAATGTTTCTCTAAATCAAAGTAATTTTTTTAATCTCAGCTCACCTTCTCACTCATTTACCAGTCTTTCATGTATTTAACTGTCTTCCTACTCCACTGGTAATGCTATGTTAGACCAGAAAACAAGAAGGTGTCAGAATGCTAACTTCATTTGATCACTCAGAGAATTACACTATAATGATCCTCTAATTACAGAGATGTCTTACTATGTTAAATCCTTTCTGCATGTGCCATCAACTGTTTACACTGTTCTGCGTGTCCAAGACTTCACATTTTCAAATATACAGTGGTAGCTGACAACAGAATTGACAAACATAATGTACATTGTATGGTTGTACAAATGAAGTGGAAGAACTTTGAAGAAGGGATTGAAATTTGATATTAAGCCAATTTTACCACAGAAGTGTTAATCAGTGTCATTTTCCTATAAACCAGTTCATTCTTGTTTTTCTCTGTTTTTCCACAGGGGTTATGTCTTTGATTACGATTACTACAGAGATGATTTCTACAATCGGTATGTTTGCCTATATTTTTGTACATGCTACATCATTTCTAACATTTGTTTATAATATAATCCCATCATTTGTTTAAACAGGTCAGTTCTGATTTTATGTATTATTCATTGCATTATTTCTATTGTGTATCAGAAGACTATTTAAATATATCACAGAGAAGATTACCACTGCTAAATGTATACTTACTAAACATGTCTTTTTATTTTATCCTCTCCCAGAGCTTTTGGGGCATTTGCTGTGCTGAACAGTTTAATGGTAGTTCAATAGAGTTCTTCCAGGCTTACTTTCACTGCAACGTATAGTGGCTGCAAAATTCTTCAGTATGATGATCATGGCTTTGTCTTTTCATCCATGTGTGTGAAAAGATAAAATGTCTCCTCGAGAATGTTCCAAGAACATTTAAAAGTCCAGAAGAATCTTGAGAGAAGCAAAAGTGCAAGTTAAACAGCACGTGTGTTTCTACAGGACAAAAAGAATTTGGATACCTGAGCAACTGGAGAGTCTGCCTTGAGTAATTACACACAGCCTAGCTCAGCACTGTGAAAATGTATTTATTCCGATGTAGCAGAATCCCCACAACACAGGAGTAGGATGAATGATCACAGATAACCAACTCGTGATCCAGCAGTGCTGTGTCTTTGCATTACAGCAGCTCAGTTCAGCACAGGACAAGTAAGACAGAGAGGAACAAAGCATTGCTTCACCAACCTCTACTAATCTGAGATTTCTTTTATATAAAGCAATGGACAGTAGCAGGGGAACAGTTTACACCCAGAAGTTAAGTTAGCATCTGCTATATAGACTCTTCTGCTTAAGAAGGCAGTAGGAAAAAAAATAGTGATATATAAACATATGAAGTAAAAGCCATAAATGCAGTTTAATCCTGCTCAGTCCAGCCTTTGCAGTAGGAGTAGCACATGTCCTATAAAAAGTTAATCTCCATAGGCTTTTTTTTTCCCCCAAAGTTACAGCTCTGAATTTCATCTGTGGAACTGTATATTTTTAAACAGAATAATGTTTCTCATCTATGCAATGTGAATATTAAAGATATATGTCTACTTTTTCACTAATTCTGTATGTTACGGGTAGCAGAAATTATTAACTATAATGGTTACATTTTCACCAAAAAAAACCCCACATTTATGGGACTTTAAGGGTTGTTTCAATAGAACTTGATGTCTGTCTGATGACTGTATTATTATGGAAAACTATTGACAGTGAAATGTATCCATAGATCTATTCAATATTATAATTCTTTAATTTAAAAGTCTCTCAGAATTAAGACAGCAGAACGTTTATGGTAGAAAACCTGAATATGAGGTTGGCCTCATAAGGCTGGACATGTTGATCTTCTGACAATAAAAACTGTAGGAGGTTAACAGTCTCTTTTAGATGCAAGTTGATGGAAGGGAAAGATGAAAATCTCAATGTAGTAGTCATGGAAAAGAAAAACCCATGGAGATTTCAATGTATGAACTATTTATAGGAAATATAAATTAAGAAATATAGTCATGATTCTTTGAATTTTTGAACTTCTGAACTTTCTGGATTTCTGTGTTGTACCCCAAACCATAGATCTTGTTTTCTAATATTACAGCCAATAAATTCTATTCATTTCCCAGGCTTCTTGAAGGGAGAATGTGTCTTTCTTACCTGGACTAAAGCAGTGATGGGGTCAGAAAAGGGTGTCAGGAATGGATAGTTCTTTAAAATAAAATCTATATGATGACAGGTTGGTAAGATCAGAACTGTAAATTTAGAAGGGTGACTGAAAGAAAAAGCTTAATTGTATGCACATTAGTGATTATTGGGGCAAAAAATTGCCTTGGAATTGAGCATTTCTCTTTACTATTTCTCATATTCCAAACACAAGGAAAACAAGCACAGTACTTCAAAACTATAAATGGAAGCATTGTGTTTTAAAAGAAAGCACATTATTGGAATATATAGAACTTGATAAAACAAAGTACCAAGCCCCAAAGCTCTGCATAATTTCATAAACAAAAGTAGGAATAGATAGATAGCTGTCACTTAGATAACAGTTCTGTTATATATTTAGAGAAAAGGAAGTGTAGTTTCACATTTCACTATATTATCTAATCACAAACTTTTGGAAGCTAGGAAAAAACTACCTTTGGAGTAATAATCACATAATGAACTTTTGCATGACAGCCTACAGCTCACTCAGAAACATTTTTTTTCCAGTAACATCAAAAGGAGTTTGTGACCAACCTGCAGATCATCTAATACGACAAATCATGAGTGACAATAAACACTAATATTTATGTTAAAAGTAGAAAAAAATTGTTTAGTGTTCATCTTTGCAAACAATTTTTTTGTTATGTTCACAATGGCTAGAAACTGCTCATTTGTGGGAATATTTGAGGCCATGAAGTTCAGTCAGTGAGGGTGACAAGATCTCTGTGACACATTTTGTAGACAGCTATGGAGAGATGGTTACATGGTCTATAAGATTACAGTACAGACAGACGTGTGGTTTGATTTAAGCACTAGGTATGTACTTGGCAGAAAATGGGTTAGAAGATTTAAGTTTGACTGCTTCCTGTTCAGCATACTGTTAGATGCTGTGGTGAGTGAATCACTGTTTCTTGTGTCTGTTTTCAAATGTGTATCTATCTGCCAAGCTGGGTGACAGTATTCACAACTGTGAAAATTAAACATGCAGTTAAAAATTTCCATAATTACTAGTTGCAAGTAAATGTGAGAATATTTTATGAGGATATTGCTTATCCCTCTGCTTCAGACTCGGAACTGAAAATCTTCATTTTTGGAATTTTCTTCTCCTGACCTATCATATCCAGAACCCATGGCTTTTATGTTCTAAATATATCTGTAGCTTTGATTATCTTTTCTACTGCCTTTATTTCCATCTACACATGTTAATTCCCTGCTATTGATAACTAGTTTTAGGATTGGGTTATTCTGTTTGGGAACAATAGTTCATTTTTGTCATAGAGTATCTTTTATTGACTGTAGTGGGAAAAGTCTGAATATCTGTCTGCTACAGTGGTGTTGGTTTGAAAAAGATATATATTTTTTTTCTTATTAAGCATGCTAGGGTATTTTAGTGTTTCTACACCTATTAATTAATAAAGAAAACATATGCAAAGACTTGTTATTTCACAAACTGCAGGATATTTCATTATGGTGATAGTTGTCTTCAGAAAAGTTCTTTTTTGTATTTTACTTTTACATCTTTAAGGATAACAAATAGAAAACTAGAATTTAAGTCATGCATGTAATAAAGGAGCTGAAATGTCACAGCAAAATGTACTGCTGTTGGCTGTGAGCAATGAAATTATGTGGACTTGTGGAAAGCAAGTTATAGATTTTCCATATGGCAAATAGCAGAGTCCCATAACACATCCTTCATTTAAATGGCACACAAAAAATCTGAGCTGGTCTGTGCACCACTCTGTGACTGAAATCTGAATAAGGCACTTAATGTGCAAAGGTCCTTGAAATCTAATTTGACTTGATATAAAGTGATTACGGTTTCAAAGGGTAATTTTCTCAAAGATAACATGCAAATTTAGTTGACAGAGCTTCCATGACATGAAATCACAGAGGGTTTTACGGAGTCCTACTGACTTAATCTTTTCTAGGTTGTTTGATTACCATGGCCGTGTCCCCCCCCCGCCCCGTGCAGTGATTCCACTCAAACGTCCCCGTGTGGCTGTGACAACAACTCGCAGAGGCAAAGGGGTTTTCTCCATGAAAGGAGCATCACGATCCACTTCAAGCGGCGCTTCTTCCTCAGGATCCAAATGTGAGTTGCTCCTATCAGTTGAATGTTATTGAAACAATGATCCTAGGAATTTCTGCAAGCAGATAGCTTCCACTATATAACCCTATTGCAGTCATTTCCTACCCTCGGTCTCTAGCTTGAAAACTGGCTTGATTACCAAAGCTTCCCGGCCTTTCCTGCAAGTCAAGGAGCACATTGATGACATTTTGGAAGGAAATTCTTTCAACATTTGACCTGCTCCCTTGGCCTCAGAAAAAACCTGTTTAAAATCACCTCTCAACCTGACTGCTTATATGCCATGAGATCTCATGAACAGCTGGTAATAAAACAAAGATAATAATCTTGTTATAGACAGACAGAGGCACATTGATTTCTGTGGAGGCTTCAGGGTTGTATGTAAGCTGGTGGGGGGTGGACTGAGGGGGTCCAAGGGAGGGTGGGTTATGTGTAATTTTTACCAGATTCCTTTGAGTGTAGAAAGAGGCAAAGTGTCTCTGTTTTAAAGGAAGTTCAAAACAGGATTGGCACCTTGCAGTTATTTAACCCTTCCTTAGTGAGTTGGCCTTAGAAGAGCTGATGAGCAATAGGCATTCCCTCCTCCAAGCTCACCAAGCCCCCCACTCCATAGTGTGTCCTGGGAACTTCATCTTCCTCTTCGTGCATCTTTCAGCACCCACCCGTCTTCCCCTGCCCCTTATGTGGAGTGATACTGTCCTTGGAAGCACCACTGGAAGAGGAAGAGAAAGATCAGGTAGGGATCAGATATCAGAAAGAATGAGGGAACTCAGTAAGTCTTTTGCAGTACTAGAGTGGCCAGCAAAACATCATGCTGTCTTACATACAACCATGAAATTAGTGAATCCATCAACAGTACGTTTTACTGCCAGAGGAGGTAATTATGGCATCAACAGGACCCAGTCACATACTCTGAATAACATATTCAAATCTCACGTGCTGTCTAAGAAGAAGAACCTCTAGTGAGCCCATTAGGATCCATTTTTGATCTTCCTGTATGACCTGACCTCTGATGATATCAGAGACCTTCAAGGAAAACATGTAAATGCATGTGACTGAGAAAATGGACATATGGTAAACACAGCTAAAAATAAGGTTGTGCACTCAGGAACAAGGAGCACAAGACATTCCTTGGAAAGAATGCTGTTCTGACAAAGAGAGGCTCTGTTGCCTGTACAGTTACATCACACACAAGTCTCCAGGGAATGCATGGGCTGGATGTCCATTACCACGAACAGGAGCTTTGATGCCTAACACACAGGAAGACATCTAAATTTTAAGTGTCATATTATGAAGCTCACTCAGACCCTAAGAGGATGTCTGGGAGTAGCAACACTTCCTTTGTTCTCTGGAGGATGAATGAGTCTAGACATATTCATACCCATCTTGAAGTAACCCTTTCCTCAATGCTTTAAGTAATAAATTATGTTTTCTTCTATTATTTTAAAAGAAAGGATGCAGCTCAGGTTATTCACTGCACTATTCAGGTTATTATGTCCAGATCCAAACAAACAGTGTTATTCCCCAGTGGAGGTATCCTTCAATGTATTCAGGTGTGATCTAAATTCTCAAGGTGTCAGTCTTAGAGCTCCAGGTGACAAGATCATCCTTGGATCCAGCTCTTTAACTGAAGGGAAAGCTGCAAGATGCATTACTAAAAACATGGGCTGACATTTTGACCTTTGTTAGGTTTCTGCCCTCAATTCAGTACAATGACACTTGGAACACAAATGAAGAGACTTCTTATGGTGATGAAATAAATTGCACAAAATATTCTTTCTGCATGCAGCACATCTTTAAAAGGAGTCAGACACACAGTATACAGATTGTCATGCCTAATTTTCCCATAGAATTACTTCCCTTTTTGTCAATTCCAGTCAACCCATCATAAATGTAGAAACATCATTTTGTTGACTTGGACAGGAGTGTAATCAGCTTATTGTAAGACCATTATCAGAGAAATAGGGGAGCCATTCCCTTAGAGGCTTCAATTTGGAAAGTAGAGAATGTATGTTTTGCAGGCTCCTTTGCCATTTTCTTGGAAAAGTTAGTTATATCAAATTGTGGGAGGAAACAATTTAATATTTTGTAGCCCCTTACTCTACACTGCTAATCTGAACCCCTTGAACTAATGCACTATTCATTGTAATAGTAATTTATTGTTAGTTAAATAAAGGATTTCTTCAATAAGGAGAAACACAGTTTGTGGGAAGGAAGCTATTTTGAGTTTTAATGAAATGTAAGACCATAAAATGGCTTAATTGCAAGTTTAGAATTAACAATGTCAAAATGGTATTGCATATGAAAGATTTCACACCCATGTAGCAAAACTCTCATGAGATCACTTCCCCTAAGAGGTATTTCAGATGTAAGTAGAAATCTCATAGATACAACTGTTCACGCTTAGACTGGATCCAGAAAATGAACCCATACATGTCATACTAAAGGTCAGAACACAGGAGACCCCTAAGTGAAATCACCAGAATCAAAAAGATTTGTTTTTGAAAAACAGAAATCCAAAGGTAGAAGTTTATTTTTGTACAAAGATATTATAAAAAACATAGTATCAAAAATGCTTATTATTGAGCACATGTGCAAAAATAATATCTGCCAGCACAGTAAACTCCTGTTTGACCAAAAATGAGAATATGTGTTTTAAATTTGCTTCCAAAACACAAAATACATTAGGAAGATTTGATTTCTTTCCTAAATACTTAATTTTTCCAGGAACAGTTATCAATATTTTGTTTTCTTTTTAACTCCAAAGACTAGAAAAACATAAATCATCATTTCCTAATAGTTAGGGTTTAGTTTTTATCTGCTTCTTCTAATTTCCAGCTTAGTTTGTTTCTCATTCATTCATATTCTTTTTTTATGCCAACACAGCATAAAAGTGTTATTTCTTTTTACCTTTTTTGTCTTCAGCAAAGCAAAACTCTTCTGTTACACTACTGGCTTTCCATTTTTATGGTTATCTTCACAGCTCTTCTCCACATGTACTTTCTGGAATTCAGTGGCTCAACCTGTACTCACCAGGTCCTCCTACAAAGACATTCCACTTCTCCATCTTTAGCAATACATCATTTGGCACATCCTAGCACTGCATGCTTCTTCTCATGGCTGCATTATCGTGATAGTCTATTATCAACCCAAGAATCATTCTGACATTGTCTTTTTCTGCTGATGAGCGTTGGTGCTGAGAGTAGGAGTTCCGCTGTTAAGTGCAGGATTTTTTTCAGTGCAATTGCATCTCATCGTTTTTTCTAATGTAACATTCCTTAAAATCACCTGACCTCTTCTTCCATTGCAGTTACTCTGAATAGGTGCTATCTTTCAATTTCATGTCACCAGCAAATTTCAGCTGTTTATTTATGTTTTTGCATCAGTGTTGTTCAAGATATTTAGCCATTTTAGTGCCAGTGCTTGAGAAATTTCATTATTAATTTCTCTCCCTTTCAGTATCTGCATTTTTGTTACCTGCTGGCCTTTGTTTATCTGCTAATTGGGAAAAAATTCTCAAAGAGTAAGATGCTTTATTTTCCTCTTCTACTGCTCAAAAGAAGATGAACAGATATTTTGGACACATGCAGCTCTGGTGTCATGTTTACCAACAGCTTTATTTCTTGCCTGAGACCAATTTTAAAAAAAATCCATGATGTTTTAAAGGAGAATTTATATACTCAAAGCAGAACACCTGGAGCACAAAATTTATAATCTTTATATTTTTTCTTTGTCATAACACTGCTTAAAAAGCCTGAAGTTCTTCCCAAGTGCTATTCCAGTGAATCCCAGACTCACAGAATTGTTGAGAAGGGACCTCTGGAGCTCCTCTGGTGCAAGTGTCCTGCAAAGTAAATTTCCCAGGACTGTCTGACCACACCCATGAAAAAAAAATCTTGTATTTAGATGAAATTTTGCATGGTTTAATTTATGCCAGAGGTCTTTGATGTGTCAATGGGGTCTATTGAGAAGAGTCTGTCTTTGTCTTCTTCATTCCCTCTTGTACTGGGGAGCCCAGGGGTGGACACAGTACTCCCGATGTGGCCTCACGAGTGCTAGGTAGAGTGGTGTGCTGCGTTTGGCTGGCGTAGTGTCAATTTTCTTCAGAGTAGCTACTATGGGACTGTGTTGTGAACTTGTGCTGGAAACAGTGTTAATGACACGGGGATGTTTCAGTCACTGCTGAGTGTACACAGAGTCAGGTCCTTCTCTGCTTCACCCCACTCCACCAATGAGCAGGCTGGGGGTGCACAGAGAACTGGGAGGGGACACACCTGGGACAGCTGACCTCAGATGGCCAAAGAGATGTTCCAGACCATGGCATCTTGTTCAGCAATAAATTAGAGGGAAAGTTGGTGAAGGCTTGCTCAGGGCATCTGTCAGTTGGTGTTTTCATTTGCATCACTTCTATTTCTTGGACTTTATTTATATCTCTGTTATTTTCCTTTTCA
>VYZT01011415.1:0-16414 GCA_013400735.1 Pomatostomus ruficeps
TGTTCCTACATCCATCCAGCCCCCAGCCCCTGCATCTGTCCAGCTCCTTGTCCCTACATCTGAAATTTCTGAAGCCTTTTCAGTTCTTTTTTTCAAGAGTTTCATATTATTCTTGTCTTGTTCAGAAATTGCTTCTTTGATAATTTGATTAATTGATGTTTTGTTGATTTCAAGTACTCCTTGCCCAATGTTTCAGTTTTCAAAATAGTTTCCAGCTATTTTCAATGGTCTTTGAAATGATGTAGGATAAAAAAAATAAAAAAAGTGAAGGATTTCAGTGGTAAGAAGGAAAAAATGTTAGCATAGACTTTTTTCCTTTGGTTTCCATCACTGTGGAGAAAAAAAAGAAGGATGAATGTTTTTGAGCCCATGGGCATTTAAATATTAAGGTGCTGGTGGACTGCTATGGGAAAAGAAAAGTGTGCCTGGAGTCTTGTTCTTAATTCTACAGTCTACGGTAGATACACACAGTCTGTGGTGCATTAGCAAAATAAATATATATCCTTTAAATAGGACATGATGCTTCAGTAAGTGGAAGAAAATTTCTGTAATGAAAGCTGAGGACTTGAATCTGATTCAAGCAAACACAACCACAGCAGAGGGAAGGAGGAGAGGCTTCATTCCGCTGACAGTTTTTGGAAGCTTTCTGTCTTTGGAGCACATGGGGAGACAGAAAGCCTTTGCAGTATCCCCGGAACAGATGGATAGTCTCTGGTTAAACTTGAACTGGATGAGTGTCAGTTTTCAGGGATTGCAGGTAGTCCTTTTTTAAGTATTTCTAGTTTTGTCTTTGGGTGGTGTGATGGCCTATGTTTTGTTTCTCAGAGGCAATAATTGGCATTTTTTCATGTGTTGGAGTTCTGGTTCTAACCACATGAATCCACATGAATCCACATGAATCCAATGGAAATATTTTCTTTGCATTTTCTGGATGCAGAAGAAGAAACTATGAGTGACTGGGAAAGTACGGGAACGTCTCATAATTTCAATTCTACTTCTTTTATGTGCATGGATGCAGTTTTGAGATGGTCCTTTTGAGAAATGCAAATTGAGAGCAAGACTTCGGCAATTACTCTTTTCCAATGTTTCCTTCTCTGTAATCTTCTTCATTCTTTCTCCTGGATATGCTTTGGAAGGCTCTAGCAATAAAAAATAATATAGAATTTAATGGTAACCACCCTGTCTTTGGAACAGCTTTTTTTAGTAGAAGGACCATCCACTCTGTGCAGCAACTATTGAGAAGTACCAAGAACTTTCACACAAAATGCTCAGATAGGTAGAGTTTATTCTCTTTATGTCCCTTCATCTAATTTGAGCAGGCCTTCTCAATGGCAGCTGTGTTTAGATATCCATAAAACCAGCAGCAGGCTGAAGAAAAGGTAAATAAAATCCAGAATTGAGAAAACACGAGATTTAAGTTTTCCAGCGCAAGCTTGCATTAAGTCATTTTGTGAGCCTCAAGAGGCAATTTTTAATTAGATGTCCACCTGGGTTTTTCCATACCTGCACACAGGATAATCCTGTGCTGGGGATTGGAGGCTGTGCATGGTTGTTCTGTTCCTTGCTGACAGCAGAGGAATGAGTCTTGTCTGCCATTCCAGGTGCTGGAGGAAAGTACCCTAAGGTGTACATATATTCTACTTACTTAGCCTTGTCTTATATCCATCCACCCACCCTCATTGCACGCTCTGTTTTTCCTGTGGGATCTCACTCTTTAGCCTCCTGTTTCTCCTGTATTTCTTAAGCCCTTCTCAACCAGCTGGCTATAGTCTCAAGGTCTCCATTATCTACATCAAGGAGTTCCTCTCAGCATCGCAGCTAGAGCATCCCACTTTCACCTGGTCTAGATGCACACTTGGCAATCCCCTATTTCCACATCCAAGTCTCTTGCCAGATTTTCCCACCCTTCTGTTTCTAATTTCTTCATCCAGTTCCTCTCCAGTCAGGGGACTTCACCCTCACAGCTGAAAAGCCTCCAATACACTTTTTTAATTCCTTACCCTATAAATACCAGGTCATGACTGTCCCAGTCATCCTTTATTATCCTCCTCTCACCTTCTTTTCACAAACCCTACAGCCTTTTCTGTTCTCACTTCCAGGTAACTGCTATTTTCTTCCTTTCTGTAAACTGTCTACCTCCTCCCTCTGTTTTTTCTTTTCAATAATCACTCTTCATCATGCTGCAGTCAGGTTCCTACCTGCCACAAGGAAAGGACCACTCAGAGGATGGAAGAAACAAATGAAAAACCAAACCTCTGCTTTCCATAGCTCACAACACACTTGACTGGCCCAGAAAATTACAATTTGGACAACGCGTCTCTTTATGACACAGTGGAAAATATTTGCTCTTCTACATCACCATTCAGCACTTTTTATGGTACTAACAGAATGGAGAGGAAAACTTGTGCAGTTTTTCTAGTGAGAAGGAAAGATATGAGTGCTGAAATCTTGCTACCCCACATCTGCTGATACATTCTGCATTTAATTTTCTTCCTATTCATGCTCCCCTTGCCAGCAGGGAAGGCTAAATAATGTCAGTGTCTTCTCAGTCATCCTTATCACAAATGATCATTCTGTGTGGCCTCTGTTAATCACTCTCACCCGTCTCCCTCTCTCAGTATTAGATTAATAGTTGTCAATTATGCATACTCTCCCCTGCACAGCTATTGTTTACACATTCCCTAATTCTCTTCATTAGACCAGTGAGTGGGCATAATTATGGTTATAAGTTATCCATCCATTTTCTCAAGGACAGTGAGAAATGTAGTACAGCCAGAGTTTGGTTTCATGATAGCATCTTGGACTAATAAAAAGAAACTCAGGCCTTACAGAGCCTCATCACCTCCAGTGGGAACATTAATCTCATGCTCATGGTGTGTGTTCAATATGCAAATTCACTGCAGTTTTAGAAATTGTGGACACACAGGAAGAGAAGAGGTGCCTGCTGCTGCCTTGATCTTCACCACTTGCCTTTTAAATGGGGAAAAAATGTGAATGATAATAACTTTGCTTTTGAGCACGTAATAGCTAAGGCAGATAATGAGTGGTGGCAAGGTGCTCAATCTTTCACTATTTTTGAGAAAAGCTGGAGGCTAAAGGTGATAGGACACACAAGGGGCACGTTGTTTATATACTGAGATGAGCAATCTGAATACTCAATTAGAGTTTAGCTAAAAATCTTAGTGAGTTTTAAGGAGCACTTCATTAAAAAATGAAAGAATACCTTCTGGCTTTTGTCTGGTCTTTTAAATAAATCATTGTGGTCATCTGCTCTATAATGTGACTCTGCTAAAGGTGTTTAATTTCTGATTTTTCCTCCTGACTTAAAAAAAGAATTATTTTCTCATTTCTAAAAAGATACAAGTGTGGCTTGTCAAAGATAGAGAATAAGCAAAGCTCTTCTTTCCATAAGCAAAGCTTTCATAAGGGATCTATTCCAATAAATAAAAGCCAAAAATTTTGTTCAGTATCTCATTTATTAAAAAGAGAGTAACAACAAACATTTGGTTCATATTCCTCATTAGCAGATTTTATCAAATAAAAATAATGAGGCATATTGAACAATTAGTTAGAAGTGCAAATCTCTCCGTAATTACAATCCAAAATTTATTTACAAATAAGATGACTTGCCCAGTCCAGAAAAAAAGGATGAATACTTTGTAATTAATTATTTTTCATCTGAAGCTCCCATTTGACCAGCATATGCAATCATAACCCACTTGGTAAATGAAACAGCATGTAATAATCAGTTTACAAAATGGAAAGAAAATTAACTTTTTATGGTACTAAATTAGTACTTTTTAAAAGGCATCCATGTTTTATATTTAAGAAGAATATTGGTCTGTTAACCCTACAATCTATTCAGTTTTTATTCCTTACAGAGTTTCAAGTGTCTGCTCCCATTTCCTATCCAGATAACAGTACTGGCCCATATGCTTCCCCAGCGAGCCAACTCCACTGCAGAGCTCCAAATTTGTGTGGGGGTTTCACCCCGGAAGGCTCTGCAGAACAGACACCAATCCTGGAGTTTTGAGTTACTGCTGATTTTAGCAGCAACTTGTGTGTGAAGGAGAAGGATCATGGTGCAGTGGACAAAACACATGGAAAAGTGTTGTTAGGAAACCACTATTCCAGAGAAATTTTTTTGATAGAATATAACTATTCCTCCAGACAGGGTCATATAAAAAGTGGCCAGCTATGTGCCTGAGACTTGAAATTTGCATACCTGACCAATTATTTCTTGGATTTCTGCTGTTCTAGGCTGTCTTTGCCTCATTCTTTGGTAGTTCCAACATTTTTTTTTCTCCTGTGCCTCGTTACTCTGCATATACAGACTTACAATTTGTACTTCTGTGGCACTTTGTCTTTTAGTGTGAGGGTTTCTCTTTCCTGTTTATCTTCCATGATTGCAAACACTGCACTCGGCAGTTCTCAGTTGGTACAGAAATGATTCACTGAAGATGGACTACTTTGGGGATGAAAAATAAATTCAAATAAAATGACAAAGGAATAAAATGGTTACAATACCTACTGTGCCATCTATAGTGATTAAAATCTGCTCTGCACAAAGTGGTTCATTGCTTCTCCTGTGATCTGTGGTCCAGACTTTCATTTAGGCAAGAGGCACAAGGGTGGATCCCCACCAAAACACTTCTATTCATGAAAGCAAAGACAGTTGGAGGACGAAATAAAAAGTCACAGCATAAAACAAGTAATCGATCTGAGGCAGTAGACTTCTCATGTTTTTAGTGAAATGAAAGTAGAATGCACGAACAAATTCGCACTCATAGACTTATCTAATGCCAAACACACTCGACATGCTTGACATGAGAGAGCTTCATTCTGTGATCAAATAGCCTGGATTGAATTTGAGATGTGTGCAAAAAGATGTGCTGGAGACAAAGGATTCAATAGGCATGGAAACAAAGTGTCTCATAAATTGATTTCTAATTCAAGAAGCAATAAGTACTGACCAATTAAAGATGCTGGCTGGGGTAGAACTGTGAATTAATATATATATGTGATAATATTTTGATAAATATACTCTTACCCTTTTCAGCTCATTTGGAGTAGAAGAAACTCAAATAACTTGCAGCTGAATAAGGATGGCATTCAAAAAAGGAATGTTATCTTGACAATAAATCCACTCCTTCTGTTATGAAATGACAAACCATATTGTAATTGTCTCAAAAGTATCTTGTGGTCTTTTAGCATTTCTCTCTGAAATTATGCATTCCATCCAAGCAATTCCAGTGAAAATCTATATCAAGATATAACTGCTACAGGCTCCCATCTAAATGTTATCTGGGGCAACGAGATCCACGGGGTTAATTAAGAAAGCATTATATAGTCCACTGCTAAGGGATGGCCTAATGACTCCAGGCCGTAGGGGACAAAGCCAGTTACACAAATATGGCACCTGAGAGGATGGTTTAATGGGGATAGCAATAAAGTGAGAGCAGAAAAATTTTACTGCCCACTGATGGTCAATAGCTTCCTTAGCACAACATCTGTGGCAGCCTGGATGGCTGTGATCTCCAGCAGTCACCTCGAGTCAAGAATCTGGCTGAGTAAGAACCCCAGAAACATTCTTACTGTAAAGCAAATAACTCACTTTGAACTTCTGTCCATGAGAAAGTGCCTCTCTTCTGTAAAAAAAACTGTTGAATCAAATGATTCAGCTCAAATTATTCTTTGCAGAGGGAATGGGGTAAATGGAATTGTGCTGATTTAATAATCTGAGTATCTGATCTACTAATGGAACACCTGGACTGGAAGCAGCTTTTAAGACCATTCTTAGACCTTGCACAGTTGATGAGCTCCAATAGAGTCACTTTAGGACTATTTTTATTTTAAAAAATTTTATGTGAAAAGCATGGCAGACTGAAAAATAGCATACTTAATTTTGACTGAAATCGAACAGGCATTGATTTCAGATAAATTCATTTTAACAATATGAAAATACTAAGCCAGGGAAACATTGAAAATATGTTTTCATTTGAAATAATGGCAAACAGTGGTTTTTTATTCCTGTAAATTCTGAAATTTATCAGGATTATATTTCTTACATTCAAGAAATTGGGTGTGTTCTACTGCTGCTCCTGCCCTGCCTACTTACTTGGTTCTTATGTATTACTGTTAAAAAAAACCCTCTTTTGGGGGCTGATTTATTCTTTATTTTAGCTATACTTTATCGACTTCCAGGCAGGAATCAGATGTCTGCATTATTGTCAATGTCAAACGAGTGGGATTTCCCTCACCAGTATCCGCCTATTAAAGCTGTGACCCTTGTAATCCCTCTGCAGTTCAACTTTTGGGATTAGCTTGTGAAGAACGGAAAGGTTAAAGCAAACCTTTGCCTTTTATCTTTCACGTCTGTGAAGTTCAGCCAAAAACACACAGAACCTGCCAGAAAAATATGTTCAAATTTTACCAGCTCTGCTGGTAAAATCATGAGATGTGGTAAAGGGTGTAAAACCTTTCCACAGCATTAAAAATAAAAATGAAACACTTCTCTTACTTTTAAAATTATGGATTAAAGCATCTGACAGGCCTAGAAGGGTCTAGATGACATCTAAATTTGCCATGAGTCTTCTGTGCTGATAACATTTGCTGACTGCCACAGTGACATCATCACTGGAGCCTCCTACAGAAGCCAACTGGAGTCAAAATATTTGCCAGTATCTCGTACCTGATCTTACACCTACTGAAATTAGAAGGAATATTGTCATTTATTTTTGGAAGCTGACGATTGCTTTCGGTTAAATCTAAAGATAGTTGAATGAGGCAGACATTCTTTATACCTTTCTCCTAATGAGTGAATCAAAAGATTGAAAGGTAGAGTTTAAAAGCTCAAAAGAAAATCCTATTTCTTTCAGGTAATTCCAGTACAATATTATGCATCCAAGAATAAAAGGTTATCTACTTTCTATGAGAAAATTGCCTAATTTATTTTTTTTTTTTGGCTTCAATAATCCTCCTGTAATATATATAGGAAATATTATATAAGAAGTTAAAGTTCCCTATGGTTTCACTGCAAGTATAAAGGGAATCTTTTCTGTGTGTTCAATACATGGAAAATAAATTAGACAGTTTACACCATCTGTATAGCCACTGCATCCAACCTACAGAACACCTTACTGAAACATGGGATCAAGTCTCTATCAGTGTATTTTATATTCCACTCCAGAAATTTTACTAGTAAGACAAAATTTAACAGAAAGTTCAAAGTCCCAGAGCCCAGGCATGAACTGAAACTCACAGTCAGAAAGCTTAGGCCCAATCCCATTGAAACCAGTGAAAAACCCTTTTAGAGATCACTGGGTGTGACCACTGACCTATTACCCAGGGATCCCAAATAACACACAGACTCCTTTCAGGAATGCCTCAGCCAGAGATGTCCTTGGCTGGCTGGAAGCAGCACAGTTTCATCAGTGCAGTGCTCTACCCCAGATGATTACATCTATTTGCCCTGGCACCCTAATTCTACCTTCTCCCACAAACATTCAAGTCATCCTGGTTTGATGCCTTCCAGCCTTTGGGTTGGCTTATTCACAGGCCACTTCAGTAGCCCAGGCTTGCATGAAAATCTGCTATTGCAATGTTTCTTTCTTGGAGCAGCAGCTCAAAAATCCTTTCACTGGCTCGTTCACAACAATTCAACATCAAAGAAACAGCAGCAAAACCCAAATGTACATATTTCCTATATAAGACATCACTTACCAGCTCTGTAACTTACAAGCAGGATGATTTGAAGCTGAAATATATATATATATATATATTTTTTTTTTTTTTTTTTTGCCTTCCACATTCCACACCAAATGCCAGCAAAGGATTCTTTTGGACATCTTATAGAGAAAACTGTAATCCCAGGATAGCACAGTGTTAGGAGCAATTTATTCCAGACCCTGGCTGTATTTCTGGCCACTGTAACATTTTGGTGGGTGCAGCTGTTGAAGTTCTGCACCTGAGGCTCATTCTGCCTTCTGTACTTGTGATTTGTGCTCGTGACACAGCTGTTGGCAGCCTGGAAGGCTGGCACACCCAGGGTTTGCACACAGATGATCCAGATAGCATGTAAGGAACAGAGGAAATATTGCACCAGGCAGAAATAACATAAACATTCAGTAGCTGAGAGTTTGCCATACCCATTGTTTGGGTTGAAGAGGGAACATCTGTACTTTTATAAGTTTGTACAGCTCCTAGCAAAATGGGATTCTGTGCCATTTGGCCTCTAGATGGTACCAGAATATAAAGGTTTAATAATACATATTTTTTTGTCTCTAGAGTCAAAGCTTTCTTTTCAAAATCTCTTCAAGTCCAAAATTCTATGAGTCTGTTCCTCTTTTCTTTTCAGTTTTCTCTATCCCTCATTAATTCCTGTTTTTCTATCAGTATATTTCTTACTTCAATTAGATTTGTTGGCTTGCTTTTTACATGTGAACATATTTTGGTGGTATAGAAAGAGTTCCTGATAGCATCATTCATATGTAAAAGAACTCAATTATCACAGTTAAAATTAATAGAATGTTAAGAGTTTAAATATTCTTAAACTAAGCTACATTCTTCGTTTTATGAACTTTCTCACTGTGAGATACTCCCCAAAGCTCACACAGTAAAAATTAAATAAAGAGCTGAATGGCATATGATTCCAGGATAAATGTTTCCATGGTATCCTTATTCTTGTTTCATTTGACTCTTAAAACACCCTAAGACTTTTATATTATCACCTCTGTCACACAGAGGCTGTCTTACAATCCTCAGTCCAGCTCATACCACTTCTGGTTTGGTTTCCTTTGCTTTTATCTGACTCCGTGTGAAACCTTTGTTTCCACCAGCAGCTTTGGGCACCCCTTTTGGGTCAGGCACATTGCACTTTTCCTATGTTGATAGAAATTGCCTTAAAATACATCTCTGAGGCCAGAATTTGCTTTCAGAGTCCGCCAGCCCATCTCAGTGTTTAAAGAGTGAGACTAAAGAAAAGTGAAGCAGTCAGCTTGATGTGCTAACTTTGTCTCAATCAGATAATCATCAAATAGATGCATGTTGTTTCAACTGCAATATACTGACTAACTGTCATACAGGATTATTTTTATTTTTTTTTCACCCAAAAAGCATACATGGTAGATGTTTTAATACATTTCATTTCCTCAAGTGGGTAGTTGGATAATATTTTCCCTCAGGGACAAAAAGAAACCTGATCATCCTGGTAAATCTGAGCTGATACACTAAGTTATCCACTTACTCTGAGTAAAGTAGGAAGCTCACTGGAACCAAAATGGAGTTAAAGGCAAAAAATATTAAATGTCCTCAGATTTAAAGGCTGTATATTTGAACAAAAAAGAAAAAAAATTAGGTTTTGCGAAATGTTTTTTCTTTGTTGTTCAGCTGTGAAACAGGAGGAACACCACTGGTTTTAATGCAGTCATTCCATGTTTATACCCTTGTAAATATGAAAACACCAAGCCTTTTGTCAAACTCTAATGACAGGTACAGATCTCCATCTCCCTCAATGTTTTCCTGCCCTGAACAGGGCAGCCTGGAAAAGGCTCTCACATTGAACAGGTCTATTATGGCTCATGCAACTCTCCACTGCAGTGCCCATTCACTACAGAAAAGTCAGTACCTTTTCTTTCTCCTCCTTTTCTCTTTAGGTGGGAAATTCATCTCACTGGCAGTCAGAACTCTGTCAAAATTCCCCATTTCAACATAGCTCTTCTCCTCCTTTACAAAATCTGAATTTAAAAGTCAAGAAATTTTCTTTAATTTGAAAGGTAGTTTCACCTTAGCAAAAAGCTCTGGGATGTCATATTTATTTGAAGAGAATTATTGTTTAAACAAAAACACTTAGATTTCATATCAACTGCCTATTTTGAAGTCCAACAGTGCTTTAAAATATTGTAATAATTTTTGAGATAAAATAGTTCTATGGATATTATCCTGGAAAAAATAAAAAAGCATAATGTGCTCAATTTGCCAGCGAACCAAAGTAACCATTTCTTTCTCCAGCTGTCAGATCAGTTCACTCCAGCTCACAGATCAGCTGATTCCTAACAGTGGGATGGTAAAGAAGCAGCCGGCTGAAAGGTAAAGATGGCAGATATCCGAGTTATCCTGGAGATGCTCCCTTGCTGTTGTGAAATGAAATCCTGGTGGAAAAAACCCAAGAGAGGCTTTCTATGGGATGTCACAGCCCAGTCAGAGCTGTCACCATGATTGCAGTGTAGGTGTTGAGCAGAGCAGGACTGCGGGACCTGGGTCTGTACACACAAAGCCCGGGCACACCCAGCTGGCTCGGACACTTGGGGACACCTGGGGAATGGTCTAGCATTGTCACCGCAGGAGTAGTGACCTGCAAGGTGTGCTGTGACCCAGTCCCTGGCACTGTGGGCATATGTCAGCACTCTGTGCAACACCACACCAGTCTGCCTGCCCAAAATGAAGGAATTGTGGCTATCCTGCCTCAGATACCTCGGGAAAACTGCAAGCATTCAATAGTTTGTGAGGAAAGTTTACAGAAAAGCCTGAACCTGCAATCTTGTTGAGTAGATATAATTTGTTAATTGTTGATTTTACTGCAGATTTTCTGTCTCCCTCTCTGAGGCTCTGAGAACATAAAACCAAATTAATGAAGGAATTGAGATGCCTCAAATTGCCAATAGATAGATAGGAGTAGAAATTTTACATCTAAATGTTTGAAAAATTATAGTCATAGCATATTGCTGTTATTACATCCTGCAACAAGTAGAACAATTTCAGGTATTATTAGCTTTGTTCCATCGTGGAAGCAGTTGATATTTTTATTAAATTTACCACCAGGACCAAAACATGATTTTACTAATAACCTTTTTTCTCCTGTTTCTCTACCTTTTTCCCTGTGCAATTAAACAGCTGCCTTCTCACCTTTTCAGACAAACCCAAAGAGCAAGCTTGCTTAGAATAAACCTAAAATGAGAAGACATTCAAAGAAACAAACAAACAGCAGAACAGTTCTGTCAGGTGGGCACAAGGAAGCATATCTGACAAATGTGGGGATTGTGCAGCACATGCTTTGTCAGTGTCACCCTTTAGCACATGCTGGTGGCTGAAAAAGGTTCTAAAATAAGTACTTTGCCATGAAAAGGCAGCAATACACAAGCAAAAGCAGATGTAGACAGCACTTTGTAGTATCTTTTTTTTCTTTTTTTTTTTGTAATTTAAAGTGCTGTCTTTGGTTTCACATGTAAGGTATTGATTGCACAAGAATGCTGCGCTGCTTTTGTCACTTAGCAGCCATCCAAACACAGACACCACAGGTTCGTTTTCATGTCACATTTATGGACTGAGCAAACTGTACAACCCCAACAACAACTACCAGAAAGCCCAGGGCATTCCCTCCCTCCCTCCCCCTCTAATGGGCAGTGCATTATGGATTTCTGAGAAAGGAACAAACAGCCCAGGCAGGGATATAATTGGGCCAAGGAAATACTCGGAGGGTGCCAGAGAGTGATCGCTCGGTGGATGTGTGCACCAGCCCCAGTGATTGATACCGTGGCTGAAATCAGGAACAGGAGACAGCAGGAAGGAAAACCTTTGGGTACTGTCACACCATAAAGAAAAGAGATACGTTTTGGATTGATTGTGGGTGGTTATCAAAGGCAAGAGGGAGTTATGGCTTCGCAAGTGACAGAGTAGGGAGAGCCATGGGAAGTCTGTGTAGGTATAATAGGTTTAGTAAGAGGAAAGACAGTTCAAAAAAATTCTTTTCTCTATGTTCCCCTTTTTTATGATTGACTGTATATGTGAAGTTCTTGTGCCACATTTAACATTCAATATTCACCTGCAATAAATTTTTAACAATCAGGTCTCAATCATACATATGATCATATTACTTCATTCAGAACATTATTTAAATCTCTGTGAAAATAGAAAAATAAGGTGTGAAATTAAACATGGGGAAAAATTGTACATGTGAAATTGCACATTTATATTTATAGACAACTCTATTGTTAAAAGGTAGATGGCTTTGGTTTTTTATTAGGTTACTTAAGACATTTTCAATTTATCTGAGGGTTCACTGGTGTCTTCAGGGAAGAAAAAGCTCTGAAAAATAAATAACAGAATGTTGAAGCACATCTCACTATTTATATTTCATCTCTGTAAGTTCATTTGATTTTCTCACTCTCCTGAAACCATGCTGTATTCTTTTCTTCTCTGATCAAATAGCTTCCAAACATAATGAATAATACCTCTCAGTTACAAGCAATGCTTCAACAGCAGATCAATATGGACACACAATAGAAGATAAAATATTTACTTTAGAAGTTTCTAAAGGATTAGTGATAAAATACATATATTAAACTCTGTGAAAAATACTACAGTGCTGTCAATATATCTGGCATTATTTTCACAGCCTTCTTTTGCCTTTGGACTGGTAGTAAAGACTTTCATTTATCAATTTGCATTTAATATGACAGTTCCAATCACTTGGGTCCCAGTCATAACAAGGCACTTGACACAAACCCTCTGCTAAGGGCCAATGCTGTCTTCCCCCTCAGAATCCCCGTGAAGAATGCCTGAAGTGCAGCCAGTCCCCAGGAGTCATTTTTTTCCTGGGAAATCTGTGTGGTTCAAGTTAATGCTAGAAATAAACCTCTCCCAACTCCTCATTTATACCTATGAAGCTGTTCACGTTAGCATATTTTTTTCATATGCTACCTTTTGAGAACCTCAAGTTAAATGGTGAAACAGAAATTCCTCACCCATATGGAAGACTTCTTTTCTCCCTGTTGGACAGTAAATCATGCAATATATACATTTGTACTTGTGTTGTTTTTCATATACAGTGCTGACAGACATAACTTAGTTGAAGTGTCTCATAGACTTCAGCTGTTTTTAAAATGTACATTCATTCTTGAAATAAATCAAAGGAAATTAAACCACAAAACTGATATTGAAAGGTCTATCAGCATGTTATAAATATCTGTGTATACTGGGACTATTTAAAATGCACTGACAGTTCCAGTGATAGCACTGCAGGATGGTAAGACACCCAGATGCCACTTTAAGAGAATTAGTAGTTTTTCATTAACTTCTGCTTCTGTTTGAAAGTTCAAGTTTAACAGCTTTCTTTATACAATATATGGTAGGTATTAATTGCTCTTGAATAAAAAAACAAAAAACAAAACCAAAACCACCTGTATCATTAATAGTTCTTCAGGTTACTTACGTGGACTGACTGAGAATTGCTCAGATAAGAAAGAGTTGAAGAGCTCAGACACTTAATTATAAGTTACAATCCTGAAAAATATCTTAGCCAATCTATCCTGGGTTTGATCACAGAGCAGGGTTACAGCATTTTCACTTCCGAAATGAAAATCTGCTTCAGAGACCTACTCAGGATGAACACTTCACTTGTCATGGTAATCTATACAACAACAACAACAAAAATCATAAAAAATAAATGGTGAGAAAGGTATGGCAATTAATAAAAATACACTTTTATTAGGCAACAAAGATGACAATATTCATGTCCAAACCAACAGGCAAAAAATTACATTTTCATCAGTAAAACTTTAAAAATTACTGGAAAACATAAACAATTTTACTCTTCTGTTCCTATTACTCTCATGCTGTGTGGCTAGCATGACAGGAGATGGAAAGGGGAAGAAGAAGAGTACTAATATATTTTATGTATTGCACAGTGGCAAACCCCTGATTTCTTACATTGATAAGTGGAGTCTCCTTGACCCTTCCCTCCAGGTGAGGACACCCCTTCTTGGACCCTGATGCAGAACGGCAAACAACTATGCACGTGGAAAGTAGTGAGAATAAGTCACACAATATCATTTTTTAATTGGTTTCTGTAAAAGAGCATGGAAATGGAGAGTATCTTTTTCACAGAGTCCTTATCATTGCCAAAAATTTATCTAAGACATTGTACAGCCTTTACTAAGCATCGTTATTAAGTTAGGACTGTGTTCAAGGTAGTAGCAAGCAAATCTCTGTGGGTCTAAGAATTATGTTCCTGAGATACATGTATTGGGCACAATTTTTTGTTGGCACAAAGGGAATCCAATTTCCAGGTTCATTACCCAAAACAACACAGAAATTTGAAACAAGAAAACATTTTAGTGCTTGAACTATAGATCAAACTATAATTCATAGTCCACATTCCCTCATGGATTGTGAGGATAAGAAGGGGAAGGAAAAAAGCAATTTTTCTGCCCACTTGATCGATGTTCTATTTGACCTCTGAAATGCCCTCTTGCCATAACCTTTTAAATACCATCTGCTCTTTTTGTGAAGAGTGTGATGGGAAGGAGTCACTTCCAGCCAGCCATTGATTATAGAAACATTAATCAAGCACATGGATTATCTGTAGCATGACATTGTGTGCTGTAGTTAAGCAATTTCACCTTAAATGTGATTGGAAAGGTTAATCCTGTTTCTCAAGACTAATTTAGACTTTGCATCAAACAATTCAGGACGTGGTGAAAACAGCTTCAGCTAACAGGAACTGAGGAATTGTCTGCTACCATTAGAAAGTCTTGTAAACTTTGGCTCTGAGAACAGAGAAACAGTGAGCCTATGGGCATGTCCAGTTTTTCCAGATTGAGTGAACGTTCACAACTTTCCCCCTCAAGTCACTGGAATTGTTCTCCCTCCTTCTGCAAGCCAAGAGAAATTTCTTTTTCACTGTTTGGTATTCTGAGTTACTATTATCCACTGAGTTAATTTCTACTGCTGAAGGATTGCAAAGTCCTTTTGTGTTGTGCATTTCCCCTCAGGAAGTTTAACACAAACTTCTCCCTGGCTTAGCTGGGCAGGTGGCACTTGAGGAAGGCAGTGTCCAGAGGTGGTGGCGTGCAGCAGCTGGAATCCAGAGCCAGAGCCCAAAGCAGCTCTGTCTGATTGCTCTTTCTCATTTACACTCCCCTCCACGTTTTAGGGTAATGTGAAAGAAGCCAGCCCATGTAGGTATGGCCCCTGCTGATAGAGAATGCTGCAATAAATATGTGTCGAGTGTATTGTAAGTTTGAGGTAATTTATTTTTATCTGGGGCTCCAAACAGGCTGATTATGCTGTGAAAAATTAGGATATTCTGTTCCTTTCTCCATATCTGTTGTCACCATCTTCAGATAGTGCAATTTGCAATTAATAAAGTGATCTGTCATTGCTATTACAGTTCAAGTAATCACCAGGGAGCTTGGCAATGGTCACTTCAGACAGCTTGGGGAGGGGGGAGTGAATGTCTGTGACAAAAGGCTTCAGCTTTGTCACACAGGTTCAGCAGAGCTGGATACAGGAAAAAAACATAGAAGCTCAAACTTCCATTAAGTTCTGAATTCATATTCTGCTTGGTTTATTCCCCTTCCGGAGTGTTTTGCCAATTTCTCATGTCCATCTATGGAAATCCGTCTTGGTTCCCCCGAAGTCATTGGGTACAGCAGTGGCTTTCCGCCTCCTCTGACCAACAGAAAATATTGCAAAGTAAATGTACTGAGGGGAGTATCTTGTTCTACTCTTCACATCTGCCTCCTGCTTAATTGTTTAATTTCCTGTTTCTGCAGACAACATCAGGGCACCATGCAGCCTGTAAATTATGAGCATGTATCACAGATGAAAGTCCTCACCTCCGAGACATAAATACCACAGATCAGAAGCAATAAAATCCAAAGAATAAATGCCAACACGGCACCAAGAGTGTCAATAACCTTTCTAAACGGAAGCCCTGTATCCCCATTACATTATCCTATATATAAACAAAAGCAATATAAAACTTCTTGTTGAGCAAGACTAAATGTTATAATGCTGCTCCCAAAGAGAAATGTGAAGCTTGGTGCCATTTACTGTTTCTGTTGATTGATTTTTTTTCTAAATTGAAAGCACTCTGCTACAATAAAACCTGGAAGATTTGTGCTTGAACACATAAAGCAGATAAGTCACTAGCACTACGGGTTTCTCAGATGTGACAAGAAATCATGGTCCCCAAACACCCATTGCTGGAATTTCTCTGTTTCTGGTCTCT
Organism: Pomatostomus ruficeps; assembly: GCA_013400735.1. Lineage (NCBI taxonomy): Eukaryota > Metazoa > Chordata > Aves > Passeriformes > Timaliidae > Pomatostomus > Pomatostomus ruficeps. The sequence continues at coordinate 16,010 of VYZT01011415.1, forward strand.
TTTTCAATTTAAAAATAATCTATGTGCAAGTTCAACTGGCACAAATAAAGCACAATTTGAACATCTCATCAGTGCCACTGCAATCCTCCTCTGGGGGACAAACCCCCTGAAGATGCAGTGGTGGGACTGGCAGATATTTTATTATCTGTGCATCTCCTTGAAGTCGCCCTGGAAGATGGGGTCTTCATGCCCTTGTCCTGGCACCGTCATCAAGTCAGTGCCTGTCCTTCTGTTGCAGAGCTTCCTTTGCAGCGCCGTGCTGTGTTTGGATGTAAGGGGATGTGAGAGAAGGCAAGGGCTGGAAGCAGGAAGATTACCCACTTCTGACAACTCCTCTGAGCTCGCTTTTCCCTTTCTGTCTCACACGCCTCTTGCTGAGCTCTACTTAGTCAAAAAAAAAAAAAA
>VYZT01011415.1:17298-35707 GCA_013400735.1 Pomatostomus ruficeps
TCTACTCCTTTTTTTAGACCACTTTCTTATGTCTTTCAGAACTGACACAAGGAATTCCAGAAGACAGTGCTTTATAATAATTTTTTTTCCCCTCATCAGAATACACTCTTCCCACAGAGAATATTTTCTTCAAATCCTCAGCACAGACTAACTACATTGGGAAGATTTGTACTTAAATCGCAGACAATAGCAGGGAAAGAGAGCCAGCAGATCTGCAGAAATACCTCTACCAAGGAACATAATCAGAAACTTAAACTAAGGAGCAATGAACGACTGCATGAGATAACTGCAGGTTCATTCAAACCATTTTCTACTGCTCATTTCACATCTATTACTGAAAATTGAAATGTGCAGGTCTCCGTTGCCGAAATTGCCATTCTTCACTATTTAGGCTGATGACATGAGGAGCTAAAAAATGTTCTCTTACTGGCACAGTCTACTCTGTGGAAACTACATAGGAGGGGACAGAGCTAAATCAGAGGATAGCTAAATAAGAGCGCTAAGAAAATTGTTACCTCGTATTTCTAGGGATGGGTAATTTTTATCCTTTTGGGTTTGACTATTAATCTATGGTAAAGTAAAACGAGAGACTGGGAGAATTACACCAGATTGTGATGAGATGAGGGGGGAAAAAGAGCCAAAAAAATGTTGCCATCCCTTGCAAACATAAATTTAGATCTTATGCCAAAAATAATTAATTAAAATAAGTGCCTGTCAAGTAAGCAATGTTTATTCAGCCATTTGAGTTTAATGACTCTCAGATGCTTGCCATGAAATAGAAAGCCAGTAATATGAAAAAATATATAAAGTGGAGAAAAATGATCCTGAATTAATGTTTTAGGTTTACCTAACATGAGCGAGAATTTACTAAGAGACAAAAATATTAAACCAAGACCAATAAACCCACTTCTTCCTTCACTGTAGTGTATTCATTTCAGGGTTTCTTCCACTTTAATGGACAGGAATCTGTGGAGAATCTTGTGTCTGTGCCAAGTCTGTCGTGTGGCCAAACCAGCGCTCAATGAATAACAGGGATGACTCTTTGGACTGAATTAATTTGGGTCAATATTGAAAACTGTTTTATAACCTTGCTGTAAATCTTTTGACTGCTGATGCAGTGACAACCTGCAATAATTCTCTTTTCTTATACCACGAGAACTTGTCCCCACACTTGGTTAAGACATTTTTGCATCATTTCATGGCTACTTGTGGCAAGATCTTGACTGAAACATTGCCTGGAAAAATATATTAGGAATTTAGCCTAAAAACAAACTAATGCCTTTTTGCTCATATAACATAAGCACTATGTGGTTTTTACCCAACAGCCTAATAATGTTTTTGCTTTCCATTTAAAATGTACAAATAGCGTTTAATACAGTGGTATATTGAGATGGTAGCTGGCCTCACCTCTGCTGTCCAACACCATCTCACCCAGGACCCCTCCCCTGGATGAGAAGAAACGTCTATACAGCTATCAACTGTGTGCCTGTAATTTCTGGGGTTAATTTGCATTCTAACATAGCAATTTCAGCTGCCATGACGTGGCAGGGTTGGGATGCCACCAGGCTCCCTGCTCAGTGGAGCATGTGTCAGCTGGAGCAGCCGCTATTTAGGAGGTGAGTGACAGCGAGCTGGGGAGGGGAGGGGGCATTTCACAGGCTATCACAACAGGCCAAACCTCTCCTCCAGCTTTCAGCAGGGCTGCTGCCATGCTGGTACTAATATTTCAGAAGAGAGGGCTTTTTTTAAATTTGTATCTCAGCTAAAAAGCAATACAGACAGGGTTGTTGGGGCTTTTCTTTTTCTTTTCCTCTTTTTTCCCTAACCAAAGGAACCATGAGATTGATACAGTGTGGGAGAAATGAAACAGAGAGCACGCCAGATAAAAATGCCAGAGGCCAAATCAAACAAAAGTCTGCACTTGGTGCATAGATATTACAGCAACAGAAATATTATAGATTTTTTCCCAGCTCCAGGGACAGCTTATACATTTGCATTAAGTCTTTGGATATGATACATAACAGCAAGCAGAGAGGAGAAGTGCAGCTTTTCTGCTTGCAGGAGAGGGTCCTGCTAGTTTTCTTGGAGTCCCTGTGATATTTGCAGTCTCTACCATGCAGAGGTCCCCAAGCTGGCCCCAAGTTTTGCCCTGATGGGTGGTGGGAGCCTCCCAGCTCAGGACACAGCCCCTGCTCACTGACAGACCTGAGTTCACTTGTGGGGATGGGAGAAACACTCAAACTAAGCAGGACTTGCTGTCCTTGCTCCCCCACTGCTTTAACCCAACCACTGAACTACTGTGCAGCACGTGGGCAGCATCACCAGCATCACATTTAAAGGGAAAGGATTGGGTTTGTGGGGAATTTTATTGTGTTGAGGCATGCCAGCCTTTGCTTCAGGAGAATTAAAAATGCAGCGTGCAGGTTCTGAGCCCCCAAACAGTTTTAGACTGCAAGGTGTGTCTTTGTGCACACTACGAGAAATGCAGCTACCCAAATATATTTTGTGCATTTACAGTGGATTAGCATTTAGGTAAGATCTTCCTACTGGCATTTTTAAAACCATCTAGGCTTAGGAAGTTTATGCACACTGAGAGACTGTATCCCCTGAGGACAGAGTAGACCTGAGGGTTTGGGAAGTTTTAAGTTTAAAATTTCCCATTCTTGTCTATAGGCACTTATCAGGCTTAATTGCAATTCTGAGCACATTTTTCTTTCCCTTACAAATCTATTCCGGTAAATTGCATTCATAGCACCTTATTAAGATTAGTAAAAAAAGCCCCACATACCACACTGAAAATGAATTTTAAACAAGCCCCCACCCCAAGTGTTTTGCTGAAACAAAAAAAAAGGGGGGGGAAAGATTGAAGTCATCAGCCAGAATAAAAAATAAGTTGTTGATGTATAAATTTATATGCTCTTGTGGCTTAATGAAATAAAAAATAGCATATCTGAATATCTGAAAAAGAGGACTCTGAGCTTTTTCTGAGCTACCTAATAGTCAGACTTTCCTTGCTAACAATACCTTCTTTTTACAGGGACTAAAACGTCATTTAAACAATTATATGCTATTAAGTAAAAGATGAATTACAGAGAAAATTGCACCATTAGTAAAATTTAAGTTCTTAACTTCATGTAATAAAAGATGGTAACCTTTTTGTAATGGCATTTCAATTTACCATTTATTATAAAAGTCTAATTTAGAAGGTAAAGTGAATTCTGGTTCCAGTCTTATTACTCTGGCTGTTACATTTCTATACAAGATGAAATTCATAACACAGCTCCAGAAAAATTAATGAAGAGTATTTTAAAATAATGTAAGATCTTGGCTTGAGCAGTGAAGTATATTAGAGAGGATATCTTTGTTTAAAAAAGGAAATACATTTATACATAAAAAATACAGATAGGTTCAGATATTTAAAATATATCAGCAATCAATCTTGTTTTAATGGAATCCTGGAATGCTTTGGCTCCCATGGACATGTTCTGGTAGGTCCATGTTTTATGTTGGGGACCCCAGAGGTGGATGTAGCATTCCAGGTGGGGTCTCACAAGAGCAGAGTAGAAAGGCAGGATCACCTCCCTCGCCCTGCTGCCCACAGGGCTTGGATAAAGATGTTAAACAGCTGAAGGCCCAGCACTGACCCCTGAGAAATGCTGCTCATCCCTGGTCTCTATTATCCTTTCACACCATCCTAATATTGCAGTTAATTGTTATAACTGCTCACAATTTGGTTCCCTCATTCCTCCTATGAAATGCTGCTTCTAATTCATTACGTATTGCAAGTAATCTATTTTTTTACCTTAAAGCCAAGAAAATAAACTTCAGATTAAATTTTGGAGAAAACTTAGTAATTGTTTTTATTTTAAAATGGTTATTACTACTACCAGCTTGAAAATGAGCCACGGCAAGGAACACACCAGATCTGTCTTGCACACAGGTCTCCATCCCTGGCTCACATTTCTTGCTTTCTTCTGTCATTAAGACAATGCAAAGGGGGAAAAAAAATCTTAAAAACTGACCTAAAATAACACCTGTTTAGAGTTCTAACAGAACAGGTTATTTCTGAGTCCAGTATATTACTGGATTTCGGGATTTTGGTGGGTTTTCAGAAATGAAGATGTGTTTTGTAAATTGAATCACATTTGTCTTTATTTTCACCCTTGCTGTCCTGTCTTGATGGTGCCTTTGCTTCATGCTTTATAATTTTCATGTTAATATCACTTCATTAGTAAGGAGATATCCTTCATTTTAAAAATAACTGAAATTTCCAAGTAAAAAGCCTGAAAATCTTTCTCAGTTGAAGACAGAAGGGTCAATGCCTGAACCACAGTCCAGCAGCCGTTTCTCCATGAAGTTGTCACACAAGCACACAGAGGTGCCTGAGACACCCCAGCGTGTTACAGGAGTTCTGCTACCAGAGCAGATAATGACCTCTGGTATTTCAGAGCTCTTTGACGGAGGGAGAGCACACACCTACATGCTGAACCACCTTTAAAGGCTGACAGGTATTCCTTAGTGAGGTCTCACAAAACAAGACATGGTATTTTAAAATCCAGCCAAAGATCCTTTCGGAATAAAAAACAGAAGTGTGGTTTCTGTCTGCTGGAGAACCCTCTCTTTCTCACATTCTGCTTTGCTTCAACGCTCACAGGAACTCAAATTGTATCAGAAACTGAATGTTGATTGTTTCTTCGTAATATTTTAAGCTGACAGGAGTTGAGCTCTCATCTCTGTCCTACCCATTATTGAAGAGAGCCTTGGCCTCTCTTCTCCTCTTTCCTCTTAGGTGTTTACAGCAGGTAGCAAATATAAACTTCCAATACTGCAAACAGATACTAAAATAATTTGTGGGTTTGTTGTTGGCTTTTTTTTTTTGTTTTTATTGGCTGGTTTGGGGGTTGTGGGTTTTGTGGGGTTTTTTTGGTTGTTTTTTTGTTGTTGTTTGGGGGGTTTTGGGTGGTTTTGTTGAGGGTTTCTTTTTTTTCTTAAACATCCTGGACCAGTGCCTTGGGAATTACAGTGTGTGCTAGACATGATAATTCAGTCCACCGGTTGCACAGGTTACATGGTTAGACAAACAACTCTATGGGATTTCCTTTAACAACCTCTGAAATTTAACGGACAGGTCTTTAGCTTTGCACAATGAAAAGCAATGATCTCTGCAATCAGAGGTTATGCAATCAATGGCTACATTTTACAGAATAATTTTCCTTTTCATGAAGAGAGCAGAGTTCCTGGTAATGGTGTGTCTGTATTGAGGGGTTTTTTTACAAGATACATATTCATCAGGTATCACCCTGATATTCCTGTCATTTGTTTGCAAGAGGAAATGAGTGATGCTAGCACCATTATTCCTTTCTGGACAGTCCTCAGGGATGCTGTATTCTCGTCCAAGTTATGGTTAAAAAAACAAAACTAACTTTGTCCTCAGCGTAACAAGAGATGCAAGAATGTAAAATAAAATTTGCCCCATCAGCTATTTGAGACCTGGTTTTTTGGGGTGTTTTTGAATCTTTTTAAGTCTGTATTCAGTGTGGGTAGGGATACTCTGGTATCTTAGACACACAGGACATGAGAGCTGTGGCAGTGATGCAGCCACCAAGGCTGATCCCCACGGCAGCCAGAGGAGGAGAGTGAACGTGAGGCTGGGGAAATCCCCGATCTCCCCTAGTTCTCCCACCTTTGGTTGCCATCAGTCAAGTTATGGGTTACATCCCTTTCCCCTCAAGTTTAGTTACATATTCATAAAGTCGGTTTGATATTCATATGTTACTAGAAAGTTCTGTCTTTCTGTCGTTCTCACTGGTTGACGTTAATGTATTCATTCCCAGTTCAAAATTATTGGCCCCCTGTCCTACGTCTATGTTCCCAATTGCTTTATTCCCTGGACCCCCCCTCTACCCAAACCACACCTGCTTCCCTTATAATCTCCTGTACCGGCTGTTTGGGGCTCTCCCCGGTAGCCGGAGCCCGCCTCCCCAGCTCCGCATTCAGGTACATTGTATCTCCTGCGCAACGGGTTACAATAAACCTGGGTGATTGCTACCAGAGAGTCCCTTCGCCTCTTCACTTCTGCCGGATTGCTACAGTTTCATCGACGGCTGCTGCTCCCTAGCAGAGACAGACAGTGCCGCTGCGCTCTAAAGCCAGCCAGAGTGCCAGACCTGAGTGGTCTGGTGCGGGCGGCGCCAGAGCGTCCAAGCGCTTTTTGCTGTCGCCTCTGCGGTCCTGTAGAAGAGCTGTCCGTGGCCACCGCAGCGCCGCGACAGAGAGCCTTCCTCATCAGTCCTTCTTACCTTTAAAATAAACCAAAAATCTCTCTCATACAGATGTTGGTAGAAGAGTCACACTCTAAAGGAAACCATTACTAACAAAAAACTGACTGAAAAATATTGCTACTTTAAACCATGGCTTACATTTCATCTTTCAGAGTGTGATAAACTCTTGTGTTTTCAAGTCTTTACTTTATCCACTTAAAACTGCTGAAAAATTTTTCTTAACAAGCATTTAACTGCAAAGAGAGAAAGGGTATGTAGCCTCAAAGGACATTTTAAATAATTTTTTTATTTAATATGCCACATATTAATAGAGCTGGCAACATTAAGCATGTTTGAAGACAATCTGATTTCTAGCCACTTAAGAAATACAGATTATGCAAACAAGTTATAGACTGACTGGAGTATTTATAGCCTTGAAATGAACCCTTGCAGGTATTTGGGTTCTCAGGACAGGTCAGACCATGATGGGTTTGGAAAAAGTGGCAGTTTCTTCCCTCACTGCTGGAAGCACTCTGGATTAGGAGTACAAAGTACAGCACAGTCACACTCCAGTGCCCAGATGCTCTGTTGATCCCAGACATCTCAGACCACCTGTTTTCACATCCCTGCACACACTTTAGTCTGTCATTCAAAACGGGCTCGTGCTGCAATTTGGTATCAGAAATCACTACTGCTCTGACATTGAGCCAGACCAACGGAGAGCCTACTCTTGTCTGTCAGTAAAATCCAAGGAAAACCATGAATAGCAGCAAAACTTACACTTCCATTTTTATTAGAAAATGTTTGGATTGAGACAGCCAAAAATGAGGAAAATGGTGGAAAATAAGTGAAATGGTTAAATCTCTGTATAATAAACTCTTGTTAGCATTTTACATTTTCCAGTTCCTAAACATCTCAGCCACTCTGCCTCTCATAATCCTCCAGATGATCCACAAAATGCATGCTCATCACAATGCCATGAACATGCTGCAAAACTGGGACAAGCCCAAGGGAGATACCAGTAGTCTCACTCTTTCCTAATAAAATTCCTAGAGAGAAGAGAACTTGTTATAACCACTCCCTTCATTTTTCATACCAGATACATATAAAGGAAATTTTTTGCAATATTCTAACTTCCTGTAATATGGTCAAAGCTTGGGCTTTTGTAATTCTATTTTTGAAATCTCAAATAAATGGATGGATGGATGGATGGATGGATGGATGGATGGATGGATGGATGGATGGATGGATGGATGGATGGATACAGAACATAGAAGGCAGGGGTCTGTTGTCTAGGACTTCCGCATCTCAACAGAGGAGAAATTCCATTCATCAGCTCAGCTGCAACAGGGACATGGGGCACCTAGAAATCCTGAAGAAATGGAGAAATAATTCTTTTCTATTTCTGAGCTACCCAACTCTGTACCCCTTCTAAGAAGATATAGAGTCTCAACACTGTCTTAACCCTCCCTTCAGGCAGAGCAGTGGCATTAGGTTAAACCATTGGCAAATCCAGACAGGGCCTAATCCGTCTGGCTTTACATTCCCTCATGAAGCCATAGTATAAATGTCAGAGCTGTGCAGAATAGCTGCACTTGCTGAAAATTCATCAGCCACTACAGGCAGACAGTTTTTAGCTGACACATCCACACCCAGAGGAGGATACACAACTGTCCTAGTTTCAAAGACAGGTATTTGCTAAAGAAGGCAGAAGCCTCCTTTAGAATAGGAGAATGTAACCCCCTTCCCTCCGAATTGGCAAAAGTTTGAAATCAAGGGGCTTTCAGGCAATGGTATGAGAAAAGAGGAATAACAGTCCTTTACTAATATATTTTATATATATATAATAGGACAGACAGAACAACAACAATAGTAACCACAACAAATAAGAACACACAAACCCACGGACAGTCTCTTCCCGCTTGTTGGCAATCCCGCTTTGATGATGTCACAGTCACAGCTGGCAGGGGCACTGGTACTCCTGGTGCGCAGGGAGGGGTGCGATGACTCCCCTGAGAGGGGAAGAAAGGGGCTCGGGAACCCCGAGTTTCCTTCCCTCGAGACCCTGGAGCAGGCGATGGAGAGTTGGTAGAAAACACGCAGCTTTGATGGAGTCCCGGTCACAGCCAGTCGGGGAGCAAGGATAGAAGCACCCAGTTGGAGACAGGAGCCTGCAGTGATGGCCGATCCTCCCTAGAGCTCCAGCAGCTTCTGCCTCTCTCCTCTGGATGTCCAGCAGCGAAGAAGAGTACCCTTCAGCTCTGCTTGGCTTTCTTTTAACTTGTCCCCAGTCTCAGTAGCCCTGCCCCTCTCCGAGGGGAAACAATCCCAGCTATCAGAGAGTCCAGATAAGGGCTAGCCAGCCGCACCCATCTTCAGAGTCACCTCTTTGTCTCATCTTAATCACCCCCATTATGGCTTTCCAGTAACTAATCACTCACCCATTATTGCTTTCCAGTAACTAATCACTGACCCATTATACCCTCCAGCAAGTAGAATGGGGAAAAATTCCAACACAGAGAGCTAAACAAAAAAGAAAAGTATTCCAAACCCTGACAACAACCTTTCACAGAACCTTATTTTTCCTGGCATCTCTGGTCTTGTGTTTGGTGACAATAAGGTCATTGCAGAACCAGACGTCCTTATGCTCCCAGCATTTCCCTCTCTGGAGCTGGGTGGTGCAGGGGCCGTGGCCCAGCTGGACAGCAAGCACTGACCTCTTGGCTTGCCTGAGGCTGAGTGACCTGGCTCTGGCTATCAGAGGCCACCAGCTCTTTCCCAGAAGGAATCTCCTGAGCCAAGGAAGACAGTGGGTGGGTGTGCCTGGACAAGCCCTCACAAGCAGCAGGCACAGGGAGTGAAGGACACTGGGTCTCCTGTATGTTGACAGGTCCCCTTTCATGTCCTGAATGTTCAATCATTGCCTTGTGAAAACCCTGTACATTTTTTCCTCTGAGACATGAACTCCTGAGAACTTCTGGTTTTAAAATCAAGCAACTTCCTTAGCCTAGGAGTACTGAAATCACTGCTTGTCCAAAGTACAGAATAATTTTATTTTTCCTCTTATTTACATTATTTTTTTTAAACCCATAGGTGCCTGTTTACCCAGTAGATCAGTAAGTGGAAGAAACACTCGAAGAAAAATGAGAATATATTAATACAGAAAATTTCTGCAATAATTGTTTCCCCCTTTTTTCATTTGTGTATTTGGGTTACCAACTGTAAATTGTAATGGGACTTTTACACCCATTACCCCCACTACCATCTCCCTGTGCTGCTAGAGGGGAGGAGGTAGAGTTGGGAAGAGATGGGAGGGATGTGGGGAGGAAAGTGTTCTTAAGGTCTTCTTTTACTTCTCAATATCTTGCTCTGATTTTGCTGGCAATAAATTCAATTAATATCTCTAATTTGAGCCTGTTTTGCCCATGACGGTATTTGGTGGGTGATCTTTCTCTGTCCTTATCCCAGCCCATGAACCTTTTGTTATAATTTCTCTTCCCTGACCAGTTGTGGAGGGGAATGATGGAGGGGCTTTGGTGAGTGCCTGGCATCCAGCCAGGGTCCACCTACTACAATTTGCACTGAACAGGTTTAACTGCAACATTTAATATGCCCTTTGTGGAGTCTGGGAGCTTTCTGCTTCCTCTCTACACAGAAATAATTGTTACCTTCCCTAAGGCATCATGGGTGTTTTTCTCAGAAATAATTAATCATGAAAGAATATGGGAAACGAAAAAAAATAAATTGCATAAATAATGCAATTTTATTCAGCAAAGCAAAAACCTCTGCTTACTTTTGGCACCAGTTTGCAAAATACATTACGAAGAATATTTTACACAGCTAACTTCAGACAGCCACTAAGGTTATTGTAGAGCTTGTTCTCATATATCCTCACTTCTCCAGCAGGAGCTGGCAGTCCCCTGAGGGAATGTCACCTGCAACACAAGGCTTCAAAGCTTTCTCTGAGAATTCCTGTGAGTCCTCTGTCTGTGCCTCATACACAGAAATACTGAACACACTCCTAAGATATATTGACTCCTCAGTTGTGGGTTTGTTTTAGTTTTTTTCTCAAAGGAATCAATTATCATTTTAACAAATACTATGCTTCACTCTAGTCAGCATTCTAGTACCTTATTAAAACCACCACTCTATATGAAAATGTAAGATATTTTTAAATGGATAAAATGCTATGTGTACTGCTTAGGAACAAAATAGTTCCTAAGTTTTGGATCATTTTTTCTCTCTTGGCTTTGTGAATAGGAAGAAATCTACCTTCTGTATCCCCCTGTGCATCCCCCTGGTGTCATCCAGGATCTGGTATATCAAATTTTGCTCAGGGACACTCTGTGTAAGATTTGAAGAGATTTCAATCTTTTGTTGCCACAGCTGCTTAAGTGTACGTGCTCAAATTGTGATCCATCCACAGCTTCATGGTGGAGAAATCTCTATTAAATCATTTAAACATCCGATCTTTTTTGTTACTTAACATTTACTTAGGTGACTCAAGGCGCTGTTTTCATGCCTAAGCCTCAGCAAGCCTTGAGGGTTTGCTCCCAAATCAATTCCCTGCTTGGCCACGTGGTAAAACTGAAGCAAAACAAAAAGACATTCAAGCTCAGAGCTTCAAGGGACTGCTTTCATTTCTCTCTTCCCTTTCCCTTTCCAATTAGGGGGATGGACTTAAGACTTCTTGCAGGAGTGAGGCCAACGAGTGTCTGCCAGTGTTCCTCCATGAATCTGCTTCACTCTGTATAAAACAATGCTATTTGAGAAGGGAAGACAGACTCATTGGTGTCATCCAGGTCTGTGCAACCTGCACATGGCTGGAGTGACAGATTCGCCTTCTGAATGCAAATTCAGATCTCTGTTCCGAATCAAGGCCCTCCCAGACATTCACACAGTGATCAGTGTCCCTGCCATTAACCATTAGGGGCCACAGTTAATTAATCTCCATGATTTTCCTTTATTTCTGTCATTCAAATCCTTATTCAAGAAGAAAGGGAGGGGGAAGATACTTGTCCTTTCTCTCATTTTTCCTTATCTTGCCAAAAATTGTGGGGAAAAGATTATAATATTTTTATACCTCTCAATATTTTATTTTATTGCTCGCTCTATTATAATTTCAATTTTATGATGGTTTATATAAACGTTAGTCTTGTGTGTCACAAAAGATTCCTTTAAAAGACATTTTTAAATTATTTTTTTCTTACAAACAAAGCTTTTGTAGGATTTTAGAGGTAAATTTGCAGCTTTTCTAAGAAGAACTGAATGTTCCTGCATTGTGGCTGATGCCATTCACATTAATCAAAGTTGCATTCAATAATGAGGGAAATAGAAACACTAAAATTGGTACCACACTCCCAAGGTGAGGCAATCATGACATCAAACAGGCAACTGAGAGTCAGGCTTTTGCTGACTGCATGTTGCCAATACTTAAACAATTACAGTTGCAATCACAAGTAAATAACATTATTCAATTTCATCTTAATGCTTGTTTTGCAATTTCTCATGTGGTAATGCCCATGAAGTGGTCACAGATCATAAAACTAATAGGTAGGGAAGAAAATGTTGTGGATTGTCTGATAGGACTGGCTATCAAACTAATTATGAGTCGTTAGACAAGCACTCTCAAGGCTTGTGCACAACATGCTTAATTGCAATCAGGGGGTAATAAAGTCCAGAAGCATTTCTCTCAGAGACGATGGCCTTCAAAATAGAGATGTGGGAGATTCTATTGAGTACTTTAAATTAGATATAGATTAGTCACAAATCACTGGGAGGGCTTAACAAGGAATCAAAATCAACACCTTGAGTGTGGAAGCTGCTTGTCAATACGCAGCTGGCTAATGTGTGACATGATCAACATTTCAATGTTTTTCATCCACAACATTTCAATATATTCCACCCCACTCATCCAGTGATCCTTTGGAGCAGCTGAGGCGACATGCTGGCTCTCTGATGCAGCACTCAAACATCCCTAAATACTTCAGCAAACATTATGGGACTAGAATTATTTTTTTAATCACTTCTGTCACTCTGGACTACTACCAGTTATAATATTTGCAGTAGGACTGTTTACATTTTCTCCTAGCATGGAAAAACAAATCACAAATGTGGTCTGATCTAAGGTTTATTTTAATCACCATGAGATTTCCAATTGTCTTGAGAGAACTTTGGGTGAAACTGATTTTTAATCTAAGTGTACATTGTCATTAAGATGACATCATCATTCAAAGTAATTTTTTCCCTCTGCTCACCTTAGCCAACTTTCCTATATTTCTTTTGCTCTCCAGGTGGATGATAAAATAATTCAGACCTGATAAAGATGGAATAATTGCCTCCATTCCCTTAAGCTTGCAGGATAAGGTTCACTTGCAATAGAGAGTTTCTCTGATGATTTGAAAATGTAGGGCATCTTACATTGTTTTTTGTTATTTTTTTTTCATTAATTTGGAGTGAAAAATAGAGAAACATCCCATCTTATGAAATATGAATCTCCAATGACAGATCAGATTTTTACGTCTTCAGTAGATCCTGCCTTCAAAAGAAGCAAGCAATATAGGCTGTGTTTCAGCAAAGCATTTTAATACACAAAAGAGTCATAATGGACCACTTAATATGGATGGAGTTATGGTGAGCTTATTCACAAAAGCTTTGCTTTATGTCATCCTAGGTACTCCACTTGCCTGAAGAGATTTTCCTGAAGGTTTTCCTTCAGCAGCTGCTGCTCTAGCTGATCCCAGATTCACAGAAAGAGCAGGAGTGTTCAGTGGCAGGACTGCACATGAGAAAGGTTACTACTGCATCAATCACATTTGATTACACAACATCCCACACAGGTTTCTCAGAGCTAATGTCCACTTTTTCCTTGAATGCACACCCAAACTCTTGTCTACTGCACCCTCTACAGGATAAAGCACACAGCATGTCAGAGGGAAGGGGGGGAAAAGAGGAAATCTCATATGGAGATTAGAGATTATTTTCTGCCATTGAAAATCTAATTGCTGATTTAGGCAATTCATTTGAAATTATGTATTTTTTTAAAGAATAGAGTAAGTTCAATCCATTAGAACAGAAGATATCAGACTGAAATATTGTTGAATGGAGGGATTTTTGCTTTATGCTGTGCAATAAGCAGGAGTCAGGCTGGCTGGGTGCTGAAGCAAAAATGAGAGATCTTCCTCAGTCTGTAATCAGTGTGTTGTCAATATATCACTATCCAAAATGCACAATGCTGGTTAAACTTTTGCCTTACATAGCGTGCAAGTGATAAGTGTATTTTAAATGCCACTTTCTGTCTTTTTGCTCTTATTCTGACAGTTTTTAAGTGTTTCATGACTGACAGATTTCTCTAAGTATAAACTTGTGTATCAAAGGGGAATAGTAAGTAAAAGCAGAATTTCAAAGTGAATAAAAAGTTCTTTACCATCACTGGTTTAGGGAACAGAGTAACACAACCCCAGATTTGAATTTTTAGACCTTTCTTATGCAAAGTAGGTATTTATAATCAATAAAAGCAGGCTCATTTTAAAGATGCATACAATTTAAAAATACTTCAAAATGTGACATAGACCTATTTTAAGTCTACTGAGGGACTAATTTGATTATTAACATTTTGTCCTACATTTCAGTGCAGTCTTTGCCTCTCTATCCATTTTATTTTTCAGTGTTATTATTAAGAACAAGAGAAATAGGAAGCAATTGCCTTTCTTGTACTCACCACCAAATATTGCTCCCTGAGTTTAGCTTCTGGCTAACTTTCTTTGTGCAAGGAATGAAAAACCCTCTTACAACTTGCCCTTTCCAAGAAGATAAGCAGACTATCAGAGACATAATTCAAGAATTGCATCTTTTTGGCAAAAATGCTTTTCTTTTAAGTGGGATGATTAGATGACTCTCTCAGCTTGCAGTGTTCATCAGACCTGTTAACACATTACTAGAACAGGAGCACTAATTTTCCCTCATTGACAGTGACATTTTGGAGAACAGTTATTTATGAGCACTTCAGTCACATGAGTATCAGAACTGCTGCACAAACATAGTTGCTGTTAAATGGGTGGAAGCACTTTCCTAAACTAATATTTTTGTAGAGTTTGGCTTTTATTCCCTTGTCTTGCAGTCTCTGAGGGAAAGCTTAGACTTTGTCTCACAAGTCAATTAGAGTGAAACGCTCAGGGCTATATTCCTTTGCATAAGATCTTCTCCATAAAGGAAGTAGGTGTCAAATATTCCACTTAATCCTTACGATTCACTTTTCCTACTCAGCAACTGAAATACGTAAGTAGCAGAGCAACAAAGAGGAAAATAACTTTTATGAAAGGCATCCTTCTGTAGAGTAATGGACAAATGGAGTGGGACAATTTTTTTTTTTTCCTAAGGCAGTTCCAATAAAGTTGGATGATTTACAGCAGGGATGAATTTGGTTCACTGTCTTCCATGCACTGATGAATTCTTTCAATGAGAGCTCCTCTTAGCAACTGTAACCAGTCTTATGGCTGTGAATTGAATCTGTGATAAACTTACTGGAGAATATAGTTGAAATGAAGCATTATACCTCTCCATACTAGTCTGTTATTATGGAGGTGCTTATCTGAAATCACCATGATGAGGCAGAGAGTTTAAAAAAAAAACCAATCTCATTTTTGGATGAGGAGAAGAAATCAATGAGGTAGTGCTTTTCATTTCTATTTCCATTAAGAGGCATCTGACCTTACTTGCCATGTCTTTAAAGGGAGAGGCTTAAAAAGGAAAATATTCACTATACAATGTGGAAACACTTTATTGCATAATGGTATCTGTTTTTAATAACTAAAATATGGCAATGGCTTTTCATTCTGAGAACAGACCTGTGACTTATTTATCAATCATTTCTTGTGGAAAAATCAAAAAAATCCCCCAATGACATCTTTTGAAGAGTACCATTGATTACTGAAATTTATATAGAAAAAAAAACAATAGCAATCACATCCTAATCACATCCTGTCCTTGTCCTCCTATCCTATTCGGCTTTGGAATTTTTTTTGTTTTATTTTGTTTTAAAGGTTTCTCTGTTTCTTCTTTTGTCAATCTTAACATGTTTCCTTAGCAGCTGGGATTTTTCCTCCTGGTGCTATAGTCTGTCACAGTGTCCTGACAAAGTGTCACTGTGCTGAACAGCTTTGTAACCTAGTAAGGAGTGGGATAGCAGGGAAATAAACTGTCTCTGTAGTAATAAATATTGCATTCAGAAGAGAATTCAAATATTTAAATATTTGAAGACATTAACAGTGAGCAAACATGTACACGTGTGTATGTGTAACAACACATAATATGAAAAAAATTCAAACATTCAAAAGTTTTTTTGACCTTTCAGAGGAATCCTTCAGTGGAGGGGATGAAAAATAAGGGGGTAATATTCTCACCCTATTATCTGCCTTTTCAGCTTACCACATTAATTATTTCATCTCCATAAAATCCTGATTAAGAGAGGAAAACAAAAACAACCATCACAACATCCTCTGCCAGAGAGTTCAGAGAAGGACACAATTTAAGCATTCCCTCTGAAACAACAAAAATTCAAAATAGGTTCATTCACACATTTGAACAATTGATCATATGCTTTGGTTATGGGCATACTCTAAAAGCAAAGAGGAAAACATTATTCATATACATCAACTATTCTGAAAAAAAATCAATTGTCAAAAAGCAAAGGTAGTTAAGATCGTAATGGTTTTTTCTCCACAATAACAGTTCCTTGGCACACAGCTTCATGGCTAAACCACATAAATATATGTGTATTTGTGTGTGTATAACCAGGTATGTGAATATGTTGAGGCAGGAAGAATTGATATAACTGGAAAAAATATTGTAACTTTCTTCACTACTGTTGGGCACTCAGCTTTCATGATCCTGTCACACAGTTTCTGGTGTAAAATTCATGCCTCTTGTGATATTTAGCTCATAAAAATGGGCTGTGGGGGTCCAAGATGCCCTCACAGGTTCTTTTCAACAAAGCAGGACAGGAACACCCTGAGCATCTCTTAGGTGTAAATATCACCCAAAGGGTGCATAGATCATTCATGTATAATGTAGAATGGCTGAATAATGGTGGATGTTGCCCCTCTAAGGAGCAACATGATTATTCCAGAATTTTCTCGTGTGTGAAGCTTTGCCAGGGTCATGCATGTCAATTCTCCATTTAGCAGCTCAGGTAGGTTAGCGTTTGCCTGTTCTCTCATTTTGTTCAACATAAACTCAACATTTTGAACCAAAAGAAAATTAAAACCTCTCTTGCATTGCCTAACATTTTGCTAAAACTTGGCCCTGTTAAAAACCAAGATCTTTGTAGAACAATCACCGTTACTTACATATTTCTGACTTTTGGTATATCCGTCACAACAAAATGGAAGGGATGTCCAGATATTTCCAGATACTGTTTAGCATGGCAGATGTAAGGGAAATTATAGGAAAACTATAATTTTTTTTCCTTTCCCTTCTCCTCATACTGAAGTTTGGTCATTGATCTTTCACATCAATGTAATATTTTTCTGTTTTATAAGAAAAGGATTTAAGCCAATGGTTATCGAATTGCACTCACTGGTAAGTAAACTGCAGTTGATTTGTCTGGATTGTGGCTCCTACAAGAATCAGATAAGGTCTAATAAAATCAAGGTTAAGGCAAATCAAACTAGTCCTGCTGAGGCTGAACATATTCTGCTTGGCTTGAAGAATTTGGTGAGTATTGTATCTCTTCCTATAGTAGAATCCTTTACAATCCATATTTTTGCAAAATCCCCTTCCCATGAGCTCAGATGGTCTGTCCAGACAACTTTTCACAGTTCCATCAAGCCAACACACATCAATTCTCCATTCAGCTTCCCTTTTGGCAAATTGCTTTTGGTCATTTTTGTGCCAATGTTGATATTCCACAGCCACTAAACATTTTGATTAAAAAAGAAAAAAAGAAGAGGAAAAAAAGCCACCAACAACCCTACCAGCACGGAATGAAAAGCCCAGCATTGTGCCATACATTTTAAATAGTGAATTACATTGCAAGACTAACACAAGACCATCTAAATGAAAATTCACAGCTCTAATGTGATGCTTGCAAAGGTTACTGCAGCTTGGACACCAACCCATGCCTACGAGGCATTGCTGGGAGCAAAAGGGAAATAAAATAATGCTTCTTCACTACCCAGGACTCAATAATGCTAAAAGGCCACTAAGAAATCAGATGTTTGTGGAAATTCACAATGTTGTGTAAAAATGGCAGCACGCAGTGAGGTCACCTGAACTGTGCATTTCACGCAGGTTGGCTCAGCAGCAAATCTGCTCTGAGGATGTTCACTGCCAAGCACCTGTACTGTGAATTATTTCTCAATGTCTAAACAGACTTTCAGAGATATCACTATCATCACATCTGGATTTAGTGCTCAGGTTGCTCTAGTATGATTTAGGAGTACCTGGTTTAACCATTCACCTCCCTCTACAAGTAAATAGAGTGAAGACAAGTTTCATATGGGGAGAAACTGAAGGCCTTTAAAACAAATAATTTTCTGTGCTTTCAGTGTTTGAAACAAAAGACATTATAAGCCTACTTTGTAAAAAGGTACACCAAAATCTTTTCCCTGTTATCAACTACAATAGTTTAGAATACTTTCCGCTTTTTGTTTACATGAAAGCTTGTACTTACAAGTAAAAAAAATATTTATTTTAACCTAGAAGCCTGAAGATAGTGTATCTGAAACCAAAAGAAAATATTTTCTTTTTTTTTGAAAAAAAATAAAATAAAGGGTGCTGAAAAGGAAGAAAATATAATTGCATGAGTACAAAATTTATTTTTGCACTGCATAAGCAAACTGCTCCTCACTGATTCCTGTACCCTTTTAAAACCATGGAAAGGGTGGCCCTGTTAATGATGTTAATGGACTCCAAAGAAAATCACAACCAATTCATGTTCTAATAGAATAGACTGCTAATTATAGAAAAATCTAGTTTATGTATCCAAGACAAATAATATAATACTCTTCTTGTCACTTACAAAGGAGGTGATATTTCTAAATTTCACTAATCTTACAATATGAATATTCATTTATTTTCCATCTGTATTAGAGGAAGAGTTTTAAGGAGCATAGCTTTTGTAAAGTGAAGATCAAGCACAACATTAAAAA
>VYZT01011418.1:0-11172 GCA_013400735.1 Pomatostomus ruficeps
TGCTGTCATTTTCTGAAGGGGGGTGGGTGTTCCCTAGACGGAGTCATGGTGGCCTGGAGCTCTAACGCAGGGGGGAAGGTGCGGCAGCTTTTGCATGCCGTCGCCCTCCGAGTCAGGCTGGGGGAGAGAGTCGCAGGGGACTCAGGGTGCTGTGCCGCAACGTGGGGTGCGTCCCGACCGCAGGGAGAGGGTGGGGGAGCTGCAGGCGTGTGACAACTACAGGATTTAGGAGAGGCAGGGTTTGTCTTATTGCNAGGAGAGGCAGAGATTGTCTTGTTGCGAAAGTCAGGGGCGGCAGCTGGAAGCAGTAGTGGAGGAGGGACCAGAGCAGAGTTAGTGGGAGAAACCGAAAAGACGGAGGTGTCAGGGCTCAGACTGCCCTGCCCTGAGGGAAGGAGGCTGGGAGGTGGCGATATATAGAGCCCTGGAGCTGGCGGAATAGCTTTGAGTGAAGGGATCGGGATTATGTTATTAGCATATGAATAGGAGGGTGGCTGTGGAGCTGCCGGCAACGAGTGTGCCCCAGGATGCAGCAGTGGCTGGGAATGGTAGAAAGTAATATCTTTTGGGGGAATAGACGGATAAATAGAGGGAAAGAAGTTTTCGATTTTAGGGGCTGAGGGAGGCTCCAAGACAGCTTGGCCAGAGTCGAGGGTGACAAGGTTTCCATGGCAACTCTGTTCCGTGCTTTCCGGTCTTACCTCTGTCGGAGGCGTGGTGTTAGGAGCACAGGGAAGGGATGTTTTTTCTACTGTTTTAACTATAATATGAAACAGAGGGATAAACTGAGAAACAGAAATATCACCAGAAGCTTGAAAGGAATAGATTTTTTTTACCAATATGATCCCAAAAGGAGTTAGAAAGTATAGAGTCTTTGTTAATGTCGGAAGAGTGGCTAAAAATCCAAATAATAAAGGACCTAAGTTTCTTTTTAGAAATATTACCCTTAGGAAGTTTAACATTATTAGCAAGAAGAGTGTTTAGAATTTGGGAATAAAGGTCTCTCTCAGACTGGGTCAGGCTGGGTTTTCCCAGCTTCTGTCCCATGGTGTCCTACTCCCTCACACCGCAGAAAGAAAATACAAAAAAACTAAGGGACCTGTGAATAGATGCACATAAAAAAAATTCCCCAGTTTCAACTTACAAATCTTTGTCCAGGTGTGGGGTCAACTTTTTTGGCGTCCACGTAGGATCCGCTGCAGAGGTGGTCAGTGTGAGGTCGATCCTCAGGGAGTTTCTTCTCTAAGATGGCAGCTGAGGGTCTCAACCTGTCTCTTTGGATAGTCTTTTGCTAAAATGCAGAAGGTATCCTTAGAGAAGTGCCAACCTGGTTGGTGACTTCCAGTCCTGTACGGGGTGCATACAGGAGACGCCCTCTCCAGGGATTCCAGTCTGGGGATTTCGAGTAGTTCAGGCGCCACTTGCCAAAACAGGGGGCAACCCTGGTCAGGACCAGCACACCGCAGCCCTAAAGAGTGCCCTGCAGAGTGCGACTCCTCCAAGTGCTATGGCGTGTCTCCACAGGCAACGGGTGATTCGCACTGGTATTAGCTCTTTGCGAATCACCCTCAGGCCAACTCGGGNAGAGAGAGATGAGGAGACCCATATGGCTGTTCCACGGAGGTAGCTTTATTGTCCAAGCAGCCTCTGTGAAAGGGAGGCCAGGGACGGGAGCTCCCTGTCCTTCCCGGGCAAATGCTGTGGTTTTTATGGAGAAAGGTAGGGGTGGGGTAGGAACCAACTAGTCAACTGGATACAAAGTATTACCATAAAGGCGCAAAGCATGGTGAGGATATTCCAAGTGGTCACCATAACCCTTAGGAAGGTTTCTTATCAAGCCTCTCCTCTCCAAGGGAGTGCCAAGGGCTCACAGCTCTCCACATAGAAGGACTTGAACTGGAGCCAAATCTTTCCCTAGACTTGACCAAATATGCATTTTTAGGTTATGTCTCGTTTCAAATCGTGTAGGACAGACAAGTGTAAGCTTTCAGGCAGGTTCATTCTGCTCTGTTATACCTGACAGCTGGGATCCCCAATGTTCATGTGAAGATGAGAAACACTTATGAAAACCATACATGGAGCATGAGCCTCTATTTCAGGACAACTCTCTAAACATAAAGGAATTATGGAGTCTGTGTTGCAGTTCTTTCAGTCTTTTGTGGCACATCTTTATGCAACTGTAAGGAGAACTGGAAACTGGGTCTTAAGCCTTATTTTCTCATATCTGGTGTGAAATTTCTAATAAAGAGTTACATTTTTTGTTCCTAACATATAATGTTTTGTTGGGTTTTGTTTGGTTGGGTTTTTTTTGTGATTGTTTGTTTCTGTTTGGGGTTTTTGGGCTTTTTTGTTTGGTTGGTTTGGTTATCTCCCTCTTTTTGGGCCAACAATAAAAAATTAAGCCTGTCCAGAGATCTAAGATATTTTATGATCTTTTGGAACCTGAAGATTGAGGTGGGACCTTTACTAGGGTGGAAAATACACTTTGGATGTTGCCCTTGTAGAAGTATAGAACATAAATATAAAAAAAAATTAGCACAGAGTATAAACTACTCTAAGTACCCCATGCAGATTAACAATGAAAGTTCTCACCCTTTAAAATAATAGCAATGCAGTTGTGGAATGTGAAGAGTGCTTTGAATTACAATGGATTGCCGGATGCATTAGCCACAATATCAAATGCAGTCAAATTAAAATGTTCCCTTCTGACATTTTCAATTAAACCCCATCAAGCTTCCAAAGAACCTAGGAAAACTAAATAGACTGTGTGAGCTGATGGAAAAGGCAGCCTGACATCTTCTCCTTCCAAAAATTAGATTAAGCATCAATGTTGTTGCAAAAATCTGTACCAGAGCATTAAACAATTAAGAACTGGTGTAACAATACTGACCAATGGCCCATCCACTCTTGTGTTGTACCAATTGCTTGTGACAGAGGCCAATACTGAACTCATCAGAGGAAGAAAGAAGAGTTATAATTGTAAGACCTTGAGATTTCAGGATGTTTTCCATTCAAGTACCTCTAAGCTAAATTTGATTTTGGTGTTTCTGTGGTTCCCTTGACCTATCTTTGTACAATTTCTAATGTTTATCTGGAGAAAATCCTTTTGAGTTTGAGAGGTGTTATAAAACATTTCTCAGAAGTGGGAAGCAGGAAACTGCATGGTTGTTTCAAGGTGAGAAAAGGTTTCTGAAACAGGATTGCAAGGATAACTCACATAGTTTGACGACTCATTTAGGGGAAATGAAATCAATATTCCCTACAACCTCTCAGTCAGATCTGTCACATGGCCAAGGACTCCTGGACATTGGAGAATGGAGGGCAAGAGCTGTTTCAGGAATGATCCATACAAGGAAAAGGATCACAAGGAGAAAGTGACACTTGCACTAACGTAGTAGCAAATCCTTGTTGGTAAGGCCTGGGAGCTGTTCCCTGGTGAGATCAGCTGTAACAAGTCAGGCCAGAAAACTTCTCTCCATGGACAGGTTTTAGCAAATTTAGTAACTCTTCAAGTAGGACAGCCCTGCAGCTTCTCAGAACAGCCTCAGAAAGCTGTGACTGAAGTGGCCTTTGAGTCACCTGACTCAAAAGTCATCTCCAGATAATCAAAGAATAGACCATGTCTCTCTCAGCACAAATGTACGAGAGAGCTGTGAGGTTCTCTGATTCACAGACTCTTCAACTCTGCTCTGGACGTGTGAAGGAAAATTATATCAGGCTGAGAGAAATAGTCTTGATTTCTGATCCTCAGCTAGCATTGGTCTAAAGCAGACTATTGTCTTCTTAGCACCCAGGATGTTCAAATTTCCTTTCTGCAAGCAATAAGAAATGTCAGGTCTTAGTTTTTAGGTGCTGCTTTTTACTGTGCAAATAACCCAGGAAAGGGCAAGAGAAATAATACAGATTTTATTGACAGATATTTTATGCTTAGATGTGTCTTGGTAAAGATTCAGCTTCTATGCTTAGCATTTACAGCTGTATCTGTCCTGAAATAAAGCCAGAGAGAATTCCCAAATGCGTGCAAGATGTTTACATGTTTAGTGTTTGTGTGGTTTAGTCAGTCCCTCCTCATCTCTCTATTTCTTTGTGACTTCACACAGTCCTGTCATAGCAATAAAATCTCAGCTGCATTGTAGATCAGGTAAAAGGTAAAAGTTTATCTGATCTACATAAATTCTAAATTAATCTGGAACACAAAAAATGAGTCCATAACACCCTTTTACCAAAGTCTCCAAAGTCTTAGAAAAAAATCCCCAAAAAACCCAGATGGAAGCACGTTTGAAATAGATGCAACTACATTTCAGTTTAGATCTCTCTTCTTGCAAAACTTAGTATTTTTGAGTTCCCCTGTGGCAGTGAGCTTGGGGAAATCCCCTAGCTACCATGTTTTAACCCTGTCAATCATAGATTTTGTTCCACCTCTGTCATTTTAATATTCATCACACTGTATTACTATTCAGCAATTGCTAGAAACTTCTACCTTTCTGTAATATTCATAAGTTAATGCAAATATGTTCCGCCTTTGCCCAGAACTCATTGGAAAACTGTCATCCCATGTCAATCTGTGATTTGATAAGAATCCTGGACCTCATCTTAAGACCACCCCTTCCCTTTCCCTATAAAACCCTATGTAATGAACCCCTCGGGGTCTCTCTGATAGCCCATATCCTGAAGAAACAATAAAAGTCTGGGGAATGCTGTCAAGGGTCCGTTCTCTCTTCTTTGCCTCTACCTGCGTTATTAACATCAGGTGCTCTGCCTCACACTGCGGAAGGAAAACCTAGGTATATAGATAAGTAAAGAGATAGCGCTGCTCTCAGCGCTGAAATGCTTATCTGACCAAGGCGCTGGATAAAGCTTGTCCCGCAGAATGCCGGGCAGTTTTGCGGACCCCAGAAAGCAATATTCCATGTCTTTTTTTCAGCCTGCCTCATTTTCATGCTATCTTTTTCCATTAAGCTCACACAGTGTCTGGCTATGATGAGGACAAACTTCTGGCACTGTTGTATTTGTAGAAGAAACATGCACACACAGCTAATAAGATTTATAGCACAGAAGCATAATAAATCAATGTAGAATTGAGTGAGTTGTATTAGGGGAAAGTGAAAATAAGATTTCTCGTTCTGAAATGGATCATAAAGCCAACTGAGAATTGGGTATTGCCTGAGAACTGGTGTGTAGTACCTGTTATTCCTTACCCTTTTTCTGCATTTTCAAAGTAGACTTTAACACCTGAACTTATTCCTTCTAATTAAAAAGAGGACAACTGAGGTACCCAAGTGAGGAACCAAATGAGATTTACAAATGTGAAATTAAAAGACAAAAAGGATTTTACAAGAAATGTCTTTTCATTGTGTGAAAAGCCTAGTCAAGCAAAAACTCCTATAAGAAAAAAAAATACCTAGTAGTTACAGAAATTCTAAGGAGTTGAAAATATTTTTATTCATTTTCTACCAGCCCTACTTAGGCATAAGTTTTAAAGATGAAAGGTGAGAATATCAGAGGCAACATCAGATCACACTGACAACGGTCATCAGAAAGACCCATAAAGCCAATTTGATTGCAGATTTCCGTTTTTTAAAGCACGGAATGTATACAAGTGTGTATTATGAATAGGTTTTTATGTCCACAATACTTTGAACTTACTTTTTTTTGTTTAGTTTGTGGCTAAATTAATCATAAACAAATCTTTAGATCACAGTCCGAATCCCACACTGTTAAAGACCTATGTATAAAAATTCAATTATCCTAAGCTCAGTGGGTGACAAAAAGGTAAGAGAAAAAAACTAGTATGCACTAATAAAGTTTCTTGATTAGTTTCATAAAAAAGGTGGTGGATACACAGGAAGATCAAATCTTCTGACTGCTGGTTGAGTCCCTGCAGGCACTATTACTTCTCGTTTTCCTTTACCAAAACCCTAATCTTAGAAGGAGTCCAGGAAAAAAGGAAAACCAAAAACTTTTGTTGTTCAGCAAATTACCAGGCCAGATAATTTAACACAGATTTCCAGAGGGACTTGATTGTCTGAACCTGGGATTTAGGTATTTCACTTGTAACTAGAAACTCTGCATTCAAGAAAAAGACCAAACTAACAATTGCACTCTCAGTGAAACATCACCTCATTCCCACTATGAATCTAGGACATAGATACTGTCAACTGTCAAATGTTGGTGGATGAGTAAATATACTAATCCACCCATCAATCGTTTCATATGGTTCTTTCCAAAGCAATGTATAATCTAATAGATTTAATAATAAGTCTCACAACATTTTCTACCTGTAATATTGGATTGTGTCATATTTCTAACTCCTGTTTTTGGTTCCCTTTAGATGGATGTGCTACAGAATAGATAAGACCACACTTCTGGCCTGCCAGATAGTATTAATTTAGGATGTTCTCTCATCCTTCCCTGGTGCTTTAGATCAAACAAAGGCACTGTTTAAATAAATAAAATGTAATGTAATGCAATTAAACATTTTCCCATAGCTGTTAAGATCAAGGCAACTAATAATTACCTGATGCAACAATTTTAAAACCCATGACAGACATATAGTTTAGTGATTACTGTCATAATGTTAAGCTATCGAGCCTGGCTCGGCTCACATTATTCAGTTAAGAACATAAAGCAGAAGTAGCAGCAGCGGTAAGATCAGCAGAAATCAGCCGATCACCATTATTAATTCAATAGAAATATTTATGGATTTGTAAGGCTGGAACGAACAATTATAGTCTAATCTCAAGCTCTTTCTCTTGAACAAAACCTATAAAATTCACTCAGCAATTCCATCATCCATCTTAATATTTTTTGATTGAAAATAACCATTGCAATTTTAGATGTCCCAGTTTATGAGGATAGGGAAATTTCCTCACCCAGGGAATGAGAGCTGAAGCACTGACCAGAGTAGAAAGTCACACAGGAGTTCTGAAAACTGTCTTTGCATCTCTTCAGAAAAACCCACTGTTAGACATGTACTTTTTTGCTCCTTAACTATAATAAAATAGTTAAATCATCATTCCCATTTCATACAGGTGTAAATTTGTTAGTTGTAAGAGTTATTCTAAAGTAAAAGTTTCAAGAAGCAGTGCAGTATACCAGACATATTTGTACTTTCTATTACCAAAAATCAAAATATTTTCATGGAAAAAAATACTTGTGTGAGTGCACACTTACACAAAATATCCATACATTTCCACAGAAACACAAATAAGTTTTAATTAAATTTTTATATAGAAGGTATTTTGAATCCAGTATGAAGTCCTAGCCAAAGAGAATTCTGAAAATGTTTCCTACCAAACTGACCCCAAGGAATTTGTGATAAACCAGAAAGATTCTAAACTTTTATATGACCTGATGACATTCAAAAGGAATAACCATATTTATCTCTCTGCAATGCCTCTTTTTTAAGGCAATATTTCCAGACCCCCAAACTGTTTGCTTTGTAAAATTAAGGCTTTTTTCCTTTAGATTTTTTTTAATCATTAAAGTTATAGAAACCTTCACTTTGCATCAGAGAAAATTTACTTTGAAGTCACTGGGGGAAAAATCAAACAAAAGAAAATCACTGTACCCTTTGCACCACAGAATCTCAGGGTTTGTCTAGATCAGTAATTACTCACTTTTGAAATGTCAGCTCAGGGGGTCATCTCACCTCTTTCAGCTGGGCTAGCTGCGTTGATTCACCGCATTTTCTTTTTTGCAAATGAATATATACTTGGCCTGAGAGGGTTTTCTTTTCTATTGTGTTCAATTCAAGGCTCTGTCCTGGTGAAGGGCTGCATATGGCCAGGACAGAACTGTATTTTAAATTGCAAGGTAACTTGAGGGCTGAAACAACAAAAGAGTGAGATGTGACTCTGCTGTAAACATGTCCATCCAAGCCCCCAAATCTCCCTTTCAGATTTATAGGGAATCTTGAAGTGCCATAGTGAAAAGATGCCAAAACAACCGCTGAATGTTGAAATTTGGCAGCATATTTTTTTAAGGTTGATTTAACATAATTCTTTTTTTTCCCTGAGAGGAATATGCCTGTCCCAACACCCATACTCCTCCAAAGGAATCACAGAAGTAAGTGATGGTGAAGGCTGGAGGCAGAACAGGGGCCTCCGCCTCCCTCCCTGGGCCTCCTGCTCCTTCACCACAGTCGCACGGCCTGGAGGTTCTGCACCAGTTGCTGGCCAGATGTTCAAGACTGCATTCCTACTGGAAGGTTGTGACAAAGCCCCCAAGAGCTGAATGACAACAATCTGTCAACTAGGCATCATCATAATTTCTTTTCCATATTCCATTATTCCACACCTTATGTCACTGTTTTTAGTTCCTAAATTACTCATTGGTTTCTGTTGTTTTTTTTTTTTTCCTTTTCTGTTCATTACCTCCAACAGTATTTTTTAATTTTAAAGACACTCCACTGCTGAGACTGTTCTTCAGATTGTCAGCACTGCTTTCCCCTGTAGCACCGGTCAGGCCAGCCAGGCCGAGGAGCCCAAAGGAGAGCCAAATAAAAGACCACACAGAGACAGCAGACGGAGAGGGCAAAAACAGAGAGAGGGCAGAACCCTCTGCCTTTATTTATATGTTTTTACAAATCACCGTGGATTGGAGTTAAAAATCACCACCTCTCAATTCCATTGGTCAAGGCATCAATCTATCATATTTCTCCACCCAGGATAGTGAATGATAAACAACAGAGACAGTTAACAAAACATAGATAGTTGTTAAGAAACCATGGCCATGTTTACAGAAGAATGTGTGAGAAAGTATCACAGCAAGGAGAAACACTGAGAAACTGCAAAACTCAGGACAACATTCCCCAACCCAAACTGGTGAGGAGGGAGGGGAAGAAAAGAAAGGGAGGGAGGGAAGGAGTTAGGGAAGGCAAGGATGTACCAATTACTCAGAAAGATCCAGAGGTTGAGGATGCGATGACACCAACAGTAGGAAGTATGATAAAGGCTTTGATTTACATCCAACTCCCATTAGATAGTTTGAGGAAATTATGATAAAGTGATTATTTACAAGGAAAACCTTTACAACTTAATTAAATAAGACTAAGTTTCTGATTTGAGAGAACAGATATAATAAATAGAGCCCTCTTACCCCACCCCACACCCCCCCCGCAATCAATGCTGAGGCATTTTCAGTTTCTGAATCCTTTGTACAATTTCTCATGTGTGTGCAAGCTACCAAGATGGTACCCACAGGTCCAAAGGGCAGCTAGGCACCAAGGGGGTTCTGTGGGAGTATTTATGACAGGTCTGAGCTGAGAAATATCCCAGTGTAGTCCTCAGGGCATAGGGGTACTACAATACTCTTCTGTCCCAGGGAGTATGCCTGGAGAACAGGAAAGCTTCTTCAAGGAAGGGTGGGAGGACTTTCTTACACTAGAAATTTGTGGACACTTGGTGTTGCAACAAAAACAGAAATAACAATAAAAGGACCATAATTTTGTTGTGTCTTTTCTGTTCCTGTCCCAATTTACTCTGTGGTTTCCTGTGTTCAGGACACAAGTAGATGAGTTGGGTTTATCCCTTTGATTTGGTTAGGTGGGATAAGCAGAGGCCACAAGTTAAAGTATTCACAGTTATTACAAAGAGACAAACATCCCTTGTGAATTATTCTCATTTATAGCATTTGATCCCTGATGGATAGGTGGGAGCTCAGATTTCTTAATTTTCCAGATATGCTAGAAAATCTGTCTTCTCTTTTTCTTTGTTAAGAAGCTATTGAGCAAGATTTCAGGAAACAAAAGCAAAGTCAATCCTTTCATCTATGATACAAGGCTAAACTTGAAGATTAGATGGCTGGAACTATGGATTACACGGTGAAGATTCACACACACCCACCTACAACTCTGTCATGTGTGTGAAAATAATCCAGATCAGAAATGCATCTCCATGGCTCCATCTTTCCACGGATGTATAATGCAGAGGTAGCCAGCATTGTTGCTTCAGGATCTGGTGCTCAAAGTGCTCTGACTCATCTTTTTATCCCTTTTGTATCTTTAGGGATTAGATTGAGGTCTCTCAGTTAAACACTAAGGGCTTTTGCATCATTTAAACTGGTGAAGGAAGAGAAGCAGCAGTTCTGGAGAGTAACTATCTTCTGGAGACACTTTCATGGCTGAGAAGGGGCCTCAAGGTGGAAAGTCTTCTGGAGGTACCTCAGTTAAAGCATCAGAAGTGGGATGTGACCGATAAATGCTTTGCAGTGCAGAAGTGCAGATGTGCAGCCCTGGATAACCCACAGCAGCTGCGACGGAACCCCAGGCGTGAGAGACACTTCCCAGTAGAGATTGCTGTGGGAGAGCAGTGCCCCTGACTCCAAATAGGCTGTCTCAGAAGATAGGGGAGTACATGGATCAAACCTCTCTCTTTATAGCCCAGGATTCTAGTTGCAAATAATGGAATTTAGGAAACAAGTGTGATGAGGCAGAACTAAATAGCCTTTGTGAGGCATTACTGAGGAAGGATGTTGCTGCAAGTAGTCATTAAGTGGGAGAGATTAACAGTGGAGAGCTGTAGTTCTCAGAGCAGTGCTTTTCCTTCAAGTTTTTGAGACTAAGGAGGGTGTTGCAATATTCCCTTCCCATTTTCTGCACTACACAGTTGGCATTTTTTCCAGAGTATCAGGGCAGCATGTTTAACACTCAGCAGTGCTATCCCATCCCTTAGCTGAGGGAATGGGGATGTGCAAACCACCCAGGGAAACAGCTGAAATAATTCAGGAAAGGACAGAAGGTAAATAAGACATTTACTATCTGGACGAGACACAGGCTTACATCTATGGACTGACAAAAGTACTGGACAACTCATAACACCCACAAATTACTCCAGACTAATTTTCACTCTACAGCCAGCAGACTTGCAGCTACAAATGAAAGGGAAGTGAAATTGTAGACATGATGCCGTGTGATCTATGATCATTATAAGTAAGAACATCAGAAATCCTTGAAAGAGAAAGGAATCCTCTATGGGCCTATTATGCCCATTCCTTCTGTTTACCTCTTTTGAACTTCCTATTATTTTCAGCTAACATTACATATCACAGACCTTTCCAACCTGACTGACCTTTTGAGTTAGAAAGCAGATAAACCAAACTACTGAAAAAGTAAGAATTAAAGATGTAGATAGGAAAGACAAATACAAGGTAGATTTTATATATATATATATG
>VYZT01011427.1:0-16053 GCA_013400735.1 Pomatostomus ruficeps
TAACCGTGTTTAAGCCATTGCCCATAACATTTCAGTCTCTCAGAACCCGTGAAAGAGTGTCTCCCAAGATGTCTGATTTAAGTGAAACTTTACTCCCTGGTATTCTGGAGGTCTTGACTCAGAGGAAATGAAATCTCAAAGTTAAGATTATAAGCAACTTAACCAAGTCTAAAGAGAATCATATAATCAGTTTTTGAGATATCTAAGAAAGACAAGAAATTAGTGTATGTCCCCCCTTTGTAAGTTGATATAATAACAGGAGCAACAACAATTAAAATAATAGCTATTTTTAATATTATATACACAGTTGTAAATTCTTAGGTTCCAAAGAAAAGCAGCAAAAAGAATTAGTGGCAGCAGGGAAAGTCAAAGTCATGATGTTTCTCATATGATAATATCAGCTCTGTGCAGCTGCTTGAAAAATTTGCATGTAATATCAAGAAAAGAACATCTGCTGCTCAGTATGCAGCAGACCACCAAAACTGCTGTAGAGAAGAGGTGGGAGGAACGGATGGATAGGACCTAGATCATGATAAGCAAAACCAGAAGTGGCATCCCACTGAATGGCAGGACCTCTATTATCACTTTCTAAGTCATTCACTCCCACTTCTCAAATAGGGATTAGTGTTCATGATGATGGAGATAGCTGCCATAGGCAGGTTAACCTGATAGTAAATTTGCTAACATGGGATAATGTTCGTGGAATGAGTGTTTTTCAGAACACATAACAGACATACTTTCAAAGCAACAAAATCCTTGATACGAACTTGTGATCACATGGCCTTACACCATCTTCCCAACAGGTACAGAGTTAAGGTGGGGAAGCAAGGAGGTAAAAGACTGTCAGATACAAGTGTGGAAAATGATACCGGAGTAAATGTATAAGGATTCATTTGTGACTAATCACATGTAATGGAAGAGATGGGAGTTAGATGTATAAAAAGCTATTGCTTCAGGCATGTTTTTACTGTTGTAAGGGCCTTATTTTTATTTCTGTTCAGCTCAGTAAAGTCTTTCACTTTTAATGGTTCACTACACTTAACAGCGAGAAATTACAGGATGGAGTTCTCAAATGAAGTTGCTACCTGCACAATGCAAAGAAAATCATGTGGGTTTTCCTTTCTGAGTATCTTGGTAATTCAGAAATTCAGTATTAAGAGTATGCAAAATGTTATTTAAAATTTGCAGGGTTTATTTCATATATATACACATAGGAATAGACTGTTAGGAAACCCTTCTTCTTAAGAGTGATAATAAAGCATTTGGCTTTATTTCCATTATTTTCGCATGCTTATGTTACTTGTCTTTCTCTAACCTTCTATACCATCCATGTTAAAGAAAAAATACTATTTTGGATAATTTCAGGAACCCATTTATAATGCAGCACTGCTCAAAAGATGTTCTAAGAAGGGCTATATTTGGGTTGAGAGGAGCACAATTCTCTAATAATCTAATAATAATTTAAAAATCTGTGCTACCATCTGTGCAAAAGCCCTGATAGAGGCTCTACTTCAGTACAGTATGGCTTGCTTATAACATCAATTGGTATCTTTAGTGGGCAGATGTTTTTTTCTAGTTTTTTACTATCAGAACAATCTTTCTTCTCCATATTATATGCACAGAGGTCCATTTCGAGGAAAGAAAGGTAACTAAGAGAGTATTACTGTTATAAAAAGTCATTGTACTTGCTATATGCAACAATTCTGATTAATGGATTCTGTAAAACAGAGGGAACTGATTTTTTAGTATAATCTCGAGAATTTTGTGAGGTACAACATTATGAAATGCCAAGTGTGGTTATTAGTCACAGAGGGATCTAAGACTTTTGCTTATTTAATCAGTGAACAGAAATACTCAAAAAAAGTGTTGTAATTTTGTGAGTCACTACCACTGAGCTATTTTTTGCAGAAATTATTTTCTCATTTTGAGCAATGAGCAAAGCTGTTCAAAACCTGTTCTCTCTTCTGCCACACACCTGTGAGCCCCTGGAGTGCAAGCTCGTGTGCAGTTATGGTGCTAACCCCATGTAAACATAGATGCAGATCATTTTAGTGTTTCAGCTTAATCTGGAAATAACAGCTGCATAATGCCGTGGATTTATATAAATATAAACGCCATTCTAGTTACACATAAATAAAATCTACAGTCTGAAAACTGCAATTCGTTTTGCCTTCAGAGCCTGAGGAATAAATGGGAAGTAACATGAACAGAAAAGGAGGAATGAGACCCTGAGGATGCTGCCTTATGCAGCTCCACCACCTGCACAGTCACAGACAACTTTTGCTTGGCCAGCTGGAGTGACTTTTGTTCAGAAAGCTTCTGTCAAGTGTTACTTCTCTTGGTATTCTCTTAGTCTGAATGGCCTGGTGATTGAGTTGGGGGGAAGGTAAGTAGAGGGGAAAAGAAAAGAAGGGAAAAATAATTATGTTGTTAGGACATTTTGGTTTCCTCTATGCATTGTACATAAAATAAAGAGGTTAGTAGGGTTTTCTCCCCCTTCTGTCCTTCCAACTGTGGAAAAAAGGTAGGATATGATACTTGGTTATCTGTTTGGACTCAGGCAGCAAGGGAGATTCAGGAGACATATATACACAGAAAGAGAATGAAATGAAAAACACACAAATGAATATTTTCTCGTAACTATTCTATTTCAGGGTCTTTCTTTAAACCTCAGACTGAAATCTGAAATTCTCTTCATTGCTGCACCAAATACCCATAAAATATAAAAGCAAGGCTTTTTAGCAATCTTCTGGAACATCCTGTTGTGTTATGACTTCTAGATGTTTATTTTAAAAAACACTTTGGAAGAGAGTTTGTATATGAGACACTTCACAAAGTTGTGTCAAGTAAGAGACTTTCTGATAGGCAGCTTCTCATTAATATTTGCCTCTTGTGAGTCATAATTCATTTTGTCACAGACTATAGTGGCAGTACTTTGCTTTTATTAAAATGATAGCTTTGTTTACTATTCAGTGTTTGGAGCCATTGCGTAACAAGGGTCGCTTTGTGCCTCCTTTGTCACCATGACCTTCAGATTATGGCTTTACTTTCCACTTCAGTCTAACATCCTGCTTTCATTTAGTTGATGGTTCCATGGTTCAACAGCACTTAGAGAGATGTTGACAGCAAATGGAAAAGTTTGAAGATACTCGTGTTTAAAATAAGACTGTCTATACATGTTATATACCAAATTAATTTTCTTTCGCTTTCCAAATTAATGACAGTTACTTTAAATGATAGCTTTGGTTTGGTTCTTCAAGAATTACTATTTTTTTGGTTTTTTCCTTCCCCCCATCCTTTCCCCCTGCCCTACCATCCCCTGCCCCTCACGTCTGTGCAAGGGGTTCACCTCTTAGCCTATACTGAGGTCAATCAGTCTTCTCTCTACTAGAAGTTAGTATATCCAGCTTTGGGGAGAAAAGCATAATATCTTCTAAAGATGTTGTAAATATTATGTACTCTGCTCACTGCAGCTGACATGAGAGCACAGCCTGGGGAAGGGAACATGCTGAGGTTTTCTGTGTCTTGACGGTCCTGAGCTGC
The DNA here is from genome assembly GCA_013400735.1 of Pomatostomus ruficeps. Classification (NCBI taxonomy): domain Eukaryota; kingdom Metazoa; phylum Chordata; class Aves; order Passeriformes; family Timaliidae; genus Pomatostomus; species Pomatostomus ruficeps. The sequence continues at coordinate 3,544 of VYZT01011427.1, forward strand.
TCTTTCATCCTATAGAAGTAGGAGCTATTTATTCTCATGTGTCCTGAAGCAGCCTCTGTGGTACGATTGACAAATACATACTCCAGGACTCAAGGAAACAAATTTAGCTTCCAGATGGGATGTTGACTCACAAAAATGTTCTCACATTCACGGGGATAATGGGGGCACAGAAATACACCTACGTGGACTGAACAGTTTAACAGGAATGTAAAATCTCGCTGGAACTGAGTCTGGTGCTTTATTTTTGCTTGAATGAAGTAATTGTCACACACAAATAGCTCTTCAGTATTTCTCTGAATGGTTTAGACATATATTTCACTACTCTTCATTCTGAAATATATACATCCCAGAATATCATCCTTTATCTTTTAAATTAAATTATAAGTATTTGTGATGTGATGTCCCTTGAGAGATATGACAGAACACGGAACATTTTTACACCTTTGGGAATATTTGGATACTTTCCCTCAGTTTCATTTGATGACAATCTGTGCCATTTTGATCAAAATTACTATGTGTTTAACCTTTATGTTACCCACAGTAAAGCACTCTAGCAATGGAGAAATCAAATTCTGTTAATCCTTGCTGTCCTGTTCGATTGAGTCTCTTGTTTTCTTGACAGTCTTGGAATGTACTGCCTAAGCCATCTCTTCTCACATTCCTTAATGGTGTTTTAACCCCCTTCAGTCAGGGACAAAAGCAGGGCACTCAAGTGAACTTATTTTATTAAAAGTTTTTAATGATTGTCATGTATTAAATCAAGTGAGTTTCATGTGATCTGGCTTTATTTGATCTGTCATTAGCATTGGACATACTGGATCAGGCACAGAAGATGCTCTTGCAGTGCCTAGGACTTTGACTGCCATCAGTATTTGACGTCCAGGGCAGTGCCCTCCTGTTGCATCGTGCATTTCTGAACCTGCGTTTCAGGTGATTGACTCAGGTAGGAGGGAGCAGCTGGATGTTACATTTATTGTCTCATTGTTTGCTGTTGTCATTTTAGTTCTTCTTTTTACCAGCCTGTTTGTGCATTTGTTCATTCCTATGGCTTATGTTATCGCTTATACACAGATGACTTATAGATCCACAATTCCTGTTGGTGTTCCTAGACTTTGCCTTTGTATTTCTCTGCCTGCATCATCTCCGTAACTGGATGCATGCTAATCTTTTGTTACAAACAAAGAAGTCAAAAAGGATTCTTTTTAATCCTGTTGTGTATGTTTTCTGCTCATAAGTACTTCATGTCTCAAATATTGCTTCTCTTTTGCTATGCTACAATACTGTGTGAGAGTTTTCAAATGTTCATTATAATTTATTATATAATTAACACCTTGTAGATCAAAACTAGATCTTTTTTTTTCCCCCGTGGATTGTATGGGATCTTTTTAAAATGCAACTCTTCAGGTATTTTAATTTTATTTTTATTGCTTATATTACAGATCAAAAATATCCCTGAAACAACTGGTCCCTGGTCTCTGCAAGTCAGGCAGAGCACAAGTTATATTATAAGACTACCACTTCTCAGTTCAGTGACCTAAATTTTAGATTACAGCAAATACAAAAGCTACTGCCTGCTTTTTACCATGCGCAATCACATTTATATGATTTGACTTCTTTTTGTAGACTTGCCCAGAATATCAATTCTGTTTATAAATTGTGTCTACTCTTTTTCTTTCCTAAACTGTAGGAGCTATAAATATAGTAAGAACCATTTTTGAACAGCTTTTTCCTCTCTGGTATCTTCTATATTAGATCTTGCTGACTTTTAACAGCATCATCTGTCAACTTGCAATGTACTTTCAGTTTTGATTTAAACTTTATCTTCAGTTAATTTTTTCAGAATATCTACCCTTTTGTTACATGCTATTTATCATTTAATTTTTGGCTAGGCACACATTCTTTTTATTCAAGATACACCTCATATTAAAAATATTTAAATTACTTAATAAAGCATAGTCAGAGATTGATAACATAGCTGTCATTATTGCTTTACCTTGTTGGCAGTTATGTGAATTGCATTTTAATTTTTTACTAATATCATTCTTATGCCCTTATAAAATACCACTTTAATTTATTTGCAGAGTGTTTTCAGTATGACAGCTGAAAATACACACAGTTATTACAAATTAATGGTTTCTTATCTATAAGGAACTATTCCTTCTGATATTTCTATAGCTGGTATGTTGACATTCATTAAGAGTGGCTACTCTTGTGCTAAAATTATGGTGAAGGAAGCATCAGCGTGCTGCTTGTACTGAGCTAGAGAACCAGCCTCAGGAGGAGAGGTGGAAATCCAACAAGGAAAGAAAGGACATGGTTAAAAATTAGGCATAGTTTGGGGAAATTCCTGTGCACTCAAAGGCCAGATGTAGATTTACAGTTCAGACTGAAAATCAGAAAGTCTTTGGAAGAGATAACATCCAATGTGGGGAGCAAGTGAGACAAGGTGCTTCCAGGGGGAAAGGGTTTACTTCTACGTGGGGTAAGCAGCAGTAAAATTCCCTCCACTGTTGCCAGCAATCCTTGTGGGGCTCGACTTTTGCAGATTGGCAGTTGTAGCATGGATGCACAAAGCTGACTTGTACCTAAGCTTTTGTCACAGCTTGAAAAGTAAATAATTCAGCTGGTGAGTAAATGGACTGAAGGTATATAAGGGAACCTTGTTTGCACACTGTCAGCAAAAAACCTCATAGATTTCTCATGGTAAAGATCTGTAAATTTGTTAGAAGTCATTGGCTTGATCTTTGTTCTCTGCGATTCACTGGGTGTGGTGCAGCTGACTTGCTGCGGGATGGGATGTGGCAAAGCGACCAGCTGGGAAAGGATGTGTTTGTCAGACAAAGTTGATTAGTTTTGCTGCTTTCGAGCTGCATGTGATGACAGACCAAACCATTCTTGTGGAAGCTGAGAAGCTGTGGACATTTTATTACAATTCCTTATGAAACTTTTATGTGTGGCTATCCCTCTCACTCTTCCCTCGGCCAGGCAATACAGCTGATTTTTGCACAGGAGCTATTTAATTCCCATGAGTTAAGGACCTGGCTTCTTGAGGCTGTGTGTAGTCAGACTTACCCACTGGCAGGAAATGTATTGATAAGTGCAAGGTTTGTGCAGCCACCAGAAGCTTCAGGGAGAGGCTTGTTGTTTGAAACTGCCTGAAGCAGCATGCTGGGGATGGCTGACACGCTGTTCCACGGTTATTTTCACAGGTGTGCTTGAAGACATGAAGAATGTGCAACTGCTTTCTTCTTGGGCTTCCAAAAAGAATAATAACACCACTGTATGTTAATTTCTAACACCCCGCTACAAACACTGCTGGAAAATAGATATTAAATTGTCAAAAGATGAGATGCTAACAGCATGATAAGTGCTTTTAGCTGTCCCCAGGGATTATGAAAGACGAGATGGTCTCGTCGCTGTAGCTTGTGGCTGAGGAACCTATGTGGGAAGGACTGGAATAGTGAACAGGCAGAACTGGGAGACAGTTTGGTGGGTCTGTTTGGAGCAGAAGGCTGAAAACAAAAGTATCAACAGAGAGGAGGAGGAACCTTGGGCTAAAGGAGCAGAATCCTGAGCTCTCTGTAACTGCTCAGGGTTTTCTAGAGACACCGACAGGCTTCAGGTTATGATTGAGGTGTGTGCTGGAGCCTGGCTTGTGGGATACCCATGCTTAATGCCCATGAGTGGTTTCATGAAAAACCACCAATGAGCCTTTTTTCCAAAGCTGTAGCTCATAATCAACAATTTGCACCCAAAATTCATTTTTTGTCACATAATGTGTATGTACTCTTCTATCAGAAAATCCTGGTAGTAGTCACAGGTAGCCTTTTATAAATTAAATTTTTTTTAATATTTATTTCACAGAAATATTTTTAATTACTTTGTGCTGTCTTTGTATTCATATTCGTTTTCTCTTCCCTTTTGATAATAATTTTAAGCTTTGTGTCCTATAAACTTATAAACATTAACATGCAAAAATATTAGCAAGAGGAAAACAGGCATTCAAAGCAGATATTCCAAAAACTTCACTATCCACATCTTTTTAACACATTAGGGTTTTTTCTAACCAAATCCATGGTGGTCTCAAGGCTTATCTCTTTTTCCTCCCATCTTGCTTCTCATCCAAGCAATATTCTTAAAGTACTTCTTAAGCTGATAATACTGCTACAGTCAGAGTAACTGGTTTTTATGTGTTCTTATTTTATTTTCCCCTTTCCTAAATACAGGTGGATTATTCTGTATTCATAAATACCGACTCACTTTGATAGAGTCATTAAATCCTTTTCTCATGTGCTATGTTTCTTTATTTCGTATCTGTGCTGGCAATTTGGATTTCCCAATCCAAGGCATTTCAGCGCTTAAGATTTTTTGCATTCCTTTAGATGTTACAATTTCCATTTACAGTTTTCAATCCTAATATGATGAATAATATTCTTATTTCCTTTTTTCTTCTTCTTCAGTTGCTCTGTTGTTAAGTACTACCGTTCTTAATGAACATAGAAGCAGTATTTTTATTTGGGGACTATAACTAAATTGACTTTGGATGAATGTCAGTGGAAATCAAGTTTCTTTCTTCATTCTTCATCTTTCTGTTATATGGCTTAAGAAACTTTTGCTGTTTATTAAATCTCCCTCCAGAATTACAGCTCAGCTTCAATTCTAATAAATCTCCGTTGATCTGTACACTTTAAGATTTCCAAAATTTATGCTTGTTTTCATTCTGCTTTTGGAAATAGTTTTATATCTTTCTGCAGTTGATGCCTTTCCCCTCATATTTTGTCCTGCTGCCCAACCTGGAAGTTCCTAGTAATTTTTTAATCTTTGCCTTGAGAAATCTTCGCTGCCTGCTGTAGTGGAGGACTTGGACTCTTTAATCTCACTATCTTTTCTTGCTAGCTACCCAAGTTTGTCCTTTTGAAACTTAAAAAAAAAATCTCTTAGCCCAATGTTATTTCACCAAGTCATCCTGCAGTAAACTCGCTCCATCATTAGATTTTTATCATGTAACTCTATCAGATAAAATTTGTTATTGTTTTACCATATAGAACTGGAAATATCCTACAGTCAAAGCAAAGCCTTCTCCTGCATTTGTGACTTCTCTGTCCCTGCCAGCTGTGCTGTTAAGTGTTTCCATATTAGTAGATGTTAAGAATAACTTTGACTCTGCAGTCTTTATTGGCAAAGGTGAGGTCACATGTAAGTGCATATTTCCAGCATTTCTCCCTCTTGCATTGTTACAGAGATGGCTTCTCTATGAAAATATAAATCTTTTGATCTGAACCCTTGGATATCTAACTGTAAAACATAAGAATTTCTACTATTGATCTTTTAAATAAACAAAGTCAGAACATCCCCCCCCCTGCCCCAAATGGGTACAAAAGCTTCATCTGGAGAGTGTATGGTAGTGAAAAAGACATTTAAGATGATTTTGTTAAGCTGACAATATGGGAATGAACTAAAGCATCTAAAAGGAGTACACAGATAAAGTTCATGGTCCTCAATGTCCTTCACAATGCTTGAAATGTAAATCAGAATTTGAGTTTTGTAATCACTGATGTCTTGGAGAAACAGACAACAAATTACTGTTGATGTACAAAGTACAGTTTGATACTGTTTTATAAGGCATAAAGGGACAAGTAATGTGGCACATTAGGGTACACACTATTAGCAAGTGCCATGAGCTGCTGGTCTCTGTCCCTATCTTAGGCAGGCATTATCTGTTGTGGAATTGCACTGTAACACCTCCCACACTGAAAATACTGGGTTTTTTCCTTTTCTCAGTATGATGTTTTTAGAATGTTATTTTTTCTACAGTGAAAGATTTAAAAAAAAAACAAAAACAACCCAAAAAACAAAAACCAAACACCAAATAAATCCCAAAACAATCTTTGCATCTTTGACAAAAACACTATCAGTGGAAGAAGGTGATAACTTCTCATGCAGTAATTTTGGAGAGTTCTGTAAAGAACGAAATAAATTACTTTAATGATATTATTTCCCTACTGCAACACTTTCCATGGGGCTTTTCTGATTTATCTAATATGTTCATCCATTCCATCTTTCTCAGTTATGGCATTTTGCAGGATAATTAAAATATTTAAGGAACATTAACAACTATTAGAAGCATGGAGTGCAGGCTGTGGGAAGTATGATAGTGCCAGTCATTTTATCATCAGTGAATGTTTACTTTGTTATAAGGGAATCGTAGCAGCTTTTACCTGCTTATCTCTGTAGTGTGGGCCACTAAAATTTAAGAAATTAGTTTTTATTCCAGAACAGGAAATGAGGACCATATTTTCTGCCCATATGTGTCTACCTTGGTATAAAGCAAGAACTGCAAATATTTGAATAAACCACCATTTTAGACCCATGAACAGGTATGATGGACAAACGTGGTGGGCAAAGCTCATGACAAGAATCTGAAACAAGTGGTTGGATGCTAGTTCAGTGACAGGGAGGGTGTCCTGGGTCACTGCTGTGCTGCAACAATATCATGCATGTAAGCTTTGTTCTTCCCTTATAACTTCAGAGGTCTCAACTGCACCAGCCAATGTGTCCTTCCTTGTTTTGATGCAGTTTCTTTGTTGCAATTCATCTGCTGCTTGCTTGATTTTTTTGTGAGTTAAGGGAGAGCTATAAAGTTTATATCCTAAACAATGGAGTCTGTTGCAGATCCTAAGTCTTTGTGCTGATGTTGCAGGTGTGTAAGGATGAATTCTCAGTGTGCAGCATTGGTATCACGAGGTAAGAGCCTGTCCATGTTTTCTGTGAAAGATAACGGGAACCTGGAGGCACTGAAGTGCCAGAGAGGACATCTCATGTGGAGAGGTGTTGGCTGTGGATGATGGATGTGGGCACCACTGGCTGCAGGAAGGGCAGTGGATTCCCAGCCTCAGGGCTACTGATGGCAGCAAAGCGGCTGCTTGTGGCAGCTGAGCAGATGTGCTCCCAGTCTGCCTGTATGGAAAGGCCAAAGCTCACACCATTCTGTGTTATCTCAACAATACTTTATTGTCAAGAAAAATAATTAACAAAAGTGCAGCTAAAAGCTAATATGTTTCAAGAAACTGTAACAAAGACACTAATTCTCTTTCAGGTGTCAGTATATAATAGAAATTCATTAATAATAAAAACATGCAGATAAGATGTGAAACAGAAAAGAATTTATTAAGAAATTACAGCTTGTTAAACCCAGCAAGCTTCTGGGTAAATGTGGCCTATTTTCGTTCTGGGTAAGGAACACCCAATTGGACACTTCTGGTAGTCACTTCCCTGCCTGTTTCTCACTGTGTTTTCTGCTGCCTTGAAGTCTCTGATCCCTCTCAACCCATACACCCACAAAGGCATCCCTCACGCTGCTTAATGGATCTCTAGGGCATCTTTATGGAGTTACAGCTGTCTGGTACGCAAACAACACATGATCAAGTCTGTTTCTAAGACATTGTGGGAGTGAGGCAGAAGTTGTAAAGCTTGTACAGTTTACCGAAAGTGCACATTTTATCCCTCTCTTGGGTCTAGCTAGCTTTAGGTTTTCAACTGTATTATTTTTTGCTGCTGTTTTCTCTCATTCCTGAAAACCTCTTTGTCTAGCCTTGCTTCCTTCTGTGAGCACTAGATATCATCCACTGTCATGGACTTCTCCTGTACTACATAAATTCGGGAAAGGACACATTAAAAATTAATGTGCGTACTCACATGAGGGAGAGGAGAAAGAAAGGAAATATTGCAGAGTTCCCCTCAGGAATACAGAACCAGATGAGAAAAAACTTTTTCTGCTGCAGGAGCACATCATTGCTCTCTGTGGTGAGCAGGATATTGAGGGATGGCTGTATGGACTTACAAGGCCCTGTTAAGACAGGACAAACTCAAGCACGTCTGAAGGGATGAGACTAATAGTGAAAAATACCAGAAAAAGATTTGATATCCAAGCAGCACAGCCATGGGCAGTAGTTTTTGAGCAATGAGTCTTTTGTTTAGGGACCATATCAAAGAAAAAACTTGTGGGATGAAGTAAAGAGGATACCATTGTGATAGCTTAAGACACATAGTCCTTTTCTATCTACTGCCTTCTCTCTCCCTCTCTTTTTAATAGTAGCTCAATCTATTTTAATTTGAAATGTCTAAGCATTTTTCCTAACAATCTCAAAACAGTATTTGGGGTTGTCTGGAAAGAAATCCCATTTTTACTGCTCGAACAATTACAGAGCATGTCCAGTATTCACAAATATTTCCACAAAATTGACTGATAGTACAGAAAATGTACTATTCCTGGGGCAGAAAAAAATCTATATGTTATCAATGTTTTGAATACTTAGAGGCCTATGGGTACCCAGCTTGTCATCAAAGATAAATAAAATTTAAATAGATAATATGTGCAATAAAAAAAAAAATCATACCACGGTACTGTGAGGCATGGGATATATTCCACTTCAGAGGAGGGTTCATATATCATGTGTATCACACAGAGCTCTACTCATGAATTATTTGTTTCTGTTGCAGCACACGTGCAGCACATGATAGATTAAAGGACACAATCCAAGTTACAGCTGACATATTAAAGCAGTGCCATGCATAGAGATATTATTTATGAAAGAAATATTATGCTATCATAAGTTTTCAATAGGGCCTGCTTTCTTTCTCTTTTGAGGCAGAATAATAGTAAATAAGGCAAAAATCTTGAAGAATGTGCTAGAGGTTTTATTTACAAAGCAATATCTTCCCTGTGGTTGTGTCTAGTTAGTGGCTCACACTGGTATTAAATCTTTCCACTCAGAGCTGGTGTTGCACTCATCTTAAAAAGCTGGTGCAAGGCTTGACCTCCTTTGCAGCTCATAGCCACGAGTTAGTGGGGGATCATCCTATGCTCTGCTCTGAGATTTATTGGAGTGGCTGTAGATTGTCACTGCATTTTGCTGGTATTTGCAAAGGTGTTCCATGATCCTACTGTATCAGGATGAGCTCCCAAAATAAGGTTACTAATACCTCACTGCACTCAAGCCTATGCTGGTCTGAAATGTCACTGTCAGTGCACTTTCATCTGCAGAGTCACAAGTGTCATCTCAGGGACTTTGCTGTCCTTGAATGTCGAGTTATGCCTTGGAGAAATGAATTAGAATATACCCTCCAAAATAAAGCCCTAATTGTGGAAGTACTGGCTATTCTGTCTCTCTTTCTTTTGGAAGAAAAGAAAGGAATATGAAAACGTATTTTGAAGCTGAGGCAGATCAGCTGGTTAAGAGGAACCTGGTAAAAATACAAGATCAGATGCCTGGAAGACTCCATACAGAATTGCTGGTTGATAACATGTTTTGCCCAAGCTTTGAATGCTATGGAATCCTGAGTTCAAACACAAAGATAGGAGCTTTATTTGCATGCATGTTTCATTTAGTCACAGACTGTCAGGAAGTTTTATGTACGCAAAGTGTTACGGAAATATCTATTCCATCATTTATAGATGAAGTTTTCAAATTTACATACTTAATTGCAGAGACTGCACAAGTGAATGCCAATGCACAAAATCAAGATTTCTTAGTGCAAAAGGAAAAGAGCACAGAGAGCAACTGTGTCTATATGTATAGAATTGATATTTATTTTGATTTATTGCAATTATTCATTTTACCCCGTTACATGAAAAATGAGAAAAATTCTTATTTTGCAAATTTTTAGTGACAACTGAGAAAATGGTAGTTAATTAGTTAAAAATATTTTCTGCTACATTCAAGTGGTGATTCAATAGTTTGCACATATTTTATACATGCAATATTATCATGTTATCCATAAAACCTCCCCTCAGCAATGGAAACAAACCTTCTGTATTGAAATCCTGGCTGTTGTTGTAGATACTGGGAGAATTGCCGTGGCTTCAGGGGGATGAGGACTTCATCCACAGTCATATCCCTGGAAAGAAAGATTATTGTTCATGATACTGGAAACCACTATCCCAATCTAGGATAAGATATTGCGTCTAAGTGTGTTTTTAACAGTGTCCAATTCACTTCAAAATCTGCACTTGGTAAGGTAATGGTTCTGAGGCAGCTCACACCCATAATGAATTCACCCCCATGGGATTAGTGAATCAAAAGTTGAATGCCGACTTTGCTGCAAAATAAATCAGGATGTTTATTTCATTGAAACTATAGATAAATAATTTGAGAAGTGTTTTCAGATAAGATGGACTGAAAACCAAAGAGGTGTTGTACTTTTCCTTTTTTAATAATTTTCTTTCTATTTTTATTAGTTTCAAGATAAAAGGTATTCTCTATTTTTTGCCTTTGGGCAGGAGATGGAAAACTGCATCTAAAATTCCCTATTTATTTCTAAATAATACAGTACTGTATAGAAAAGTCATAAAAACATAGACTGCAAATTGAATTCCAATAACTCTATCCTGTGAAAGCAAACTTCCATCTAGTAAATGAGAAAGCATTATTGACAATTATATGCAAATTACCAGGCTTTTGGCAGGCTCTTCAAAACTATTATCTTTTGGCAACTCTGTAAATTACGTAGCTATGGCAGCAATGTAGAATTGCTCATTATACTTTATTGATACATTTATGTCTCCTTATATTGGAATATTTTGCTATGGGTCTTTGGAGAATTTCTTTGCTTATTTCCATGCCTCCATTTCTCTCGTGTTTTATACTTACCCCCACCCTCTGAGTAGGAACTTTCTACAGAGTCACTGGGCCAGAGGGAGTCAACTTCCATCATCATCATCATCATCATCATCATCATCTCCACCTACTCTTCTTTATATCCTGAAGGCCATCAAACAAACAAGAAAAAAATTAGGTGTCACTTTTTGTCATGAGTCTTCCCTGGAGACCTGTGCATGTCCTCCCTTTCCAAAATCCTGTTCCTTCTTCAGCTCAGACCATGTATTCCTCTGCATGCCCCAAATTTGGTAGCCTGTGTTTCTTCTCGAGCTGAGAATGCATTTTCCATTGCCACTGTGCTGCAGAGTGTGCGTGCTCTCTCTCTATTACAGCTTATATTTAATAAACGAGGAACAGGCATCCTGTTTATGTTTATTCATAACAAGTTTAGATGTTACTTTTGAAGATAAAGAAACAAGTTTGATGATATACAATATCAGCTACACGCTCTGCACTGATAGCAAACTTTAGCAATCAAGGAAAGATAAAAAGGTTTTGGAGAATTTAATCATGTACTTCAAAGTAGGCTTAAGAACATATATTTCAGAAATTGAGATAAAATATGAATGTTTAATTTATCTTCTTTCTTTTCTACCATGAGTGCTTCTGATTCTGTTGCTAATAACCTCATTGCTTCTGTCAGCCAACACCTCTTTTGGGGTTTTTTTGTTGTTGTTGTTAGAGGTTTTGGGTTTTTTCTTTCCAGAAGTAACTTTTGTTGAAGAAAGAATTTTTTAATTAGCTTTTAGTTTTCCAGATGATGCGATGGATGCTTTACTTGGGTAGAGGACACACGTCATTTGGGGTGACTTAATACATTTCACGGGGTAATTGGAAAGGAGGAAATCGATCCCAAAAATAACCAGGATATAAGCAGTGATGTGCTAAGGTTCTCCAGTAAAGAACCCCATTTCTTGGGTAACCTCTGATGGTACCTCTGTGTGATGGCAAGTACAATCACACTTCATTGTTTATTTTTGGCTGGTTGTGTAGTAACATACGAGAGAGGTTTCTCTAAGTGTAATTACAAACTTGTTTGGGCAAATATGAAGCACCCTGCCAAATATTTGTCCTTTTACCTCCTGGACATTGCTAATTGGATTCTAGTGTTAAGGACATGTATAAACACAACTCAAAATGTGTCTCTGGCATTTCTCATAAAATCACAGGTCAATTCTTGCCTCAAAGTCACAAGAAAAATATTTAGTTTTACTTAGGAGCAATTTTTTGTCTGGAATTAATATATATACTTGCCCAAATTGAATCCACTCACCTCCATCCCTGATGTAACACAAGGTGTGCTTGAAGAAGAGCAGCTCTTTGTGTCCTTCAGGCCTTTCAGCTAATCTTCAAAGTGGAAGAGTCAGAGTGAAGGGCAGCTGTCACAGAAGGAAATACAATTTGTGGCAAGACTTAAATTCATATTCTTTTTACAAATCCTGTTGAAATAGAATTCTCGTACATGTTGGTGATATTCTCAAAGACCCTTTCTTCTTCCATATTATAGCTATAAAATGTCAAATTCAGGATAAGACCTGACTTGGGTCAGCATATTTCAGAATTCAACAACTATTTCTCTAGCACAAGGACTGGCAGCAGGAAAAGAGAGAAAGACGTGTTTATGTNGGAAAAGGAAAAAAAAAAAAACCTTTTTTTTTTTTTTTTTTTTTTTACTGGACTAGGGATACAAAAAATGCAAAAGCATCCTTGGGATTGCTTACAGGGATCAACTGAATGAAAACCTTCATTTGCACTTGGGGAGCTTCATAGAAAGAAATTAGGCCAACATGTTTAGGGTGACATTTCAAAGTGCTTGGTGTTGACCCAACTGTACTCTTGTTAAAGTCAACAG
>VYZT01011431.1:0-24687 GCA_013400735.1 Pomatostomus ruficeps
TTTGTGTTTATGAAGAGAGATCTCAGGAGAGGTAATTGGCCTTTCTGATTCAATTGTTAGGTATCTGGTCAACCCTCAGTCTCAAAAGCAAGCTCTAGGCAGATTTTCTTTCTTATTATACAGAAATGTGCTGAAATGAAAATCTTTCAGTTGGAATACAAAGGTGCTGTACTGATCCATGACTTCATTCTTGCATTTCCACCCAATTTTGCCCAAAAAGTCCTACCCAAATGTGAGATGTCAAGCCTGATACAGGTGTTTCAGTCTATTCCGGGTGTATTCACCTGTTGAGGGAGCCCTGGGTTTGCACATTGATTGGGTTGTAGTGGAATTTTTTCCCCCACAATCATACAACTTTATGCTTTAGGTGAAGAAAAGGAGCCAGGTTGGGATTGACAAATAGTAAGAAATCCCATTTCTGTATCTTGTCTGTAACAGGAATCCTCTTTGGGCAAGATCTGCTCTTTCTTCAGGGCTGTGCTGCTTGTTTAATGTTGTTGACTCGCAGCCACGTTATTGACAATAAACGAATTACATTCCAAAGTGAGGATTTACCAGAAGATGTTTTATAGGTCTGGAAAGCAGCACTGTCAGGAAGGGTGATCTGGAGGAGGAAATTGTCTTTCTGCAGCTTTAGTGGTGGGAGTTTCTGAGGACTGAGCTGTTCGGTGCAAGAAGACAAAGCAGGATGCAGAAATTGAGCTGTCATTTCCCACTGCTGCACTGGGAGAGATGACCTGAGTCCCTGCACAAAGATAAGTTTGTTTCACTCTCACCCTTGGCAAGGTTGATGACTGAAAGTCAAGCTTGATTTTTAGGTGAGGAGTCAATACAACGCGGGGGCACGTGCTCTGGAATTAAACGCACAAAGCAAATGAGGCTGAAGGGGAGGGAAGGAAGGAAGGGGAAAGCCAGAAACTGTCACCCACTTTTATTGCTGGTTTCTTCTCTCTGTACTTTGCTAAGTAGGTGTCATTGTAAATACAAAAACAACAACAACAGCAAGAAAAAGACTCCATCCAAGACCGAAACCATCCCCAAATCCTCTCAAAACAAACAAAAAATCACCCCTTCCCTCCCCACAATGTGGCAAAGGTTTGGTGCTGCGGCTCTGCCAGGTTCTCAGGTGAGGCAAAAGGAATCCAGTGATTGTTAACAGTGAGGATGGTCCTTTGATTATTGCTTTTGGAAATGAAAAATATGGCCTGACTTTTCTCCAGCTGCTGCTAGTTATTAAGCTGTCAGCCTTCCAGAGTTCATTCAGTGCAGGTTTTCAGGGAGGCACAGAACGTCCCAGCTGAGGGGTGATCGATCCTCAATGCCACAAGTGCCTGGACCCAGTAACACCTTTCACAGCAAGTGAGGAGGATCTCAATCTGACCTTCCTTACACTGATTTTATGGGTCTATTGCCTCCTGTGGGGGCACTTGCCATTAATGTTGTGAGCTAAGAATCAGATCAGACACTTCTGTTTAGAGGATAATGATATTTAGAAGATAATGACATTTTGGCAACTCTTCTTGTTTTCTTTTTTTTATTTTGTTATGTCTGTTTTTAATAAAACCAGGAAATTGACACTTCTATATCCCTTAATCCCCTTTAGGTTTAATTCAGGCTTCACAGGTAAATCTACTTTATTGGAGGTGACTATAACGCAATTCCTACAGGTCAGTGTTTGTCCTTTCCTGCTTACACCTTGTAGAACGTTTAGGGCAAAGATTCGCACAGCACCTCACTGTGATGTGCCATAAATCTTCACTGATTGAATTCATGGACCTGCTCAGATTTTCTTCATTAGTCTGGCAGTTAAATATGTGCCAGAATAGTCTTCTGATTATGCCAAAACCCAGGCCCAGATACCCTGGCAGGAAAGCAACTTTTAGAGGTGATTCCTGTTCTAAAGAGTTCATGTCCTGATTCTGACTTGCGCACGGGTATTGATCCCTATAAATCTAAGGAAAAAGTGATCCAAAGTGCTTTTTGTGGGCAAAGAGCCTGGGAAGAGCCCAGTTTAGGAGAACATTTGATCATTTGAATTTGGAAGCAAAAGATGGGCGAAAAACACAGTAGCTCTTTGTGAGGGAGGAAGCTGTAGGAGTCAAACCTTATCTGTTCTCATGTATTTCTGGAGAAAAACAGATAAACAGGGCCAATTTTTATGAGTGACTATATGAAATTCCATCTTGATCTTGCCAGCCCTCTGCACGCCCTGCATTGGGAGTTCCACGCAATCCTCAATTTTCTTTCACCATGCCAATGCTGCTAGAGAACTGCAGATGTGTTACTCTTGCCCTCTGTAGGTCTTGAAACAATTTCCCCCTCCCTGGGTGAATCTTCTCTTGTATTGTTTTATTCTGTAAGGGCTTTTACTTAACAGCAGAAAAGGGTTTAGTAATCTCTCCTCTCTCTAACACGTATATTGGGTTTTTTCCTGTTAATTTTTATAACAAATCCATTCCTTGCATACCAGCCTGTAAATTGATAACAGTAATGTCTTTGAAAACAAAATCCAAGAGATATAAATTTCTGCTAAATACTCTAACTAATCCTGCAGAAAGGGTGATTCTTTTTTCTGTCATTAGAAAGCATCTCTCTGATCCTTAGGATCAAAGTAATTGTCACCTAAATACTTTCCTAATTTAATTACATTCCTTGTGGGGGGGGTGGGATTTTTATTTTTTTTTCAATTTTATTCTGCTCAACAATTTCTTTAAATTCTATGAGCAATAAATTGAGTTATGAGAACTGTAGCCTTCAGCTAGTATGTGAATGATGCTGTCAGATTGGACTGAACTGCTGATTTAATTGTCTGGATAAATGTTTGGCTGGCATTGGGACCTCATATGAAGGAGAGTACATAAAACGCTGTCTTTTTAGTCCCTGTAAATGCATTTGTTTCTGCTAAGACAAACAGGCTGCAAAATTGCTGCAACTGTATTGTTTTAATAGAAGACAACAGCTACTTTTATAATTGAGACCATAAAAAGCAGATATGTCTAAAAACCAGGGGATTTTGAGATTGGTGACTGGAATATCTGTGATTAAAAATAGGTGGCAATTTATTTATGGCAAAGTGACTCAATGAATTTGACAAGAATATAAAAATATAGCTTCTGGATTACTTTTTGTGGTGTGGATATTTTTGTTTGGTTTGGGGTTTTTTGTTTTGTTTTGTTTTGTTTAGGTTGTTTTTTGGGTTTTTTGACAATGATTGTTATGTATTTCTAGCAGTAACCAAACCCCTGTGGAATCAGGGGGGAAAAGGCTGCTTTAGTGGCTGCTCATGCACTTCCTCCGCTGTTGTTTAACTCTAGAGTAACTTAAAGGGAGGACTGCACAACTTAGCATTGATTAAGCATGATTGGAATTCTTCTATGGACTGTGAAGGAGCTAGGATTTCACACACAAAGTTTAACGAAAGTTATAAAACACTCAGACTTTGCCCTGAGGCAAAGAGATCTCTCTTCAGTGATGAAAATCTTCATTAACACAGAATGAAGGGAGCAACTTCCTTCTTCCAGTCCTTCCAGAACTTCAGCTTGAGGAAACTTCAGTGACCTGACAAGTCTGCAGCCTTAGTCTTGAGCTGAATACAGGTTTTGATTAAATTGATTGTGTGAGGTACATCTGCACTGCATAAATGAGAGTTTAGGTGGACCAAAGGATTAATCATGTAAAGGTTGTTGTTTGAGGTGAGCAGACTGGCAGGTGATGGAGGTGTTTGGAGTGTGATCAAAAGTTTTGTGATGAGAGCACATTTGACTTCAGCATTCTGTTGGCTGCTAAAGTTCATATGCAATTAGGCTGCTCTGTAAGATCAGGGATGACAGAAAATGTTAGAGGCTAACATTGCCATAGCTGAAGTTAATAACCTTCTGCAAGGTCAGGGTGAGACTAAATAATTATTGATTGCTGTGGTTTCAGATAATCCTGTGTATGGGATCATGTTCACTGGGACATTGCTGCACTTTGATCTGGGACAGCTGGGTCAGGGGACTCAGAAATCAGCTGTGAACGTCAGTCTCATCCACCTGCAGAATAGCCAAAACCTCTGGCTGAATATAGTTTATCCACCTGCAGAATAGCCAAGACCTCTGGCTGAAGTTAGTCATCTTTCCTTTATTTAGTTGCAATTTCTTGCAGGCTTGCAGTCGGACTGTTATGTACAAGTGAAGAACATTTCTGATTTCCCCCTTTCTACTGCTACTGTGAAAGTTAAAAACAGTGATTAAGGTCATCCACTGAATGGCAGCTGTAAGAATAAGAAGTTCTCAGACACACCCAGCATTTCAAAGCGTGGATGTTTAAATGTGGGGTCATTCCTGTGGTTGTAAGCATGAGGGAAAAACTCTTTGTCCCCCATCTTCAGCCACACATCTCACAGAAAATTTTCAGCTTCAGTCATTTTTCAGTAAGAGTGACCTCTTAACAGGCTGAGGATTGCTTTCATGTGGAAAGCCTCTTTGCTGTCTGAAAAGTGCCTGTTTGCTGTAAAAGGACACAGACTTGAAGCTGCTGCTTCTGAGTTTCCAGGCAAACCAAGCAAAGCTCCACGAGGAACTCCTCTGTGTGCTGAGCCAGTAGAGGAGCTCAGTTCCAGACACCCCTGCTCTAAAGGCCTCTGTTCCTCAGGTCTCTGTAAAAAAAAAGAAAAAGGGCTCTGCTCACCCTGTGGCCCCGACCCAGACTGGTTAGAGGGCACTGGAGCAGAGAGCCCCCCACAGACAGCCCTGAGCATTAACTTTGGATTTGCCAGATGGTACCTGGTGGTTGTTTCATGGTGCAGTGCTCCCCTGTGGGACTGTCTGCTGTCACTAATACAAAATGAAGAAAACTGCTTGTTCTCTTCTCCATACCCTTTCCTGCAGCTTTTTGGTTATCCAAACATGTGAGGAACAACTCGCAGGGCTGTGTGGGGATGGATGAGCAGTTACCAGTGATCAGAGGAATGAAGAAATCTGGTCCTGACCACGCTGAACAAGGCAGAAATAGCCCCAACAATCTCTAGATTTTCTCCTGTTTTAAGAGGGAATGAAAAAAAAATCAGCATTCCACAGCCAATATATCCTTGTTTGGAGCTGAGAAATTGAGAAAGATACTTCCTCAGCTTTGAAGTGAGCAGGATAATTTGTCTGTTTCTTTCTATAACACTTCCTATTCATTTCCTGCCTCTGTCTAACCAAAAAGGCTGTGAATGTGTGACCCTTAGGTGTAAAAAGACCAGATTATCAAAAGCTTCCAAACAGCAAAATTAAACAATCCCTAAGCCCTGGAATTAAGGCTTTTCTCTTCAAGTAGAATACTGGCACTGGATATTGCTCACAGCACGTTACCTGGAATGCTGCAAGCCCCACACTGCAGGCTGTGCCTGGAGCCCCAGGGGAAGGATGGCAATTCCAGCTGCACCTCTGGAAAGAAAATAACGCTTCAGTCTCTGCAACCCAGTGGTGTTGGCCAATGGCCCCAAAAAATTTGGTACAAGCAAATTTCTCTGTACCACAAGAAAAATTTGTTTAGAAAATATTCTTCTGTTGGTTAACCCAGAATTAATCTCTAATTTTAAGCGTTGTTTACAAACTCTGGTATCCACATGGAGCCCTTACTCCCCTTCAAAGCTGGCAAATCACATCAGCCTTCTGAAATGGTGTTTGAAGCCATCCCAAACTCTACCGTGCATTATCAAATCCATTTTAATTAAAGCTCAGTTTCAGTTGATAGCCTCAAGCCTTAAGCTCCATAACTCAATTCTTCTCTCAACCATGCTGAACAGGCTCGTGCTGAATTTTGAGCTTAATACAAATCTGCACAGAGATTTTCCTGAAGCTGTTCACAGGGTGTTTCTTGGCAGTGCTACTTACCTGGTACAATTTAAAAGCGGAAGGTGGAATCACATGCTTTTATATGGCTGAAGCAACTCTGCTAAAAAAAGTGGTTTGCTCTGATCTCCACAACGTTTTTGTGGCCCCATCAATATTGTATTTTTTCATAGAGGAAAACCACATAATCCTCTGTCAGTGAAGAGTTGAGGCTACTCTTTTTTGTCAGTTATGGAAGCAGTGACCATGTTTACCTATAGGCCCAGGCACTATGTAGAATTTACAATGAAAATGTATTTCTAGGAAAGAAAAAAAGCTAGAAATCAAAGAAACATAATCTCTGTTGTTGTTGTAGAATGATTTTCAGAGTTCCAGAGCTGAGGAAAAAAATTGGGTTTTCTTCTGCAAGTAGAAGAAATTATAAACTGAAGACAACTCTTTTTTAAGCTGTTTTTATAGAGTACATTTAGGGATTAATTCTGCTAGGCAACTAAAGAGTCTCTTATCAATGTACTTCTGTCTTTTAGCAGTTTAAGAATGCTAAAATTCAATATGTGCTGGCTATTTCTTATTAAATTATCTTAGTAGCTGTGAGGTATTATGTGATTAGGTAAAAAAATACCTTAAACCAGTGTTTGTTGTAAGGTATTTGCCTTGGTCATGAACATGTGCATTCTATCAATATTTTTAATATTGGTGTTAAGTTTATGGTTCAACTACTTTGCCAATTAATATTTATTTTATATAGCATGTGTGGAAATAATTTTAAGAAAAGCAGATGAAATCACACCAGATCTCATTCACATTTAGAAATGTTTTGCCAATCCTGGTTGGAAAGGATTACCATGGTTTAAAAGATGGTTCTAGCTAGATGAATGCCTTGTAGTGCTTTCCTTGTAGTGGATTTGTGGGAGGAAGGGGTTATTCTACAAATTTTATATTGCTGTTGCTCAAAGGCCTGGTTGAGTCGGGCTTTCAGCATTAGTGATTCAAAATTCCCTGTAAACCCAGAGGAGTTCAACTCACAAATTGCAGCCCTGTAGTCCAGCCTGTAATGATAATTTGAGTCACCTCTTGGTTGTCCCTTTGGCTCTGGCCAAATAAAAGCATCCTGGCTGTAGCATTTCACTGAGTTGTGCCAGGATGTGCTTATTTGGGCAAGCAGAATTCTCAGATATTCTCCAATAACCTGGTGGGTACCTGACACAGGAGGGAGTTTGAGGTGTGAATCTTTCAGGGAGCTCTGTAAAAGTTGATTTCATTTTTCCTGTTGAAAATGGCAGATTTCAGTGCTTTGAATTCTGTGGGACGGGGACAGGGAGGTAGGGCACTGGCACGAATCCTTTCTGAGAAGCCTCTCTTTTCTGTCCTGTGTGAAAGGTGTTTCACAAAAAACCAGATACAGCCTGAAATCTCCATCTGATGACATTGGATAGATTGCCCTTGGCAATACCGGTCAGTAAATGTTGCCTTGATAGAAAAGCATCACCTGTTCTCAAGCAAGGAGCACAGGCAAGTTGGGATCTTTAAGCAATGATTTTGTGCTGGAAAAGAACAGTTGCTCTCTGGAAACCTGATCAACAAGACTTGAATGGTTTGGCAGACGTGTTTTTACTTTTTATTTATTCCACTTTTTTTTTTTTTTTTTAAATTATTCATCTCAGTGAAGGGGAAGGTGCTAAATGGAAAGGCATTGTAGATGTGTAGACAGGATGGAAACCACACACAGAGTCTGCTGCATCATCCTCAGCTGCACTCAGTGACCAAGATAATTTTCTTTTTCTTTTTTTAAAAATACAGTTAAAATAATATCTCTCTCCCAGCAGCTGCTAAAATTAAGTTAACCTACCTGTGTTTCCCTCCTGAGCTCTATCTAACACTTGGTGAAGGCTGAGATGCATCTCTGGGTGCAGCCCCAGCAGTTTACAGCTCTATTTTGTGCATAAATATACAATTTTTAAACTATACATTCCTACATTTTCGCCCTGTCCCCTCTATTCAAGTACTTCTAAACATGTTTTTTAACTTGCTTCTGACAGCAAGCACAATTTGCAAACTATTTCACTTTATTTTTCTCACACCAGCTCATCTCTGTTTGAAAAGCTGCTGAAAGCAGAATTGTAAACAGAAGGACTAAAGGGGCCTTTTGGTCTCAAAAAACCTTCTGTAAATATAAATTAGTTTCATAAACATAAATGTATTTTCTAGTCTGATGGTTCTTCTTTAGCAATGAAAATATAAATACTTCAAAAAGTGGGCAGCAGCAGGTGTCTTAGTTATTTAGGATTAAACGTATCTTTCATTATCAGATTAAGGTTCCTCACACATTTCTCATATTTATTTTTTTTGTTTCTCTTGTCAGGTGCTGTTAAAAAATGAGCCAGGTCACTCCAAATCATGAGATTTGAAACAAACACAAAGACGCCAACGTTTTCATTTTTTGCTTTGTTAGCAAGTTTAGACTTTTACAGCAGTCCTGAGACTCTGGTAGGATGAAAATTAATGTTAGAGTTAAATAAATAAAACCCAATTTGTTACATATTCTTATCAGATTATCCCAGTCTTCCTAAACATTTTTCATTTTGATATTTGTGGAGAGTAAGGAATCGATTCATACAAGTGTGACCAAGGTTTTTTTTATTATTATTATCTAAAATCTTCTATGTCCGACTTTTCTCTAGCTCAATGATAGCACTTCATAATTTGCGCACATTTAGAGCCTTTCAAAATGTTTTTTTCCCAAGCTTCTTTCCACATCCTTCACCCCTACAGAGACTCATTTCTCAGTGAAACCTGTGGAATATTGAGTGGTAGCATGTGCTGCATCAGGGAGGTCACTCCTGAGCACTGATCAGCCAAGTCCAACCAGAACTGCCTCCATCTCCTCTGAATTAATTGCTTTAAGGCCAAAAGTTTGAATAATTTTCACGGAGTGTTCTGAATTATAGAAGGGGCAAATAAGTCTACAGGTTTGCCAAGTATGATTTATTTTCGTATTTGTGTCACTTAATGGTTTTTGTAAATTTCAATTTGTGTTGGATAATTTCTATCAGCTTCAATTGCCATCAAATTTGCAAGTACATGGGTGTCTCTTTATGGTTAAGGGAATTAATAATCCGAAATTACCAGGCACCCATATTAATCAAGTGCCTTATTACAAGTCGAATGACTCTTATTATCATACATACAAGATAAAAGAAATGCTAATTGCCTTGCTGTGGAGCAATTACTCAGCAGTTATCTAGGCAATGACAGGGTAGGCACTGTCAGAGCTCCTTTATCTTTCAAGTAATGATGTTCGAAGCAGCTGCCCCGCTTGTCTGAGGTGGGGTAACTCCACTTACCTGCACGGCATAAATATTTCAGTGATTGTAGAAAATCCATCTCTAACTGTGTAAATTTGCATGCACACGAGTTATGCGCATAATATAGGGAATTATGAGTTTCCCTAACCTACAAACCCCAATTTTTCTCTGATATCTCCAACCATTAATACAAAATGTTTATAGTTAGAATGTAAATCAAAACATAATTGATGTGTTTTTGCTGTCTTCACCTTTACTTTTGTGTTTCTACTTCAGGAGCACTTTTCTCTAATATTTTTCGTTTTCCATTAGCAATAGTAGACTGCTGAAAAATAGCAAATTATAGCTCAAATTAGTCTCTTGTATGCTTACTCCTCTACATTCATGTTGTCTGTCCCACACACTCTGGGATTATTACTTGCTTGATTTAGTTGCTTTCAAACAACAAGGCCTGGGTTTTGTTGCTAAGGATGCAACTTGCACAGTTCCTCTAAAACCAGAGGAACCCAATTTTCTCTAAAGGATTCTGGTAATGCAATGAGGTAACCATTTTCCATGTTAAAACCAGCTGTAAATGGAGCCATTCGAAGTGGTTTGCTGCATTAGATGGGCAAGTCATAATGGAAGTTTTTCCGGTGTTTGTAGTTACAAAATGTGTGTATGGCTGTGTTATGTGTGCAGAGCGCTGACACAACACACTGCTAAGAAATCCAGAATGCAATAAAATTGTTGTGTTCTCAATTATCCCTTTTTTAAAATATAAATGGGAAAGTTTTCTTTTATNGATTACTCGAATTATGCAGTTTATTTCTTCCAGCAAAAATTGAGCATTCATTTTTCACAAATGTAAGTAGCAATTTTGATTAGTCCAGACAATAAGTGTGATTGTAAGTGGCTGTCTGAAGAACAACCATGTTTTGTGCTGTAATTTCATGTCTTCAAAAAGGCATTTTAATAAATTTTCAGATATTTTCATCTAATTTTTCCTAACATATTTCCCTAAAAAATTTTTTTTTAACATAGACAGGTAAATCTGTTTATTGAATAGTTAAATATCCAGGATTTCGAAAGCTTCTGATATTTGCAGATGTATTTTTGTCTTTACCTCTGCCTAGTCCATGGAAGAATGAACCAGTTGGGAAATGCTGAAACAGTAACATCACTCTATTTTCTAACATCAGCCAGAACTCCCAGGTCAAGATGGCAAAAGAAAATATTGATGTTTGTCCTATTCACTTGTTTTATAATATTTCTTTTTAATAATTATTTTTTCAACCCAAAAATCACAGTTTCCAAAAGGCTGAATTACAGGTTTTGATAATGTAATCATGTAAGAAATCAGAATTTTGGAACATTTCTCCTTCCTCTTCCACCTCTATTCAACATTTTTTTAAAGCTCTTCTTGTGTTTTGGAGCTCAGTTCACTCTGTCCCTCATTCTATGTCTTGCACTTCATGAAAGCTCCTGCCTTGTTTCAGCCAAATTTTTTCTTGCTAAGATCACTTCTTGTGAAGTTTTCAAGTCTTTTAAAACATCTTTCATTTTCCAACTGCAGGGGACGAATTATTTCTCCTGTGTGCCTGTGAAATTGCTGTTGCTATTGCTGAGAGCCTTGTGAGGATTTTTTCCTGCCAGCAGAGCTGTGTGAGGTGTGGAGCCCAATATGGCCCTGAATCCTTTGGGGCGTCCCAGTTCAGGGCTGGCCTGGACAAAACCCAGTGAAACCCAAGGATAAGAGATTTTTGCTTTCCTATGGTGAATGTAACTTGGTAAAGGCTTGAGATTTACACAAACTTGATTACAAACTGAGCTGGGGCAGTTTTCTATGTATGGACTCTTGGCCTGTAGGTAAAAAATCCACACTTAGGAGCAGGTTAGGAGAGGTTGTATATGCTCCGGAGCAACTGAAGTTGAAATGTTGTGTGTCCACTTGCTGGGTTTTGTAAGAGTGCTGATACTGATGGGTTGAAATCATAGCATAGTCCCTAAGCCCCTCAGCTGTCTCTAATGTCCTTCAATTTCCTGCATTTGAGGGAGATAGATTGCAAATAATTTCCACACTTTGAATTTCCTTGCACCCCTATAAATCAACAATCCAGAGCTGCTTTTTTGTTTCCTCACAGGTCAGAGGGAATATCTTCCCCAGACTCTGCGAATCATTTAAAATCAAAAACAAGCCTTCGAAGCTTTGATTTTCTGTTTCTGGCCTACTAAAACAGCTGTTGATTGGATTTGGGAAAGAATTTTTGTTAGAGGAACCAATCTCAATAAAAGCCTTGATGGGATGGGGAGGGAGAGAGCTTAAATTGGTTGGTGGACAGAAGTGTCACCCCTTCCTGAGGGGTGGCTGCGCTGGCCATGCCTCGCCTGACAAAAGGGATTTGGGGTTTGATTTAGAGCTCTGCTCCAGCAACAGAAAAGGATGCTTAATACTGCCTCAGTGAGAGAGCACCGAGCATCCAGTTCAATAAAATGGATTTTTTTTCCCCACACTTTACAAATAAGATGAGAAAGTAGCTAATGTGTCATTTGCAATTTTTGCGATGTGAATGGAAAATCTGACCCGGCAAATGCTGGCTCTACATTTCCTTTGTGAAAGGAAATGGAAGAGACTGAGAACTTTCCATTATTTTAATGATTCTTCCAAAGGTGTTGATGGTGAAAACGATTCTGAGTTACTCTGAAGTTTTCAAGCTCTTTTCCTCTGCCAAGCACTGCTGATACTGATAGATCATGAGGTATTTGCAGCCTTCAGTATTCTTCTGATGCACCAGGAGGGAAGGATTTCCTAGTGTGGGATAATGAGGAAGGAATGAAGGATTTCAGAGCTGAAGTCCTTCTGTTTGCTGTGAGAAGAAAGCTGTGGAAAACGGAGATGTCCTTTAACCGTGTGATGTTGGCAGTTATATTTTGATTATTATTATTATTATACCACTGCAGGGTACACCTCCAACACTACTAAAGTTAGTACAGATTATTTTCCACTGACACCAATGTGAATTGATCAGTTCATCAGGCAAAGAAGTGCCCTAAATAAATAGCAAAGCAGACAGAATCCTATTTTGGTGTCACATTCACACCTATATCATAAATATAGAAAGGTAGTCTTACAAAAGTTTCTTCCCCATCATACAAGGACATTGAAAATCCCACCCCTACCAAAGACTTACCACAATTATTTAAAACTCGTTTTGAAGAATTTGATCACAGATTATAACTTCTCTTCAAATGCTGTATAAATTACACGCAGCCCTTAATTTTAGGGTATTTATGTTTGGTGGAGGTTAAGCATTTGAGTTATGGTAAAATGTGTGGGAATAATCTCATGGGATGATTTATGTATAAACAAAAGGAAATAATTCACATTTATGTCCTCCATGGTGACTAACTTGGATCAGAGACCTTTTCTGTGGAGAGTTTCTCCCTCCCCTGCCAGGGTCCATAATCACAGAAAATTAATGTCAGGTTCTGTGAGGTTCTCTTGGAGAAGAAAAGTAAAAGACTTCTCACCTTCAGGGAAACATAAATTTTCAAGTTTTCACACCCTTTATAAACTCCTTTGTATCAGGAACTGCAAAAATATATTTGTCTGTTTGTTCAGCAAGCTTTTCTTTCTGCAGGTGGTGTCTTGTGTATTTGTGCAGGTTTTGTGATGTGATAACAGAAGTTGCAACAGTGTAGAATTTAAAGTATGACTGAATATATGGGCACATACTTTATATGGGAAGTGTTTTCTTATTTTTTGGTTCTTTTGTCCACCAGTCTTGTATTTAAATAGGGTATATTTTTGAGAAGGTGGGTGGGATTCTATTTCTAATCCCATGTTTGAGCCTGTCCTGACTCTATTTAGAATTTCATACTCTTGTAATTTTTTTCCTTCTGTTGTGCATACACACATACCCACACATATATATCTTTTTTGTTTCTCATCATTTGCTTGACATTAATTTTGGTATTAAAAGCAGCTTGGAAAAGATCTTTTGCTTAAATTTCTCAACTTTTGCATTCCAAATAAACAGGCAGTTAAAGATATGTGAAGGCTTTGTGCAGGCAACTCCTTTAGATAGGCATAATTTAGCATCTAATTTTCAAAACACCAAGGCATAAATCACAATTAGGTAGAGAGGGGACCTGACCCTTTTCTGCAGGACATAATCCTGTGGTCATTGTGGCTTTAGCACAGGTCCCTCTGGTGACCATGCTTTGGAAACCAGGGGTAGAAGGCTTTAATTGATCTTTATGTGTTCAATAACCATTGTTCTTTCATTTGGCAGCTTCTGCCATTGACCAGGAACACAATACAATTGAGATTCTACAAAGGAAACAAAGAAGAGGTGTTAAAAATGAAGTATTCTGAACATTAGAAAAGGCACATTTGCACCTTTTAGGATAATCACTTGCTTATTAGCTTTTTTCTTCCTGGAGTCCCAAGTTCCTGGGAGCTGTGGGAGATTCAGTGAGCTCATGGAACTCCTTACTCCTTAGAAATTGTGCTTTTATCCACCAAATGTTGCACGTTTTCTCTCCTGCACTCCATTATCCATGTTTACAAGCAGATGCTGCAGTTCAGAATAGCCTGAGGTGTAATTTCCTTGCAAAAAACCCACCTGTGTTGTCCTTTAAAGTTTGGTAAATGGTGCCCTACGAAGCTGTTGCCGGTTTTCCTGCCTGAATTAACAGCTTGGAATCGTAAAGCAAAGGCATAAATATCACACCAATGGGGCACATCATATTCATGAAATTATTGCTGTCATACTGAGATTCCTCACAGACTCGTCCTCTGAATGCTCTCTTGCTCGTTATTTGGGGTGAAGTTGATGTATTGCTGGATCACTCAGCTGTGCTTTCCAAAACAAGTTGCCAGGTACATCAATATTCCTATACCTGGTTACATTTTTTTTCCTCACTATATATTGATTGTATTATTTTTCTCACTGTATATTGATTGCAAGCTTTTTCAATCTATGTACAGCAGATTTTTGACAAAACCTCTCCACAGTTTCTTCCATGTGTTCATTTTGGTTTTTATTTTCCTATTATGCTGCAGAAATGGTACCTGGAGAAGGTGACTGGGGTGTATTTGTGTATTCTTTTCTTTTTGTTTCTTGCTATTCCTCCACTTTTTAAAATCTTTCTACCCCCTTATTTCTGTGAATAGCCAGTAAAAACCCTACCCCAAACTCAAGAACAAAATGTTACATGACTATTTAAAATATTCTTTCTCTTATATTTTGCAGTAAAAAGGGAATAAAAATAGAATGGGAAGGAACGAAAACAGAGCTTAGGCTGTTTTAACCATTTTGGGGGAAGTTTCACTCTCAAATTGAAATATTCTCAGGTTTCAGCACTAGAGATAATTATTTAAAGAAAAAAACTTGGTATTTTTTAAGAATACATTTACTGAGCAGTAAATGAAAGCTGAGGATTGCTACTACCTGGACTGGGACAATGGGGTGATTCTGTTCCAGGCTGTGAAATAAATATTTTTGGAGGAGAGGGTTCTCCAGGGACCTGATGTCTTCACACAATGTGTGCCTTGATGAATAGCAGATGCTCCAGGGGGGATGCAGGCTGCTTTGGGAGACCTTTGAGTGTGTTTGGCCATAGTGGAGAACCCTAAATTCAGGGTATAAGTGGAATTCTGCCAAGATATAACCCTTGTCTCTGTCTAAGGGAGAATTTGGGACTTGCTTAGCTCAACACCTCCTCATGCCTACCAGCTGGCCCCCAGTGTGACCTTTGTGCCTCGTGGCCTGGCCAAAACCACTGCCCTGTCCCTTTTGCAGCCGTGTGACTCAGTGTCCACCGAGTATCCCCTCGCCTGGGACCTTGGAGAGCATTTTCCCATGGCTGATAGGAGAGGAATAGAAATTTGGGTTTTATTTTGGAGCCCTCTGTCATCCTCATGCTCTGCCCTCCCGCTCTACCCCCCACACAAAGGGATCAGGGGCTGATGGGCCTCGGGCCACCCTGCAGCCTCAAAACACCTCTGAAAGCTCTCAGGGAGAAGCTGCTTGGCCCCAGTGTCCCCAAGAGCCACCTGAGTCCCCGTGTTTGCTGCAGACACCATGAATTCCTCACAGCCCCATGTCCTCCTCAGGTTCACGCAGAGGAGGTGGGTGCCCTAAGGTCTCTCAGCTCAGACAGATGGCAAAAAAAGGAAATGATTTGCTGGCTGATTGCTTCTTAATTTCCTCTCCATGATTTCAGGCCCAGTTGTACAGTTGCCTGCAGATCCAAGCATGCAGAGCTAGGCCTGTTCCATTCCTCAGGACACACTTTGCTTTGATCCTGGAGGGGATCATCAGAGAGCAGCCAGCCCAAACCATCTTGGACTTTAAAACAAACACTGAGACACCGCCCACCTCATGTTCCCCTCTTTGTTCAAGCATAAATCATAAAATGTCTTTTTTTAACCCTTTGTGGTTATTTCCAAATATCACTAAAGGTGTTCTTGTTCTTGATGGGCCTGGTCAGTCTTGTGAGATGTTTTTGTGTACTAGTTACACATTTTGTACTTTCTGGCAAGAGAAATCGGTGTTTTTAGTTGCAGTGGAGTCCAAAAATGATCCAGGGGATCTGAATGTAGGCTCAGGATTAACAGACTCTTGGCCCTGATGGTGTCTAGAATGAAGACTCATTATTCAGATCCGGGTTTGCGGTTTGATTTGTAGTCTTATCAACACATAAGTGCTCCTATGACCCAACAAATTCAAAAAGTGTTCACAGTCAAAATAGTCTTTGTGAAATTATTCCATCTAGGGTTGGGATGATTCCAGGCAAGCAAGCAGCATAGTCACATGTTGCAGTGTGCTGTTGGCCAGATTTCTGTTTTTCACATTGCCAGGCACTGCTACCCCCTCCGCCCCACCCCAGGATCTGTTCCCCCCCGCCCCGAGGGCTCTGTATTGTGTAATCGTATACAAAGCCCACCAAATTCAAACCACTCACTCCTCCCCTATTGGATGTTGTACCCTCCCCNGCAAGAGCTTCACCAGCCCTCCCGTGCCTTCGAAGCAGCCCAGCCAGCCCCTGGAACCATGGATGGATGCCCGGTGCCCCCACCAGAGCATTGCGGCAATCACACATTTGAAAGTTATTCTGATTCATGATTTGTGCATTTTTGAGCTATTTTTGATGCTTCTTTTTAAGTATTTTTCATTGTGTGGAGTGAAACTGTGCACAGCATTCTAATTATGTGGTGCAGGAAATGGTGTGAGGGAAGCCGGGGTTCTGTCCCCAGGGGTGCTGTTGCCACCTTGATCAAGGAACCTCTCCTGGGTTCCTTTGTGTCCCTTCACAAAATTTCCCCTTGAAAATTTGACCTGAATTTGTCCGAGGCTTTGCTGCTGCTGTAATTAGGAGTGATTTTCAAGAGTCTGATTTTCAAAAGTAAATAACGCTTTGCTCTATGAGTATTGGGGTCTCTATTCTCACTTTTATGTTCTGAGAGAAATTTATTTGTTGGCCAATCGATGCAGCAGCCAGTGGGGGATTTGTTCAAGGCACACAGCACCAGCTTTGTTTTTGGCAATGTTAGATAGGATATGGTGTGTTTCCAACTATAGAGTTAACTTGAGTTATAAAAATTGATAATTTTCTGTAACTGGAAGATTTTTTCCTATGGTCAGGCACAAATTTTCCCCACTTACAGAATAGATTGCTATTGTAAATATGCTGTAATTGGATTAAATCATGTTGATGTTTTCTAATGTACTTTTGGACAGCGCAGTAGAGTGGGAATGAAGTCCATTGAAACATTTATTCTAACAATACTGAAATGCTTTTTACCTTCTTTAAATCCTACATATTTAAGACAAACTATTGCAAGCACCCTCTTCTTTCCTAAAACTTTTATACCAAGAGTGTCAAAATAGATTTTAAAAAAATCTGTTCACCAAAACCAGTCTATCCTTACAAAAATTGGGCTTTGAAGAGATTGTTTTTCAGTGAAATAACCACCCTGAGCTAGGGGTTTCTACTGTGGTTTATACTTAAGCTGCCCACAGCCTATCATGGAACGCATGAACTTTAATTTTCCTTTTGAGCAGTAAGAACATGTGAGCAGGCCCAGTCAAAATGAAATTCTGTGAAAGTGTGATTATGTTTTCAGCAGGGAGACTTGCACCAGAAATAGTCTCCAAAAGCTCATGGTTTTCTCAAGGTCTGCAAAACTTGAAGACTTCAAAAAGCAGACTGAAGACAAATAAGCCACTAGAAATGTAAATATCAGGATAGAAGGGCAGAACCACAACTGATACAAATCTATTTAAGCTTTATTGATTTATTTTTTTCCCCCAGTCAAGGATGTGGAGCACTATATTTAACATCCATTAGTGGTGTATTTAAACAAAACTAAATAAAAGCTCATAAACAAGATTACAGTTTCTAAAATTTCAGGCCCCTCAGCACTTTCTTGCTTTTATGCATTTGATGCGCCTCTGTTTTATTAATGCCCTTCCTGTGGTATTTAGATACACATCAGGGTACTGCTGAAGGGGGAGGCAGCTGCCCTTTGAAAGCATTCCAAAAAATCTGAACAGATTTAAGGCTTCACAGTGCTGCCTATGACTACAAAGAGCATCCCTGTTGTATAACCCAAAGGTTCAGATTTCTCAGCTGTATTATGATATTTATTAGCACTTAAATGATTTCTAGTCCTTGTTAAGGTAATTAAAGCTCGCGTGAGAGCAATGGCTGACAGCAAAGGGTAAATGGACCTTTCTCTTTGGATCAGCCTGGGAGCTGAAGGACATTTTTTGTGCTGTCCCCAGAACATCTGGCACTGCCACAGACAACAATTTGGACTGGATGACAGAACTATAATTTTCCATTATAGTTGAACCACAGTTTTGAAACTTAACTATAAATTTAGCTATCAAACCCATATTTAGGCACACAAATTAGGGTGACCTGACATTCAGCACAGGAAGAGATGCCTGAAGATCAGATTGTTTTTACAAATATTGTACTATTTATGAGTTTTGATTAGCATTGTGATGTATCTTAATCAATCAGTACTTATAATATATGGAGTTAGTCATAAACTGTTAAGTTTAACCAGGAAGGTGAGTTACAGTTCTTCCAAGTCAGTCTCAGAGGGGAATATCATGAGAAAAGTCTGGACACAACCTGTGAAAAAGCTGATTTTTCTGTTCTCTAGCAAGAGACTGAAAAATCTGCAGAAGAGAAAAGAGACTGCTAGACACAAGTTTGTTAGCTTAAGGAATGGCAACAGTGAAAAGGGAGCAGAACAAATGGTGATAATGGACACATTAGAGAGCAGTAAAAGGGAATTATTTGATAGCTGGAAGGGTAGTTTAGGTGTAGGGCCATCCAAGGATGAAGGAACTGTGTGCAGAAAAACCTGTGGACTGGAAAAGAAACACAGAACAAAGAAACCTAAACTACTAAGGCAAGTTTTCTCAAAGTGCAAAGGATAGGACTGGCAAAGAAATTGAGGCAGATCACTAAAAGATGATTTCATTTCATTCCCACTCTATCCATGCATTTT
Source organism: Pomatostomus ruficeps (assembly GCA_013400735.1). Classification (NCBI taxonomy): domain Eukaryota; kingdom Metazoa; phylum Chordata; class Aves; order Passeriformes; family Timaliidae; genus Pomatostomus; species Pomatostomus ruficeps. The sequence continues at coordinate 18,636 of VYZT01011431.1, forward strand.
TTGTACTGTGTATAACAATGACAAGTTTTTTGGAACCTTTACATTCCTTGAATCAGTTTGTGTCAAATACAATGTGCTTCCAGACAGCAGGGCTGTAAACCCAGAGTGCCAGCAGAGCTCCTTGTTTGAGGAAAAAAATATCCTTAAATAACAGGATGGATCTGGGCTCAGCAGAGGTTCTGAAGCTCCTCACAGATGGGTTTGCAGGTACAGTTTCCAAATCCCTCAAAAGCTGAAGATTTATGTTCAGAGCGAGCCAGGAGAATGGAGGAAGTGCTGCAGGATCTTAGGAACAGAGCTTGAGGATGAGCTTCAGCCACAGAATGTGCATTGAGTTGTGTAACCCATCAGAAAGTTCCAAAGAAGGGCAAGAACAGTTCATTTCTCTGCAACATTTGGCTTTTAACTTTTTTTCTTCTTCACTTAGTAAGAAATGATTTGTAAGTCTCCAGGGCATGAGTTATTCAGATGTTGTCAAATGACTGTGAGTAACCTCTCCCCACAGTTCTGAGATATATTTGTGTAAAATAAATAGAAATTCTTTAGGTCATACCTGGCAGATGCTGTGCATTGCGAAAGAATACCAAGCTGAGCCGTGTGGTTGGCTCAGCAAAGGTCCATGAGTTGTCCTAGTTTCTTCAGAGGCTCATTGTACATTTCAGATTATAATTTAGTGGCAGCTTTATCTTCCCCGTTGCAGAAATACTTTTCGTTGTATGAAATTTTATGAAATTAATATGAAGCTTAATCATTTTATTTGTGAAACTTAAAATCAAGTCCTGGATGTATTTTACTTCTGTGGTGCTATGCTTTTGTACCAAGAATGTGTTCAGATTTAGGAAATTCCATACAAAATTTATATAAAAGCCATGAGTACACATTCATGCATGATAGGCAAACAACTAAAATTATAAGCATGATATTGACATTTATTGCAGGTTCTTAATGGGCTTTTCCATTTTCCTCTTTCTCCTTTTTTCTCTGGGTGGGAATTCTCTGCAAGCACTTCTCTACTTGGACAAGCTGACCACCATGGCAAAATAAATTCCCTGAATCAATTCCTACTTCAATTCCGATGCATTAATAACTATTTTGCAGTAGTTATCTTGAAACTAGGTTGCTTTGCTTGTGAGAATTTGCCCACAGGGGTGAAAAATTTCCATATAGCTGAAGCAATTTTGGAAGTGCATCTCCTTTGGAGATAACGTGCACAAAGTACCTGTTTTGGAGCAGCTGCTGTGGGAGGCAGCGGTGGCCAGGACTGGGGCTTCAAGGCAGAAGCTTTTGGAAGCAGAACATCAAATAACTTCTGTGCTTGTGTGTGTTTTGTACCATTTTACAGTCAGGAACTGGCAGTAATTACCACCTTATTTTTATAGACTGGAAACCTTGCCCCAGAAATAAAAAAAACCCCAAATTTCTACTTTCTAAAGGTTTTCTTAAATTGTCTAACTGTCTACCTACTTACAATACCTGTCTTCCTCATTAATATAAAATTTACAATACCCTGACCTACAGCAGCCTTATTTTTAAGCCCTAAATATGTGATTTTTAATTAATTGGTTTCTCACTTATTGTGACAAAATCACAGCAGTTAAAGCCTAAGTGGGAAACAGACTCCAAAATACCATTTGGGAATATTCTGCTTAATTCTGAATAGGTCTAATTTTGAACTTGTTTAATAATGGTTTAACTTATTTTTACATACCTAAATAACATTTTGTTTATAAAGTTATTTGATGACTTATCTTCTGTCAAAGTCTTGTAGAAGGTTCTTCATTCATCCATCACTCATTATTCAGAGGGAAATTATAAGCATACTTTAAATGAAATTTCACTCATTTTCTGGAATTCTAAAATCAGGGTTGGATATGCTATGTAGTGTTTTTCTAAGAAAAAAAAAAAAAAGCGGCATCTTTTCCTGATTTATTCATGTTCAGAAAAAAATTCTTATAAAGAAAGAGCTCATCAGAACTTCAGTCTGGAGAGCTCCTCGTGGCCAGCCTGGTGAAGTATTGGTTGTCCATTCAGTCCTTGAGGGAAGCCTGGAGACTGACCATGGTTTGTAGTCTTGGTTTGTAGACTCCCAGGTCTGGAATTTGCTGAGCTGAGCAGGTTTTTTCCTCTGCTGTCTTGAATTGCATGAACCCTTTAATCCAACAGCAAAGCCTGGCTGAAGCACTGCTGGGTGATCTCCCAGTGAGTGATTTCCCAAGGCTCAGGGCAGGTGAGAATCGGAATATTTATAATTGTTTCTCACAAATTGCCTCTCTAACACACCGTTGTTTTCAGCTCTGTTTGTGTCTCCCTTTTGTGCTCCCTAATTTGCTGATTTTTGGTCACAGCCTGGGCCTGCTGCAAACCAAAATGTTGCGTTAAACCAGGGGCTGCTGAGATGGCTCTGGGTGTCTTTATCTGCAAAGCTCATCACGGACTGAGGGGTGCTGCTGCCACTGCCTGCCGTGTTATTAACGCTGCTCTAATTAGGCCGATCAGTTTTAATTAGCACACTGTCATGTAACAATCTCATAAAATACTTGGTTGTAAGAAAATTGATCTGGCTCTAATGCTAATTAGTTTGCTAGGCTCCCTACCTTATAAATGGGAATTGATTGCTTCCCTTCAACCCCTCCTTCTTTCCTATTCAATAGTTCTCCCATAAACTCTGCGTTCTGGTTTTTTTTTTCCCCTCACGTGACTTTTTCCTATTGTCCCTGTGTCTCTCTCAATTAATTCTGACCATAACCCCATGTCTAGTGTAACCTGAAGAGAACAGGGCTTTATCACTTGTCAGAGAAGAGCCTTCCTCAGTTCAATTTTTTTCTCTCTCAGGAATTTGCCAGATCAGAGCCCTGGAATCCTAAGGACTGTCTCAAAACCAAAGCTGATAGGGATAGGCCCAGGTCAGCCCACTCGGAAATCAAAGCCAGCGAGGAGCTCAGGCTGTGTCTTGAATCGAAGATTTATAAAGACAGGAGCATTAACATTACAAAAGAAGCGTTTTATTGGGTCCCACATGGGATTTGTTTACTGCTGGTAAACTGCAGAAGAGCGAAACAATGAGGTTAATAAACAGGAGAGTGAGCAACAAGATAAATCAACTACTCCTCAGTGCTCTTAAAAGCTCTTTAAAATTGGGATTAATTTGGTTAATTGTGAGCATAGCAATGCTGCCTAGGAAAGTATGAAAATACTGGCTATGTAAATTTAAAATGTTGTTCTGGTTCGGTTATGCTGTCACGTTTTTAATAGAAAGGAAATTAATGGGCAGAGATAAAAATGACTGCTGAAATTTTGTTCTCTTTTGTTCCTGCTTCTAAACTAGTATTCTATGAAATAACATCCTTGAGATATTGATAAGAAAAAAACCAAAATCAAACCATGAACAAACAACCAAGAAAAACTAACTAAAACACCCTGACAGATTAAATGATTTTTTTTTTTTTCCATTTGCCTTTATATCTTTTTTTGTCATATTGTCTAGAACCGGTATGGGATTAGGTGCATATGTAGATGCCATGAGTACCAAAGGATGTGGAATTGCTGTCAGGAACTTGCTGTGCCAGGCTGGTTTTCTGAATGGATGTTCATGCCTGGCTGTCTCCAGGCACTCTGCTTCTTACCAGATATCTCCACTCTGGGAATGTTTGTGGCTCAACATTGACATTTGACAATTACACAGCAGGTACATGCACAGAGTGCAGGAAAAATGTCTTTACAGGCTCCTGGGCATGCATTCATCACTCTTTGCTCGCGTTGAATAAAAGTGTGGCCATCTCGCAGCCAGTGTTTGCAAAGCCAGCTCTCTTAGGCTTGGCTGTCCCTGTCATCCTCCAAATCTGTCTCCAAAGGACATTTCTAGTGCATTAGACATGCACACATCACAATCCATCTCCTTTCCTGGCCAGCTCAATATTTGTTTCTGCTGTTGCTGTGCAGATGATGGGAACAAAGCAGGAGAAGGATCTCTGCTTATTGAGTGATCAGTCATTGTCCATTTTCGCTCATGGTGACATTTGTCATGTTCAAAGGTGAAGTTTTCCTCCTACTTCTTAATGAAATAAAAATCTAAAGGCTGGTGTAATTTGATGAATGTATCTGTGTCAAAGAAATACTCAGAGACATTATGTAGGATGTCAAATTCTATTTTTGTGCAATTTATTAATTTAGGGAATAGATGTTCTCTTAGTCTTGAATTAATTCGTGTTTCATTAGAAGCACTTTTTTTCTTTTTAACTTGTGGCTACCTGCTAAGAAATGTTGCTTATGCTTTAAGCTCTTTGAAAGTAATGCCAAATGTCAGAATGTATGAATAAGTGCTTCCTAACTTTCTGAAACATTTACAGCTATTTAAAAAGAAGGAATTCTTAATTTATTTTTACTGGACATACTTATAAAAGGTATGCTCACTGTAAGCTGGAAAGAAAGGAGCCATTTGAACTTGGTTAAAATAAATTTTTATAATTTATGGTAAATCGGGCCCTGAGATTTTTTCTTTGCTAATTATTATCTGATCAGCATCATGCTTCTTTTCATGTTCTAGGAAAATTGCTGAGCAGTTAGGTTTATACCTTGTTAATGTGGTATGTCCAAACCAATTTTTTACTTTGGTTATATAAAGATCTCGATTTCTCTTCCACCAGGACACATCTTAGTTTCCTGCAGGATCTGAGGAGTGGTGATCAATTCGCAGCATATTCCTCCTCTGGATATTCCAATCCCTTTAAGGGAGATGCTGAAAATAAACTGCTTTATATCAATATGCAAATGAAGCAGTGACACTAAGGATGAGAAATAGTTGTAGAAGGGAAAGGCCAGGCTGAGAATCTCCTTATTCATTTCAGTTTTTGACTAAAGTCTCCTACACCTGGTTTGTCCTGCAGGAAAATCTTAACTTCTCTAACCACAGAAATCTCTGAGTACTGGAAAATTTGCCAGAACAGGCACATCCATGAAACTTCTCAGCAATTACCTTCAGCTTCTGATATTAAACTTGTCCATATTTTGAGGCTGACGAAGCCTTGGTCGCTTTAAAAAACCTTTTAATGTAGGTAAAACCTATAAACCCTTTAAAAAAACCCTTTTAAACCTTTGAATATAGGTAAAATTAAAATCATCTCACTGCTTCTTGTAGCTCTCAGACCGTGGCCTCAGAGAATTATAGATGCCAGATATATTATCCAGGTGCCAGAGGAGGTAAATTCATGTATTTGCCCGTCCAGTGCTTCCCATCCTGAAGCCCATTGCTCGGGGTGTTGCTGCATCCTCTCCAACACCTGCCACATTTCATCCCAAAGCTGTCCCAGCTTTGTGAGGAACAACTGAGAGAGGTCAGGGTTTGCCAAGTGCTGCTAAACACAACCCTCCTGTCTGTGTGAAAAACAGGATTCAACTCAGGCACCACTCGGAGGGAGCTGACAGGAAGCTTTGATTTTGACCACAGGATATCATTAAAAATATTTTCCCTGCTGTGCCATATGAGGCTTAATTAAATATTTGTTCAAAGAGCCCGAGTTTCCCCGAATGAAAGGATGTAGTGTGAATACATTAGTATAATTTGGGTACCTGAGCCTCAGAAATCTTCCAGTTATCAGGAGAAAAAAAAAAAGAATTGGCCTGGTAAGGCATTTTTGGAGGCCTGTCCTGAGGTCCCAGGGGTCACAAGAGCACGCCAGGATTACACAGAAATTGCCATAAATTTGTGTTTCTGCTGCTGTCCCTTATTTCTCTGCTGGGGTGAACCCAGGCTAACATTTGGACCATTTTAGAATTCTGGTTTGGAAATCAGTGTCATGGGGAAAAGTTCTCTTCTCTTAGTGGCCTTGTTCTCCACATGAATTTCCAGAAGGATTTTATTGCGTGATCCTGCACTGTCAATAACAAAGGAGTTTCCCCAGATACTCTGGGGTACCCATGAGTTCCATGAAGTGTAGGATGGAAGTCATGGATTTATGTCACCTCTCACTCAAAAAGAGCCAAGGTAGAAAGCACTGAAAGAAGAAAAGGGTAACTTCCAGTCTACAGATGCATTTATATATATATATAGGTATAT
>VYZT01011435.1:0-17006 GCA_013400735.1 Pomatostomus ruficeps
TAATAATAATAATAAATCCTTGTAGCTCTGAGGTTCATAATCCAGAAACACCTGAGGAAAGTTTTCCACGACACCTTTAAAGTGGGGGGAGAGAGCGCGATGAGCAATAAGAGCCGAGTGTCCGATAATCTCAGCCCAAAGTTCATTTCCCACAGGGAGCCGTGGAACAAACGAGGAAATCCATTGGGATTTCCATTGGAATCCGCCTTGGTGAGTGACTTTGGAAAGTTGAACAGAATCATTTGCAGCTCCAACCCCCGGGGAGCTCCCGGTGGCCCAGCCCGGGCACCCGAGTGCCACCCGAGAGTGCCACCGAGTGCCACCCGAGAGAAAACCCACCGCAGGCGCTCGGCGCTGCTTTTGGCACATCTCGCACACATCCCCAGAGCTGCAAAAAGGAGCAATTGGAGCCGCGTTGCAGTTGGAAATCTGAATTTTCAGCACCACCAACATTTTTTTCCCAGGAAGGCAACACTGTCAAAATGTTTTGTTTATGCAAAGCTCTTAAAAGGGAAAAAAAAAAAAAAAAACCCAGAAAAAAATGCCAACCAAACTAAAAATATGAAGTCAGCTGAACCTGAACGGAGCTCCAATTACACCCATTTTTTTAAAGCTTTTTTTGCGAAAGTGTTTGAGCTTAATTAGGTTAAGCTATTTCAAAGCATGCCCAGTTGTTGTAATTTGTTTACGATACAGAGCTGCTCTTTGATCGTGAATGTTCATTTTTATAGAAACCCTGTTATCAGTCTCTGGATAAGCAACAAAATGAGCAGCGCTCGTGGAAAGAGAATTTAGCAAAGTTTAAGGAGCTCGGGGAAGAGCTTTCTTAATAAAAGAAAGCCATGACTTAATTTAGCATGTGACGGCTGGGGGGTAAGGAGATGAATTTTTCGGGAAGAAAGGGAAACTCGAGCGTGCTCCTTTATCCACCCTGCCCGAGACGTGGTGCTGGAGCAGCTCAGCCTGAACTTGGCCACTTTCCTGGGGAAAGCACCTCGAAGAGCTGCTCGTCCTTTTTATCTCCGTTCCCGCAGAAAGAGAACACAAATCACTCCCCAGCCTTGATAAGGATATTTTAGGGAGAGTTAATCAGGAGTGGCTCTCGGTTTTTAGAGAGCTCCTCGTTTTCCTGGCTGTTGGCGGAACTGGGGAGCGAGAGCATCCTCAGCAATCTCGATTTCCGAGCAGGAATCTGGGTTAGCGGCTGTGGGTTGGCTCTCAGCTTCTCTCTCTCTCTGGGGTTTTTTTTTGGGGTTTTTTTTGGTGGTTTTTGTTTCAATCCTTTCCGGGGCGAGATGGGTGCATTAGCTGCACGCTTCCCGAGCTGCGGATCATCCAAAATACATGAACGCGTCGTGGCCTTTGGGAAGGGCTGGATTCACAGAGCATTTAAATGAGGTTTTTTTTTCCGAGGTTGCAGGAAGATATTTTCGCACTCCGAGGGGAATAGAGCAGATCTGTCCAAGTTCCCTGTACCAGCAGAGCTCGCTCTCCCTGGAACACGGAACGAGAAGAGCTTCCTATGCAAAAATGGAGTTTTTAAAGCTTTGCTCAGCTTTTTTTTTTTAAAATTATTATTAATTTATTTTGGAAACGCAGCCGATAACGCGAGCGGCCTGCGAGCATCCGTGCACGTCCCAGGCTGCCAGGGCCGGTCAGCTCGGAGCCATCTCACCTGATTTATGCACAAATTAGTCACGGATGCAAATGAGATGTGCGATATTTGTACACTCCCTCAAACCTTGGTCTTAATGACTCACCTCCCCAAACAGAGCTAATGATGTTGAAGAGCGATATGCAAATATTTGCTCTTTTGACAATGACACCTCCAAGAAGCAGCCAAGGCTCCTGGATCATTAGCGAGGCCAATCAGAGGCTCAGAGTAAACAGCCGAGTTCAGCCAGCCCAGGCTCCGCTCCTCTTCACAATTAACTTGGAATTATTTTCACATTTTTCCGTAGCCAACGTTTATTTTGAGCCAGGGCCCAGATTTATGGAGATATTTTTGTCCACAGGAGCTGGACACATTCGCTGCTCTGGAACTTCAAAACTCACCAGGTGCCTCGCAAGCGTTGCCTGCACCTGACCCTCACTTTTGGCTCAGCAATTCTTTTATGGTGGACAGAGCCTCCTTTGGTTTGTGTCTCCGCACTTTTGGACGCCGAGATGATTTCTCAGACTGAAGGCACTAAATCCACCTGGCTTTATTTTTACTCCGGCTAGGCTGCATTTAGATACTATATCCATATTTAAAACCTGCTTTCCATAAATGTTACGCAACATTCCCTTAAAAATTGCTGTTTCAGTTAGCATTTCTGCCCATAAATCAGTCACTGGAATATTCAGAGAAAGCAAATATGAAAGGGGTGTGAACACAGCTGAAGGCTATTTAATGTTTTATTCAAGGGAGTTTTCATGGAAAATATTTTGAGGTATTTGCTTAGTTCTAATCATTACCATGGGACGCCCTGGAAATCCAATAGTGACAGAAGTGCCAAAACTTGAAAGCAATTAAATGTGTTTGAAGAAAGCAATTTTCATTTTCTTTTCGCGCTGAAGTTTCGGTGTAGGAAGGAGGCAGCCAAATTCCACAATTCTCGCAGCATCCAGCAGTTTGGAAGGCCGTGGGTCTCCCCTAAGCTCCAGGAGAATTTCTGGGACTCTGGGGAGCTTCTTTTTGCTTTTCTGTCAATATTTCTGGCCAGGAATTTGGCCATTGCTGAGCTCCAGGTTGTTTCCATTTCCCAGGACACACTGCAGGCAACAAATTGTGTTGGGATGGAGTTCCTGGAGGGAAAGCCCCACGTTCCGGGCTTGTCTGCAGCCAGGGGAGCACCAAGGGACACCTGGATTGGCACCTGGGCTGGTGACGGGGTGGGCATCGGGCACAAGCCGGACTCAGGGGTCTGGGAGGGCTTTTCCAACCTCAGCAATTCCGGGATATCTGAGCTGCTGCTGAAGGAGCTCCAGTCCTGAGGGCGAAACACCGGTAAATTTAAATCACGGGCAAACTCAGCCCAAGCACAGCCTCTGGGAGAGCTCCGGCACCTTTAGGGCACCCAGATTTTCAAGCTAAAAAGTCCTGAACCTGTGCAGGCCCTGTGTCCCATTTCATGTGAATCCAGGGAGCTGATTCCATCAGGAATTCACTCTGTGAATGGCACCTTGAGCACACCAACCTTGCCGTGGTGCCAGGGCTGTGCCAGCCTTTCCTGATGATATTTTAGCAGCCAGAGGTGAGACGGGAGAAGGGTTTTTGTGCTTGCAGAGTCCAGCGTGGAGCCGCAGCCGAGCATTAGCGCTGCCCTTCCTTGGCATTCCGGGGGTTCTTTGGGCAGAAAACAGCAAGGAGAACTCATGGAAATGCAGTGCCCGCCTCCTCTGCTGTGATAAAACACGAGATAACAGAGCCATCGCAGAGATAACGGAGATATCACAGCTCAGACACATCCTGAGAGTTCTGGAAGGCCAAAATACGCCGAGGCTGGATGGATGAACTCCGGGAGCATTAAAGAGCACCAAGGAGCTCCACGGGCTGGGTTTTTCCCTTCAGGACCCAGCACTTCGCAGCTCCTCAGTTACCGGGGTGAGATAATAAAGCACGAATGCGGCAGCTCCTTCATTCACACTGAACTTCATCCTGTGCTTCCTCACGAATGCAGAACTGCTGTTCCTGGCATGCACAGCCTCAAAAACCCCGTTCCTGTGCAGCGCTTCTGGGTGATTATTTAAAACAACAACCGGCTGACAAAGGATAACAGGCAGGAACACGGGGCACCGTGAGCAAGCAGAAAACAGGAAATCAACCCAAAAGCTGCCTCGTATTTCTCGCTACGTTCTGCCATCAGCTGCAGGGCACAGCGACTTCCCACGCTGTAATTGGGGCAATAATGGAGCCAATTTTCCATAATCGTCTCTACCTCCCCACAGCAAACCCCGAGCTACCCGGCGACGCGCTCCCATTAACCGTCTCCAGGCTCCGGTTTTTGTCACAGAACTTTTCATTCCCACGTTTCCTTTATGGCGGCGTCGTTAGGAAATATTAGGAGCGGTAATGTTGTAATATAATGAGGTTTTGTTTCTTGCAATATCAACTTTCTGGAAGTTATGGAAACGTGATGTTTCGCAATAAGCAAGGAAAAAAAACCTCACAGACAAACCCAAATCAATGAAAAGAGGCAATTTGGATGCAAATACACCAAATATGAGGTGTTGGTGTGCTGAGCCCTTGGATAAACTTTGATGCTTCTTGAGGGGAGGAGATTGAGGACTAAGCTACACTTTGGTCCAGGGAAGGAGGAGAGCACGTCTCCTTTTCTCACTGAAAATGTTCATTTTCGATATTTAGGTGCTGAAGTCAACAAGGTGCTTCAGTCCCTGCCCAGCCAGTCCCCTCAGCGCCATAAAACAACGTTTGAGAATTTGCACGACGCTTGAGAGACAACTGGTGATTTGTTACCCGTAAATCCCATGAACTGGTGACACCTCCCGTTGCCTGGGTGAGGCCAGACATCCATCCCGCTCCTAACGGGGGGAAGTTGAGGCGCGCTATGATTTGTTCTCCTGGTGTAAATGTGGCACGCAGCTGTATTTTGTGAATGGCTGATGGATCTAATGAGAGCATCATCCCCTCGCCACCATGCAAAGTATAATGAGGTGAAACATTCCGAGGTGTTTAGGGCACTCACAAACACAGGTAGGGACCCATAAAAATCCTTTTAAGCAGCTACTGGCAGGCTTGGACACTAATACTTTTAATATCTGGTTGATCAGCTGTGAAGATGGCAGCAAATTTCCCTGCAACGCTGAGGCAAATCAGGTTTCCAAGAAATTCAGAGGATGCTGAATCATGCAAGATGCAAGTAAGCAAAACTCTGGAAATTTCTTGCTAAAGGTATTTTTATTCCCCACGCCCCCGTGGGGAAAAATTCAAATTGTAAAATCCTGACTTCATGTGGAAATCTGGCAATTTCACTCAGGCATTGAGTTGGGGAAGTTTTTTAGGTCAGCCTGGGATTGTGGATAAGGGAGGAATGAGTAACACAGCCTCTGAGCAGCTAAAGCCCTCGTGGCTCTGGGATGGTAAGAGAGCAGACTCAGCCTTACATATCTTATTTAATCAAAGAATATATAACTTCATCAGAGCTGGCTTCAACTTTCGAGTCGAAATAAACCACTTCTATTGCTGGAAATGATTAGATACTCGCATTACAGCCAAACACCCCAGGTTTTTTTTTTGCCTTTCTGGATTTGCAGCCAAAGGAAGAGAACAAAAGGCAGAAAAAAAATCTAAAAGAGAGAAGCAACAGCAGAAGCAAAACCCCAGCAATATTTATAGGTAAATCCTCTTTTTCCTTTCGATAAAATGCAAACCTCATCTCGATTTGGGAACGTTTCCCTAGGAGGGGCCGGCTCTGAGGGGAAACGCCGCAATCCCGAGCTCTGAGCTCATTCCTGGGCTCACCTTGGCTGGAGGGCCTGGGAATGGCACTGCTTGATGCTCACCACTGAAAGCACCCTCAGCTTTACACCCTGGAAAAATAACAGCAGCCTGAGGGTGGCTAATGCACTGTCTACAGCTGAAATCGAATGTATAGAGCCAATATCTGATACATAATCGAATATATCTCTATATTTAGTCCGGTTTCTGTCCTCACTCCAGAGCTGGCGTCACTGAACTAACCCTTGAGATGACCCCCAGCTGTCAAAAATCCAATCAGATTTATAAAATACTACCGGTTCTGGACAAAAGGTGCTGTAGGAGGTGTTATTATTACTATTACTGTTATTATTACTATTATTACTGTAATAAGACGAGCTGCCCACGTCCCCTGGGCGATAACGCGGCTCTCTGGGCGGGATAAACGACGGAGCCAACGTGCACCAGATTATTGCCTCGTAAAACGGGACACCTGCCCTATTATCCCTTAAATAATAAGTGCGTAAAACAAATTTGACTGTAATAATAAAACATAACGGTGAGGTATTTATGGGTGACTTTGCAGCGCGCCGCGCGAGGATTAAGCCACGCCATTGCCGTTGGCTCGCGCGAGAGTCGCTCTGGCAAAGCCTCCCCGTGAGGTCCCATGGAAACTGCCCTGGGACGTGGCTGGAGGAGCAGGAGAAGGGCTGGGAAAATGAGATTTTAGAAGGTGATAAACAAGCCCAGAATCCGCCCTCGCCCTCAGCAGGCAGAGGGAAAGTCTGCTCAGGCAAGCCAGGCAGGAGCGTGGATACGATGAGGAAAATATTCCAGTCAGGTCCCTCCTCCCTCTCGGGTGCATCCAGACAGCGCAGTGGGCAGCAATTAACCAGAGCAAGGGGTTAATTGGGGCAGCTGGGGCCGCCTTCCACCCCAGCAGCCACCAAAGAAACCCCACAAAAACTCCGAATGCCAACGGGGCTCGGATCTGTTCGAGATAAACAGCGCCGAGCCCTTAGTGTGGCAAGCTAACAATTAACACAAAGAATTACTTCAGGGATCTCTTCAAATTACATCTTTTACATCTCAGAATTTCTCACCCCTCACCTTTGCTAAATTCTTGTAACTGAAAAAGCCACAGGGAGAGAAGGAAAAGAATAAAAAAATAAATCACGTTTTCTGATTGTTCATTTGGCAGAACAGTACAGATAAACAGGTTCCATAATTTCTTTCACACAGTTATTTCCATATTCATTTCCCTGCTCTTCTGCGGGATGACTTCTGATAGAGCAACAAAGAGGGAAAAAAAAAATTTTAAATAAGGAAGCGTATTTCAAAGCGAAAGAATTTATGCAAGGCATCTGAGGCAGCAGAACCTCTAACCTGGGAGTACTTTCAATGCACTTTAGATTTGAAGTTGTCAGGGTCACATTCTCAGTGTTTGAAAAGCACTCACGTCTGGCTCCCGAGACAGAGCCTGATTTAGTCTTTTATAGGCGCACAGTACATGCTCTAATTAACCCAACTTAATTTTTGAGCACAGCCCCGGTGTCTAATAGCCACGATGCAATATTTAGCAGATTATATCACTTATTATTTTATAAGCTGGCAGATAAAAATAAAGAGAATATCTGCACCGCATCTTCCTTTAGCCCTGCCTCGCAAATAATCGGATTATTTTGATTCGCCTTTTCTTAAAGGTTATTTATTGCTGGTGCTTTTCCCAGCTGTGGGAAACACTGGATATTTTCCACGTGGGGCGTTCAGGTGAGCGGAGGGCTCTGCCCACACCCTGTTGAAGCCCTGCCTGCGATGCCAGGCGTGTTGGCAGCGTCTCTGCCGGTACCCAGCTCCAACCGCGCTGATCTTGCACCCGCAGAGCCAGGACAGACACACCCCCCTCGTGTGTGTGTGTGAAAATCCATCCCTGCCCCGCTCTCCTGCGCGCTGCCTCCCCGCCCGGAGAGTTCCTGTGTTTTCTCTTTGTATCGTTCTGCCTCCCAGTACTAAAAGCCACATCCTGTTATGTTTGGTTGCTAGGTGGAGAAATGTTATCATGGGCTTCAGCAATAATTTATCCATGGAGCTAGAGGAGCTGTCATGTACTTCTGACAGTGAGCTGCAGCACTTTATCAGCTTGCCTGTAAATCAACCGTGTGTGGGTGAAGATGCCAGCAATGTTTGATCTCTCTCAGACACTCTAATAATCTGCTTTTGTCTGATTGATTCCTTCACATCGCCAAGCACATTGCAACCGAGAGTGGAGTGCCCTCTGTTTATCTCCGCTGGTCATCTGCTGGAGGGCAACAGGGCAGAAAATGCTGTTCTCGCCGAGATGGAAGAGTTTTTTGGAATTAGGGGCTTTACATCATATCCTGGAGCAGGTTTAGCCCAGTAAATCAATGATAGCAGAATTGAATGCACCATAAATACCTCAAACCGTATCTCTTACAAGAATGTAAGAGTAATTCATAGAAACAGGAAAGGTAACTTTGCTGCGGAGAATTACGACCCCTACAAGCCCGAGACACGCAGGTCTTTTACGGCCTTGTGTTTACATCTCCCCTCCTGAACTTCGGGGAGAGCTGCTCTGCGCTGCCACTCGGCTCCAGGCACTTCAGAGGGAATATTGAGCAGAGCAGGACGCTGTCGGAATTGATCACTGCCTCTCCACGGACAGCCCCAGTTTGGCTAAATTTCCATAAAATTCTGTTCCAGGCAGGAGAGGCCAATGGGGCCTGGCCTGCTGGGTACCGGGCAGGGCCTTTCTGCCAAAAACCCCCTTGAAAGGAGGCGATGGAAGGAGCAGCCAGAGCCCCCCAGGAGGAGGGAACGCCAGCTCCACATTCCCGTGGATAAACGGAGCTGGTTCGTGGTGTTTTGTCCGTCACAGCGTCCCCCAGTCGGGAAGCAAGAGCTCTCTGTGGCAGCCGCTCGTTGTGTGCTGCCCCGGGAGCAGCGGCAGCCTCGTGTTCCTGACCCCTCCGAGAGCCGAGGGCGGCCGATCTCGTGGATGTGATTGACTGAATCCCATCAGGGGAAGCATTTGGCGCCGGCGTCCCCTCCGTGGGTCACGCTGGGATGCCACAGGCGGCGGGATATTTGGGGAATGCTCTAATTTCAACCCAGTACACTGAGGGGAAAGGCTGCTGGTTCATAGCGCCACTGAATGCTAAAAAAGGGTGAAAATTCACACTGCATAATGTATTTGTAATTGTGCTCAAGGCAATGAGAGGAGAGAAATTCATGAAACAAATCTGGCATACGGTGTAGCCCTCTGTGGATGCTGCAGGAGCAGCTCCATCTCCCCCAGACTGATTGCACCGAGCGGTGCAGCTTCCAGAGTGGATCCACAGCCTCTTCCCTGGCCCCTCACGGGGATTTCCCCAAACTTTGGTGTGATTTGGGGTGGAGGCTTCATGGGAAGGCAGTCCCTACCTGTCCCCAGCTGGGTGACACCTTTCAGGTGCAGCACAGGGGCCTCTGCTGCCTCTCCACGTTTCACAACCCTCGCAGAGAAACTTAAACTTCCATTCACAAGAGATTTTTTTAATTTTTTCTCACTGCGCACATCATAAAAGCAAGGAGAGCTGAAGTTACAGCGTGCAGCAGGGTGTGTTCTCCGTTCTTGCACCAACAGGCAGCGTTAAATGACTTTTAGTTTCACTGGGTGTTGCAAAACACACGCTGTGGGCTCCTCAAAAACCTCAAACCCTTCAGCCTTGCACTGGAACAGGGGTGCATGGACAGACAGCCTTACGGACACAGGGATAACGGAGACAATTTAGGAGGATTTTAAATCCAGAGCTGTACTCCAGTTTGGATACAGCTGCCTGACCTCTCCTTAACCATTTACCTGCTGTGGTTCCCAAAGTTTGCTGGAAAACACAGCCAGAACCCCGCAGGCTGAAATCAGCAGGGAAAGACGGAAAGGCCCCAGTTCTGCCTTTCCCTGCGTTGATTTAGGGGTGGTGGATGTGCAGGGAGCCCGTGCTCAGACCAGCTCAAATAACTCAAGTCGAAACCCTCCGTGGTCTTAAACTCACACGCTCTAAACTGCTCTTCAGCTTTATATCACACCTTAATGAAAATAAACCTGCTATTAAGCATCTCAAATGCTTCTCATTTCTAGTTGGCACTTTCTAAAGAGAATTAGAAAATCGAAAAAAAAGTAGGAGAGAAAATGACAAAAAAAGGAAAAGAGGAAAAAGAATGTCTAAGGAAACTACTCTTCCAATAACATTGAGATCTCCTCGAGGGAGATGTATAAGTAGGAGATATTACATGGCTGAACGGTAAATATCGCATTTCTTTTTACAAGCGCGTTTCTGCATTTTATTCTGTCGTGACCGGCAGCTACATAAATTCTGAATATCCAGGCTGAGGATCTACAGGCTGTGTTCTCCATGGCTCCGAGTGGCCTTGCTGCTCCCTCACAGACTGATTCATGAGTGAACTGTGTTCAGGTCTAGAAAATTTAATGTTTTCATGAGCAAGCAAAAGAAATTAATGAATGCTCCAAGTGCCACGCTGCCACCCAACTCCAGCTGGCATTTTGCAGCCCCAGAAGCTCCAGGAAGGAACCACTCGGGCAGCTCTGCTTGTTTGGCCTCCTCCTGAAGTATTTTGCTGCTGCTGGCAGGCAGCTCTGGGTGATTTCCTGAAGAATAATCCCAGTCAGGAGGATTTCTGGATCATCTCCCCCAGTGCTGAGTGATTGATTGAGGTTGTGACACGACTTTTGCAGACGGCACTTGCAGGACCGATGCAAACGCACGGGGCTCGCTTGTTATTTTCTGGTAAAAGGGAAAAACTCCGGGAGACGGGAAGGGGAATTTCCGGCAGCTGGGAGACTTCAGTGGTTTGACATCGGGCTGTTTTTGTGTGATGCTGGGAGACAGGGCTGATGGAACCAGACGTGCAGTTTACAATTCTAATTAACGGCATCAGCGTGTTTAGGGCAAAAACCTCACCGTTGAGTGGATTCCTTGGGAGATGCATTCCCAGAGTTTTGGTTTGCCCTCGTGCCCTAAGGAATCCTTTTCTCTCCGCAGGAAACACCACCAGGATGGCAGCTTTGGAGCACGGAAGGAAGCATCTATAAAAAATACTATTTTCATGCACTTGTTTCATTTTCCAGGGGTGAATCAGAGACCTGCACGTGAGAACAGCGGCTCAGCTGTAAATTCCAGCCTGAATAATTCCCCGTGTACTGAGCCCACCGCTGAACGCTGCTAATCTCAAAGTCCTTGTAAAGAAAGATTCAATTTTGAAGCCTAAATTGAGACAATTCTGGTAAAATCATACACTGGCCATACGTTATATTATTTGAACCTAATAAAAAGCGTACGGGGTGAACCAGAGCCCTGAGAACAGGGCCAAAATCGGGACCACGATGGGAGAGCAGAAGCCTAAATCCAGGAAATGAGGAAATCAGTAGGATAAATCCTGCCTGTGGGAATCATATTCCTGCCTTTTCCTGCTCTCTGCCTGCTCAGGAATTACTTCTGGTATAGGAGAGAAGACTGAAGTTCTTTCTTTTAAAGTTTTAAAGTCAGGTAAGAGCATCAATGCCCACTCAGATTCCAGAGGGAGCACTCAGGTGGAGTGAGGGATCCAGGTGGGATCCCAGGACAAGAGGAGTCCCCAGGAGGGCTAAAATCCCATTTCTCTGGGCCAGGGCTCCACGCTGCTGATTTTCGGGGCTGCAGAACTATTTCCCACCGACATATCTGAGCAGCAGATCAAAGGAAGCTGCTGCTGCGGCTGCTGCTTAGTGTTTCTGGCCTGTAATCTGCATTAACGTCTGTGCTCTTTGCAGACTTATCTGAAATGGTAATGAAAACGCTGAATTTGCCCCAAAGCACCAGGAATTCGGAGAAGAAAGCGGAGTGCAATCTTCCGGCGCTATCGGTGGATCTCTTTTAACGGGGAGGTGAGGCAGGCAGGCGGGGGGTTACAAACCACCCCCAAGTGACACTTTTTGTTCCCAGGAGGGGTTTTAGGCTGCAGGAGTGCAAAGGAGCTGCTAGCACCCTGGCAGCTGGGGGATGCTGCAGGAGGGGCTGCATTTTTAGTGTTCAGGTACAAAGGTGGTGGTTTTTTGGTTACCATGAGCAAGGAGCAACTGAGAACACACAAACCGCCCCGAGAGCCCCACTGCTGCCCTCTCCCTCCCTCCAGCTCTTCACGGAATCACTGAGGTTTGGAAAAGTTCTCCAAGACCATCAAGTCCGACCTTCAGCCAATCTTGGCACCATGCTGGTATCACACAGGCCAACCTGGTGAAAACACCAAATATTTCAGTCCCTTTTTTCTGAGAATAGATTAAAAAATAATTAAAAAATATAGTTGATATAGAAAATCTAATGGCTCATTTCTTATTTGCTTCACTCCTCATGTCCTCCCGTAGCACAGAATACATCCCAGGAATCGTCACGAGAGCCTGGGACCAGGCAGAATGAGGAGCTTTCACTGATTCTGGAGGTCTGGGTGTGCAAAGTCCGTCAGTGCCAGCCGAGGCAGCAAGGGCTGAGAAAAGAGAATTTCATTGCAGCAGGAGGTGTTCCCAGCGCAAATGAAAGCTGCTCCTCCAGACATGGTATTAGAGACACGGGGAAACTGCAAATCGAGGATTTCAAGACCTGCCCAGCCCTAATTCTGAGCAGTTTAAAAGAAGAAATGAAGGAGAGTGCAGGCAAACGTTTTGAGTGCGCTGAGAGCAATCAGGCCTCCAGGACCATCCAGTCCAGCCTGAGACTGATCCCCACCGCCCTCACCTTGGTCAATCCAGGCACAAACAGCACCGACCTCTCGAGCACAGGGCAAAATTGGTTTGGGATTTATGGTAATTCACCAATAACAACAACAGACTTCGGGCTAAGCTGCCTGCTTTGAATTTGGCTCACTGAGTTCTATCAAAAGTCTTGGGCAGAGATGTGCAGTGCATAAAACTTACATAAAGGATTTCATTGATTTTTAAATTCATTCAACTCCCCCTGGAAATCTTGTTGTCTTCTCTTTGGGTTTTATGATTCCGCTTTGAGGAATCAAATTTGCAAACTTTCAACTTATTTAGACTTGGAATGTGCTCAACGGTATATAAAAAAACCAAAATGGTTTCTCCCAAATAATCCCAATTATTCTCAACACTTGATTGCTATTAATTTCTTTAACCTGAGCTATTGCTTAAGAAAATGATTAAAGTGCTTTCATTGGGTTCTGAATGGACAAGGTAGTTCACATTATTTGCTGGAAATCCATCCTAGCGGGGAATGTTTACTGTTCTTTTCACACGCAATTATTCCTCTCTGTGTTAATCGGACAATTTTTCAAAGGTGTAGCCACGAAACCGGCCTGGCTCTGTGCCTAATCCAATATCTGCTGCTCAGTAAACACACGCCCCTGGATATATATTTCTATCCCAAAGGGATCTGTTTTCTAGGCAGCTGAATTTCAGCAGAGTGACCCAGTCCGAGGCAGGATAGATATTTCCTTCACGGAGATCCCATTGCTGTGCCAGCCATTTTTAATTTTGTGCTTTACACGTTTTGGGTGCAAAAACCCCGAACCGGAGCGAGGCTTTTTTCCTAAGTAACCCCGTGCCACGCGTGCCGTGTTTGGGATTTGTCAGTGACTCAGGGCTTGGAAGGAAAACAGAAGCCATCGCTTCCCTGGGTCGTGCTGCACGACTCAGGCAGAAAGAAAACATCTCTGCGGAGCTGTAGCGAGCAGCCCCGATGTGCTACGGCAGCGAGTGCCGTGAGAAAACCTCCCTGGGGGCTCCGAGAAAATCAGCAGCAGTGGGGAAATCCGGAACTTGGGTGTCCAAGGGACAATCTGGGACAATAACCAACACTGCAATCAAAACTGGAGCAAATTCTGAATTCCCAGCACTGGCATTTCTGCCTTCTGCAATACCTGAGGCTCCTCAGCCTCGCTCAGCTGAGGGACACTGGGAACTCGTGGGCTTCACCTGCAGGGTTTCCCTTAAACGGGAAGGCTAAAGGGCATCAGCTCATCCACAGGGGGTACCACTAATCCGAGTTCCTGTTGTGGTCACCTCTCAGCCCGAGGTTTGGCCCTGGAAGCTTTCCACGGGTGTCTGGCGTGAGCTCGTGCGTGAGCAGAGCCCTCGGGAGCACAGGAACACCTCAGGTGGGACCAGAACAGAAACACCTCAGGTGGGACCAGAACAGCAACCCCTGCGTGGCCTGAGCCCCCTGCCCCGAGCAGCTCAGGAGGAGCATTCCTCCCTTAGGGAATGGGCTGAGATCACACCCTGCTCATGGATGAGTTCCCAGCAGGGTTTTGGGGGGACCTGTGGGACCATCCCCACCACTGAGACCCTGCAGGATCAGCTCCAAACCCAATCGGCCGCGCAGACCCAGCCCTGTGTCCCACCCAGAGATGTTTTTATCCAAACCCATTTCTGCTGCTTGTGCATTTCTAAACGCAGGACGTGCTCTTACTTAACAACCCAGCGGCCGACACAAGCGGTTTCACCCCCTCGCTCCCGCATTTTGAAATATTATTTTGCTCTTAATTTTTTCAGCCTCCTCCGCCTCCTCCTTTCCCTCTCTCTCTCTGGCTTTTTTTATAGAGGTTGGTGACCACAAGTGTAGTTTCAGTAAATAAAGCTGGTGCTTGATAATGTGGAACGGCCAGGAGCTTAACTCTGCCCTTGGAGATCGCTTACATCAAACCAGCAATCAAAAAGTGGTGCAGATAAAATTTGTCATCAGGGATTTCCTACAAAAGAATTACAGTGGAGAAATAGCCCTGATCGATACTATGGATTTTCACTGCAGGGGCTGATAGTCCAATTGCTGTGAAACACTCACACAGATAAAAGGGCACGGCTGCCACTTTGTTACAGACTGCTGACTCAGCCCAAAGCCTGTCAGGTATTTATAGGCCAAAGTGATACAGAATTATCACCTTGCAGTGCCCAGCTCTTGTTAGTTCCGAGATTGCCTCCCTTTATGGGATTGCTAAATGCAGGTGAATGGAAAAATGATGGCTAACAGCTGTCAAAATGCAGCAGAATGAAGTACTTAAATCTTTTTTTATCCATTAAAAGGGTAACAACCGACCGTAGATCACGGTGCAGACGTTGTAATGATATTTGGGGCCGGTAAACTAGGGGTTATAAACAATGTACATCTGATCAAAATGGTAAGAAAAATACAAAAGGGGGGGAAAAAAAAAGAGCAATAATAAAAATTCTTGTTACTTTACAATATGTGGCTTGCCATTTGCTTTGCTGCTTTTCCGGAGGATTCTCCAGACCTCTGCTCGAGGCTGCCCTGAGCAACCTCCAGCTCCACCAACACCATGATAATTTTATACCACGATAATTTTATACCGCAGGGAAAACTGCTGTAAGGAACCCCAGGGATGGCTCCAGGAGCTCTCCTTCCTCGTTCTAAGGCAGCGTTTTACCCTCACCCAGCTAAAAGGCTGAGGGATGTCAATATTAACTCACCAATCCCAAGGATGTTCCACACAGAGACGCTTCACAGGACCAGGCCATGACGGAGGAAAGGAAACACTTCCATCCTTTGGTCTGACAGGCAGCACAAAGCCTCTGTGTCCTGGTGAGCGCTCCAGGGCTGACCCTCCCCAGCCAGGAGTCATCCCATTGCCAGGACAGTCATTCCATTGAGTTATCCCATTGCCAGGACAGTTATNCCAGACCTCTGCTCGAGGCTGCCCTGAGCAACCTCCAGCTCCACCAACACCATGATAATTTTATACCACGATAATTTTATACCGCAGGGAAAACTGCTGTAAGGAACCCCAGGGATGGCTCCAGGAGCTCTCCTTCCTCGTTCTAAGGCAGCGTTTTACCCTCACCCAGCTAAAAGGCTGAGGGATGTCAATATTAACTCACCAATCCCAAGGATGTTCCACACAGAGACGCTTCACAGGACCAGGCCATGACGGAGGAAAGGAAACACTTCCATCCTTTGGTCTGACAGGCAGCACAAAGCCTCTGTGTCCTGGTGAGCGCTCCAGGGCTGACCCTCCCCAGCCAGGAGTCATCCCATTGCCAGGACAGTCATTCCATTGAGTTATCCCATTGCCAGGACAGTTATCCCATTGCCAGGACAGTCATTCCATTGAGTTATCCCATTGCCAGGACAGGTATTCCATTGAGTTATCCAATTGCCAGGGCAGGTATTCCATTGAGTTATCCCATTGCCAGGACAGTTACCCCATTGAGTTATCCCATTGCCAGGGCAGTTATCCCATTGCCAGGACAGTTACCCCATTGCCAGGACAGTTATCCCATTGAGTTATCCCATTGCCAGGACAGTTACCCCATTGAGTTATCCCATTGCCAGGACAGTTACCCCATTGCCAGGACAGTTATCCCATTGAGTTATCCCATTGCCAGGACAGTTATTTTCACAAGTGCTTTCTTAGCAGAGACAGAACCAAGCTGGGCTTTAATAATTACAATTTTTTATAACCTCCCAGAAAACTTAATTTCCCGATAAATACCTTTTTCTAACATTCCCTTGAAAAATCCTGACATCCTCAGCACATCACCTACTCTGATATACCTGAGAATATTTCTTTTATTAATAAATCTGTGGCACATCTTGGTGAGCCAGCAACCCAGAATCCACCCTTTTAACACTCTCAGAACTTGGCTGGTTGTAAATACAATTTCCAAAGGGAACACCAGAGAGGGGAGGAGAACAAAGAAGAGAGAGAAAATAAAAAAAAAGAGAAGAGGGGGAGTTTTATTCTCCTCCCTGGGCTGTGCTTAGGACAGGGGTTACGGAGCACTGCTGGGTCTGTATTTCCCATCCTGCACCCAAGAGTCCAGTGAGAGGAGTCACCCCAGTTTTTTAGCAGAGGTTCCATCATGAATAATCCATTATCCATCAGGAATAATGCCTTGAAGACCTCATTTACTCGGCTCATTGTTTTTTTCCCCCCGTTAATATTGGTTTTAAAACCATCTCATGTTCTCTTGGAGAAACACAAACAGGAGGATTAAAAAGGTGAATTTTTTTTAAATGTCTCAAGAAGGAGCTGGAATTCAGAGTGGTTTATGCACCTTATTCTTTAGACTTCATTTCATACCTGAGCTTTAAAGTGAAGGAAGAAACACTGCACAAAACCTGCTGAGGGTATCACTAAAAACAGCACAAAGGAACCGGGCTTGGGTATCCCTGGAAGAAGCTTTTGGGTGAGTTTAACCACAATATTCGACTGCAGGGAGGGAAAAGGCGCAAAGTTTTTAAATTCAAATATTAGAATACGAAGCAAAATACGGAATTAAACCGTGTAGGAAACGCTGCAGGTTTGTGAACAACCACCTTTCGCTAAGCAGGAGGGAAGCCACACCTTTCCCCGCGCTCCGTGGGGAAAATTACTGTAGCGCTTGTCTGAAGAGCCTGGCGCTGGTAGAATCATAGCTGCTCTCATCAGAGTGGTGTTGGATGAAGTTTACTGTCACCAGCAATAAGCAGGAGATAAAAGGAGGGGAGGGGAGGGGGATAAGAAAACAAAAGGGAAAAATAGAAGCTTAAAAAATTCACCAGAGGTGAAAAAAAAAAAAAAAGGG
>VYZT01011435.1:17013-132952 GCA_013400735.1 Pomatostomus ruficeps
AAAAAAAAGGGGGGAGGGGGGTGGCAAAAAAAAAAGCAGATATACATAAACTAGCTGTTTTTGTCTCTCTGGCTGCTGTGATGTGCACAAAGGAAATAGACTGAATAAAATCACATCTCAGGAACACCAACATAAATTCCCCCTTGCTTTGACAAGTACGTAATTTTGTGCAGTGATGCTCTTCACATCTGGAGAGTTATGAGGCAATTTCATTCCCATCTGACAAATTTACAAAGAAACATTAGAGAGAAGGGATTAGAAAAGCGAGAAATCTTTATAGACTTTTTCCTCAGGCTGTATTTTCCTCCCATCTCTTGGCTCTTCCTTGAGGAATATGTATGAGTGACTCATTCCCCGCGAATGCCATCCCTGAAACACTTAGCAGATAAGCAGAACATGAAATGTGCTTTAAATCAACTAATTGTATTTACATTATCTGGGAGGGCTGATCCTCATTGGCTAAAGTTTGGGGGAAATTCGCTATTGTGCGTTTTCCAGATAACAATTTAAAACTGGAGAGAAAAAAAAAAAAGAAAAAAAGAGCTAAAATATTATCTCCAGAACTTCACAGCAAAGTCCAGGCCGGAAAAATAATTTGCACTTGCAAAGCACTTCCCACCTTCCAGCTGTGATTGACCTTTTTGGCCTCATTTGGAGGCTCATAAAGACCAATTTGCCACGTTGGGAAGCTGAGGTTGGTGAAATGATCTCCTGAATTCCTGGAGAAAATACAGAAATGCCACTGGGAAGCAGGACAGGGAAGGTCTAGATGGGCTGAGCTCAAACCTGTGCATCTCAAAGAGCTTTTCCAAGGATGCTGAGCTCGAGAGAACAGCTACTCCTTACAGGCCACCACGTACTTGGCAGAACACACGGATAAAATTCAGACTTCTAAAAAAAAAATAAAACTGGGAGGATGAGAGATGAGATGAGCAAGGTGTTGCCAGCACCTGGGAAAGCCTGGGGAATTCTTGGTTTTGTGGCTGCACCTCTGTGCTGACAGAGGAAGATTCTGGCAGGGGTTATTCCAGGAATAAACGCTAACAGGAATTGCTGCAAAGGCTCTGCTTTCCCCTGCAAGGCTTTAAAACCCCAGGCAGCCAGGGCTGGTTGTAGTTGCCCTGCTGAACGTGTGGGAGCTCGGCTGATCTATGGCTGCTGCAGGGGAGCAGAGCTTTATGTCCTCTGTGCAATCAGGAGCAGTTTTATTCTAATTTCGTTTTTTTCCTTCGCTATTTCAATACCCAAATGTTGTCATGGACTGCTCTTCACTGGTGTAACACCAAGGAGCTTCCCTCGTGGATCAGCTGGGCCCTGCCATCCCTGTCCTTTGTTTGTGGCTCTCCTTGGAAGGTCACTTCAAGTGCTGGGACTCCCCTCCTCCTCCTATTAATTAATGAAAATTCTACGATGCTGCTCGGAATTTCCCAAAACGCGTCCCTTTCTTGGCACCCAGATGGACAATGATAAAATGCAGATGCTTGCTGATAGAGAGCACGGATGAAAATGTTCGACAGCCTGGAGAGGGGAAGCACAGGGGACACCACAAAGGATTTCCACTGAAAACATTTCAAACCTCCTTCGGAACGTTCTAGGTTGAGTTCTCAACTGAACAGCATCTTTGCTGTGCTCAACAGGTCTGCACAGCTCCTCGGATCACCTGGGATTATTTGGCTGAGAGCTGCATGCACCCAATGTATCTTAAACAGAAAATTAAATTCATATATACGCCTGTTTCCAGGAGCACAAATGCACAGCTTGCCCCTTTGAAAACTCCCTGCATTCCAGCTCTCTTTGAAAATTACTGGATTGGAGCGAAGGTGGAAAGTCTCTTTAAAAATCACTTCTGAAAAAGAAATAGGAAAATAAATCTTTGGGGTTTTTTTTCTTTCTGCGTGTGCGAGACATGTAAACAGAACCCATCGCACAGCAAAGGTAGTGGAAATCAAAAAACAATATTTGAATTATTTTGATCACGATAATCCCCAATTGTTTTGAAAGTAAATTATATTTGATAGTCTCTCCAGAATGTACTTACAAATTCATAGGAACACCATTAAAATACAGCATTAATTAACATCCACTTTCATAAAGTGCTTCTAATATTGTATAAACAAGCAAGAGTTGAAAAGCTTATTTTTAACTTGGATCTGCATATGCGGCGTGATCAGAGCGAGCTACAAAAATACCCAAACAGCGGTGGGAAATGAATTTTCACAGTTTGTTTCTGGTTGAAGACACACCAAAGTACCTGTCTTTAACATGAGGAGCTGTGAACAAAAGGCACTTGCCAGCTCAGCTGCGTGTTCCCGGGCTGTGGCACGTCAGCCACGGGTGGAATACTGATGTGCCGATATTTGATAGCCCAGATGATAATCACCAGCTGACTGGAAATAAAACAATCACGGTGCCTGTGCTGCCTGGGGTTGGGTTACAGCAGGACTGCGCCGTGTTCCAGATCTCCAAAAACAAAGCAGAGCGAGGATTTCACCTGCCAGGCTTCCCCAGGAGCCTCCATCACCACCAGGAGCCAAGGGATGGCGAGTCCAGGGGGGTTCTGGGCACAGACAACCCCGAGATGCACCAGTCTGGCCTAAATTTATGTTTAGAAAGGAAAGCAACATGAAACCCCCTCAAAACTCAGTTTTACTGCTCGAGACCCTGATGGCTGTGACTTCCCTTGTGGGCAATGGTCAAGCTCACCTTGAATTTACTCAGAACACCTTGCTGCAATCTAACCCAAACTTTTAAAAATCAAATGTTACTTGTAACAGCATCAAATTAATCTGCAGCTGTAGGCTAAAAGTCTAAAATCCACCCTGAGGAACAAATGGTGCTGGGGAGCTCCTGTCCCCGCTGGAACATCTGGAGGGGGAGGTCACAGAAACCTCTCTGCCAAAATCCCAACGCCGAACGTTGGGTTTTGGGTTCAGCTGAGCTCACTCGGATTCTTTAGAGGATCTTCTTCCTCTAAACCACACAGATTTTTTTTAGAGAAGCTTCTTTACAGAAGTCTCTCAAGTTTCATAAACACAAAAAGGGCCTTCCTCAATTCCCTGCCCTGCCTCGGATGTCACTGCCACATCCTGGGTTCCACTGATGCAGAAACTTCAGGACTTTTAAGGATCAAGGTCCCTGTGCATCCAGCACAGATCTTTCATCCAGCACCACAAACCTGCTCTAAACACTGGGCTGAAAAATCTTTATCAATACCAAGCATCATTACAGATAAAGAGCAGCAAAATTTGGCACCACGAGCACAGAGTAGAGATCTCAGGGCAGTTCACATTTCTTGAATCCCAGAATAACATCAAGGGACACATTGTGAGAAATCTTCACCCTTAAGACATCTATTTTTTAAAAAATTAAAACATTTTTCTCCCCTTTTCCACCTTTAAATGCTTAAACTGGGCATTTTTAGCACTTTCTGGAAATATTTATGCACCTGTTTTGGTGGGAATAGTCACAACACCGTGGCTGTGGTGCTCCAAAGAGATGAGAAAAACTCGGTTTGCAGGCGCCTTTCATTAGCTCAGCTGATTAGACGTGAAAAAGACAGACAAACCTCGGGAATGACAAGCCCTTGCTCGGATTTAAATGTGATAGACGGCTCGCAGACATTATTATAAAAGCCTGAGATGATGCTTTAAAGATCACTCAAGGCCTCCTTCAGAAGCTGCAAGTCTTCAAAAGTGAGCCAGGAAACGCCACAGCACTCTGTTGCTTTTCAAAGGCTGGAAAAAAACTCCCATTTTTCCCGTTGGGAAAGAACAATAGGAAATGATTTTGCAGCTTTTTTGGCTGAGCACCTTGCGGGTTCCACGTTTTTACCCCTCTCTGTTTTAGGGGGGATGTTTGCTGAGCAGCCTCAGAGAAACAAGAGGCTGCTGAGAGCTCCACAAACAGCCCCAAGAACCGTCTGAGGTGGAATCCAGGAGCAGCAATTCCAAGGTGGAAGGAATCTCTCTGATTTTACCCAAGCCAAGCCCCCACAGTGATAAAGTCACCCCCAATTCCATGTGGGTGTCCCTGCCCCTCCCAGTGCTGGGTTTCCCTGCAGATTCCGGGTGCTGAGGTGCTGGAGAAGCCACTTGACAGCACCGTGCCCCTGAAGAACATCCACGTGCAGACAGAAACTCCCACCTGCTGCTTTAAATCAGCTCTCAGGAGCTTTTGTAGCAACAAAACAACACAAAATGTATTTACCCCAGGCTTGTGCCCTAAAAATTCCTGTACCCACTAAGGAATGCTGAATAAACTGAAACCTTCGAGCGCTGGGGACGGGATAATCCACAGCCTCAATATCCTGACCTTGAATTTTACGTTCTTCTCCATCTCTCATTTTCCAGCACCGTGTTTTCTTATTTTTATCTACAGTTGGAGCGTGGGACTGCTGGTTCAGCCTCAGGGTTTTTTCTGTCAGTGGTTTTGTGTGGACAAGTCACTGCTGAGCCCCGAGTTCCTCTCTCTAACGCCTTCTTACCCCACCGAGGAGCCACCAAGTTGGTTCCTGTACGGAGAGATCCCAAAACGGGAAACACAAAGGGAACGCGAAGCGAGACCACGTTTCTCATTTAGAGTGAGTGGGTGACAAATTGCTCATCAGATTGTACAATTTGGGTTGCTCTCGCTCGCTAATTAACCAGTCTGACATTATGTTGCCTCCCTCTTGCATCCACCCTGCCTCTGAGCTAATCAGGGCTCCATGACAGCATCACTTATCCCAGGACACATTCCAATAATTAAGGTTTGGAGGACATCTCGCAAACTCCATCACACACCGATCGGATTTGCTCTCCCTCCACCGCTGCGCCCGTGACATGTGACAAGACAAAGCCCTGCTCTCATATACATAACAGCAGGATGCTTTCCCACCTTTTAATGGCTGGCTGCCTCTGCTCCCAGCAGCTCTGACAGTGGGGAAGGGCTCTGCAGCAGCCTCGGTGCCTTGAGGAGCGAGGCCTCACGGGCTCCGGGCACGGCGACAAAACCCTCGTGTCGCTGGGAGCTGCTTCTGTCGCTAAATCCCGATTTTTAGTGCGGGAGCGCATGACCCCATAAGCCGGGTTTCCCTTCCTACACCCCTTTTCCCACTGCTCAACGGCCTCCTTTGGTTTTCCGAATCCCAGCACGTCGTGGCTTTGCACAGGAAAGGAGGGGACACCTTGGATCATTGCAGAGGGGACAGAAGCCAGGGAGGATCCTGCTGTTGAGCACTTCTTAAACCTTCGCCTGCAGCAGCAGCAGCAGCAGGGGACAGAACACTTGGCTTTGCAGGGCTGGGTTTGCAGGGTTGGGTTTGCCAGGCTGGGTTTGCAGGGTTGGGTTTGCAGGGTTGGGTTTGCAGGGCTGGGTTTGCAGGGCTGGGTTTGCCAGGCTGGGTTTGCAGGGTTGGGTTTGCAGGGTTGGCTTTGCAGGGCTGGGTTTGCAGGGTTGGGTTTACAGTGCTGGGTTTGCAGGGCTGGGTTTGCAGGGTTGGCTTTGCAGAGCTGGGTTTGCAGGGTTGGGTTTGCAGGGTTGGGTTTGCAGGGTTGGGTTTACAGTGCTGGGTTTACAGGGTTGGCTTTGCAGGGCTGGGTTTGCAGGGNCGAATCCCAGCACGTCGTGGCTTTGCACAGGAAAGGAGGGGACACCTTGGATCATTGCAGAGGGGACAGAAGCCAGGGAGGATCCTGCTGTTGAGCACTTCTTAAACCTTCGCCTGCAGCAGCAGCAGCAGCAGGGGACAGAACACTTGGCTTTGCAGGGCTGGGTTTGCAGGGTTGGGTTTGCAGGGCTGGGTTTGCAGGGTTGGGTTTGCAGGGTTGGGTTTGCAGGGCTGGGTTTGCAGGGCTGGGTTTGCAGGGCTGGGTTGCGGGGCTGGGTTTGTAGGGTTGGGTTTGCAGGGCTGGGTTTGTAGGGCCGGGCTTTGCAGGGCTGATGCTCAGAGTGTCTCCAGCAGCCCTGACTGAACCACTCTGACTCTCCCCAGCAGGAAGGGGTTGTCTCTGCTCTGCCTGGGGCAGCTCTGATCTCCTCCAGCTGCACAAACCAAACCAGAGACCAGATCCCAGCAGATATTGGTTGGCCATTCCTTCCTTAGATGTTTTCTCCCTTCAGTTCCTCCTGGGAAAAGCTCGTGAGGGAGCTTCCTCCTGAGTCCCTGTCTAAGCTGCAAGTCTGGGCCTGGCAGGAGCAAAGTTTGACCCCATGAATCCAAACAAACAACCACCTGCATTCTACCTGCACTGGAAACCTCAGAAAGGTAAAAATTCTTTTACCAAACAGATTTGTATTTTCAATGTTAGCTAATCCTTGTTTGCTTTCCTAGGAGTGCCCACCGGAACGTGGTCACAAATGACCAGGAAGCTGAAATGTCCTGAAAAGTGGAGACCCCACTCGTTTTCTTTGGTGCTTCCATCAGCAGCACAAACAGCAGCGGAACCACACCGAGAAACCCAGAAAGGGAATATTCCCCATGGGCAGAAATTCATGAACCAACCCCCTTGAATTGAGCTGGCACTGCCTCACACGCCATCATCCCGGGAAAGCCTCCACCAGGCCCTTCAAACACATTTCCTGTGGATAAAAGAGAATAAAAGACAATTCTGTGTCCTTAAGATCTAATGTGACTCGGTGTGGAGGGCAGGGAGTGGGACGGGGCTGGAGGAGCCTGACTGGGTCTGTGCAAGGCCCCAGAGCTGAGGGGAATTTCCCTGAGGCCGGAGGAATATCCAGCACTGCTGCTGCTGCTGCTGCTGGCTCTGGGCTGAAGCTGGAGCTGTTCCCTCTCCCTTCTCTTTCGCATCAGCAGGTATTTGCTTTCTTTGGTCCCCAAAAAGTGCAACAAACCCTCCACTTCATACATAACTTTCAAGGTCACTCGCATAAAATGTGCAAAAAGCACATTTTTGTTGATGGAATGGCCTTTTGATAATGAGGTAATTAGTGATATTACAGCGGGAGAAAAGGGGGGGATTTCTTCCTCCTTTTCTCCCTTTCTGCAAACCCAGTGAAGTGGCAAATTTTGTCGCGTTTGCTGTATGTGCACAATATTTCACCCAGCGCCACCAAGTAATGTGCTTTTCGAGTAGCTACTGTATTTGCTGAAACTAAGTTATAATAATTTGATGACTGGGAACAAGATTAATTCCGGGAGCTCCTATTCTCATGACAATTGCAAAATCCAATAGGGGAGGGAGCGAGTATGAATAGAAATGTTTGGGTGTCTCCCTGATTCATCCATGAGGAGCCCGAGATGGAAAAATATCCAGCGAGGCCATGAGGGGGTCACATCTCTGGAGGGGCAGCAAGGTAAGCAATTAATTCCTCCCTAAGAAAACCAGGAGCTGCAATCAAAACTATCACTGAGGAAGCACGGAAATCTATGCAACAGGAGGATAAAACCCGGGGAAAAAGAGAAAATTACATTAAATTCAGCAAAAGTACCAATGGAAATACCAAGAAGGGCTGTGGTTTCCTATGGAAATGGTGTTGGATAATGTCTCGGGGTGTTGGCATCTCCTGCACGTGGGGATGTGCCAGTCACCCAACCAGCTCCTGGTTTGTCACTTGGATGTGACAATCAAAGCTGCAGCTCCTGACTGAGCCCTCTTCAGATGGAATTTTAATTTTCCCCCCTCAAGAGCTACAACTCCTCACACAAACCAGCACCGGCCTGTCCCTTGATCTCCCCCAATATGAACACCAACCACCAATAATTCTGTGCAGAATTTTGGAGGAACGGTTCATGGATTCACTTCCAGAGTGGCAGCAGCTGAGACCAAATTTAGAGCACATATGTTATGTAAAGGCCTAATAGCCACCGAAGAGAAGGAAGTATTTCTCAGCTGGGATTTGGAGAGCCATAAATAGTTTGCTCAAGTTATGGAAGTAGGGAATTATGGCACAAAAAAGAATAATGGATTAAAAATTATCAGAAGTTGAGGTGGTAGGGAAATTTTCTGTCCTGAACCAGAAGAACCCCCAAATCTTTCCCTGCTGCCGGTCTCAAAAGCTCTTTCCCCAGTCAGGTGCCGGCTCCGTGGTTTGGCACCTGCTGGGATGTGCTCGGGGCTCTGTGCATTGTGGTTTCCCAGAGCTGTGTGTGAGATCACTCAGTCGCCACTTCTGAGATATTTTTGTGCAAACACAAGAACTTCCAGGAGGGCTGTGACTGCTGCTGGAAAGTTTCCAGCCGTTCTGAAGTCCGTCTTGATCTTACTTTGACCAGATGACGCTGGGCATTATAAAACCCCACCGACCTTCCTCAACAAACTTTCAAAGTGTCGTATTTTAGTGAAATCAGTCTTTGGGACCATTTCAGAGTAAAATCCCAACTGAGTAGAAAACTGGCCTCTTTTAACTGTCCCAACACCTTGCTCGCCATTTAGCCTGTTTGTTCTTCATTTGCGGCGTCTCTGCAGGAGTTTGACTCGGCGCAGCCTCGGTAAAAATGGATTTTCTGAGCAGCAACGGCGCCTCGGGAAATGACGCACGAGTTCCCTCAGCTTAATGTCAGCACATGGGAGAGAAGGAGGCAGTGGGTACCAAATGTTGCCTCCTAATGTCAAACCCTGGTGGCAGGGCTGTGCTGGCAGCAGCAAGTGAAAACCGAGATGGTGCCAGGGCTGGGAGGCTGAAGTTCTCCCCGTCGAGTGATTTAAGCAGAACAGATTGAAGCTTGCAGGAGTCTGAGCAGGGAAACCCGAGGAGTTGTTACTAAAATCACAAATTAGGTGGCCCATTCCTTTCCATGAGTTTTGTCTATTTTTTGTCTATTTTTTCTATATATTGTCTATATTTTGTCTATTTTTCTATGTATTTTGTCTATTTTTGGACGAGCTGTGAGTCAGGGGCAGCAGAAAGGACAGGAGCCCCGGCATAGGGGGAAACTGCCTGGGACCACCACGGAGCCTTGGGATTAAACAAAGCCAAACTCACAGATCCCCATGGCCAAGTGGAGCAAAGCTGTGGCCAGCTCGGAGCCGGAATGGGGACAGTGACATCCCCATGGCCAGGTTTATCCAGTGCTTCTGCTTGCAGAGAAACTCAAGCTCTGTGTATGAAGTATTTCACGACTCGAGATCGGATCGGGGCTCAGATAAATTCACACAGCTCCGCTGAAGTCAGAGGAATGGCGCCCATTAATTCCCGACGTGCTGCAGGCACAAAACCCCAACCACAGGACGAGGAGAGATCCCACTGCTGCTCCGCTAAAGCAATAACGAACCCCCTAATTTGCTGTTTCCAAACCAGCTTATTCCATTTAGAGAAGAATGCGCTGGGCCGCACCTCGGCACCATTAATTTACTTTTTTATGTATTTCCATCGAGACGGCTGAGAGCGAAACTTGGGCAGGGCGGACGGTCCCGCGCAAGCAGCTGTGAAGAGATCGTCCCGGGATGCAGACAAGCGGCATTGTTAATAGACTCCTCTCGGAGAGGAGAGAAAACATCGTGTCAATCACGCCTGCTGACAGGGTGCAATTAACCCAGCATCAAATTGGAGGGAGATGGATGGGACCAGATGGTCCTGTTATCTTAACAAAGGATTATACAGCAAGTGTCCTTCGGAAGGAAGAGCGGTTTTTTTTTTTTTAACAGGGACCTTTGGAATGAAAAAAAAAAAAAATTAAAATTATGGGAGCTAAAGAGACGTTACAGAAAAGGGAAACGAGCAAGCCGCGGTTGAAATATGAATTCCGATAGTTAATTATGTGCTTTAAGCACAAATATATGTTGTATTTTGATCGTAATGATGTCTGCTGAAATGTATCCAAAAAGGCCTCTCGGAGGATTGACGTCAGACAGAACCACTGCAAGCAAAGTCAGCGAGGAATGATCAAAAATCAGCGTTCTTGCTGATTCGGAGAAAATGATTTCATTTATTAACCTAAAACTGCCCAAATGCTGCTCTCCCATTCTGCTGAATTCAGGGGAAATACAGATTTTGAAGCCTAAACAGCAGGAACTGTACCTGGCTGAGCAGGGCACCCCAAAACCCTTCCCAGCAGAGTTTGGGATGGTGTGCTCAGAACTAAAGCTCTCACTCCATGAGATGGACTCTAATTAGACTTTAATTACGTGGAAATACGACCAATTTCTACAAAGGAATCAGGCAAAACAGGTAAATAAGAGGAATTTCCAGCAAAGGAAAATATATCCTAAAAATCTGGGTTGAGACAAATGGCGCAGAGGAGGAGGGCTCAGGTCTGTCCTGCAGACACGGAACCCATTTCCCTTTTCCCTGTCCCCTGCAAGGTTTCTCCCACTCTGATGGAATTTTTCTGGCAGGGACATGAAGCTTCTGTGACATTTCCAGAGATTTTTCAGTTCCTTTTCCAAATTCCACAAGGCCCAGGCTCGCACGAGTGGATCAAGAATTTCCTATCCTTTCCCTTCCCTCTCCTTTTCCCTTTCTCTTCCTTTCCCCTTTCCTTTCCTGCCGTCACCTTGCACGAAGCCCAAGGAAATGCTTTGCGATGTGGATCGACCCAACCGCAATTAAAAAAAGGTGCCCTGCTGCAAGAATATCAGCTCTTTTGCAACCACGGAAATTATAAAAGATCTAATCAGCAGATAGGAGAGAGTAATAGAAAATGCACATCAGCACACCTTAAAGAAAGTAAAATAAATCTTGGAAGTTTAATATCCCCCTTTCTCGGACCTAAATAGGCCCCTTTGGAAAACTATTTTATTGTTTCTCATTAAATTAGAATTGTGCTGAGACGCCACTATCTACCATTTCCTATTATTATTAATGTAAAAAAAAAAAATAAAATCATTGCATATTCAGCATTTCCCCAGTTAAAACGAGTCGGAAAGAAAATCCGAGCTGTGTTTTTTCTTAATTCATGCTAATTTAAAACCAGAAAGTTCTTTTGCTTCTTCTCCCCCTCAGTTTGCATCTGCATTTAAAGATAGCAATATTTTCCTAATGATAATTAAGAACCTTTAATTTATTGGTTTATTACTTCTGCGCTACACGAGCAGCTCTTACAGCACCGGCTCTGAGATACCTACATGTGAATGTGCTTAATTCCCCTCTCATTAACCTCAGGAACTCGTGGCGATTTCCAGCCAACTCAGGAGTCACTGGATTTTCCAAGCTGGTGCTGGGAGCTGACACCCCAATCCCGAGTCCCAGGTCCTTTGCCTTGAAAGGTCTGGCAAAATTCACTCAAAATCCCCGCCTGGCAAAATTCACTCAAAATCCTGGCCTGGCAAAATTCACTGAAAATCTCAGCCTGGCAAAATTCACTCAAAATCCCAGCCTGGCAAAATCCACTCAAATCAGGCAAAATTCACTCAAAATTCCAGCCTGGCAAAGCTCACTCAAAATCCTGGCCTGGCAAAATTCACTCAAAATCCCAGCCTGGCAAAACTCACTCAAATCAGACAAAATTCACTCAAAATCCTGGCCTAGCAAAACTCACTCAAATCAGACAAAATTCACTCAAAATCCCAGCCTGGCAAAATTCACTCAAAATCCCGGCCTGGCAAAATTCACTCAAAATCCTGGCCTGGAAAAATTCACTCAAAATCCCAGCCTGGCAAAACTCACTCAAATCAGACAAAATTCACTCAAAATCCTGGCCTAGCAAAACTCACTCAAATCAGACAAAATTCACTCAAAATCCCAGCCTGGCAAAATTCACTCAAAATCCTGGCCTGGAAAAATTCACTCAAAATCCTGGCCTAGCAAAACTCACTCAAATCAGACAAAATTCACTCAAAATCCTGGCCTAGCAAAACTCACTCAAATCAGACAAAATTCACTCAAAATCCTGGCCTAGCAAAACTCACTCAAATCAGACAAAATTCACTCAAAATCCTGGCCAAACAAAATTCACTGAAAACCCCAGCCTGGCAAAATCCACTCAAAACAGACAAAATTCACTCAAAATCGCGGCCTGACAAAGCTCACGCAGGTGGATAAAGAAGAAATCTGCAGCACCTCTTCTTTTGATTATTAATTCCTATAAATTCGCAGCTCTGTGCTGCAGGCAGGAGGATGCTCTGCCCTCCACCGTGTCCCTGGCACATTTCATTTTTCACAGCCGTCCTGGCAGAATCTCTCTCTGGGCATCCCAGGGGCTTGCAAAATTCACCCCATGACTTGGAAAAGACTTTTTTTTAAAAACTGCTGGAGGAGTTTGGAGCATCTGCAAGCAGGGGGATCCCAGGAGTTCATTCCCGCGGCTCTGTGCCACGGCGCTTCTGCCTGAGCGACCTCGACAGGCGGCCCCGTCCTCACATGGAGATTTTAATAAGTGTCACCAAGCCTCAAGTCCCAGCGTCTCCCTAACGTTACTTTTTGGCATCGTTAACCACCAGAGGCGAAAGGAAGAAATTGAAATGTCTGTCTCCAGGAAGAGCAGGGATCTCACCTGGGCTGAGGGTGAGGGAACGAAGGGCTCGGGGAGCTGCGGGAGGATCAGGTTCAATCCCTTCCGGCTCAGCTGCTCCGATCCAGCAGGGCTCGGTCGGAAATTATCACGGGTTGGCATCCACACAGGCAGATGCTTCAAAATGGGATTTGGAGCCGCCTTTTGGGATGAGCTGCCCATGGAATTGGCTCCTGGCTGGGCTGCGCTGGGGTTTGTGCTGGGTGGAGCTGACACTGACAGCACGGGAAGGAACAGAGACTCTGCTGCTCCCGGTTTAAGGCACAAAGCACCATGGAGCACCAGGAATTTGGGGCAATGGGGGAACATCAGGGATTCAGGAGCAATGGATGGATCACCAGGAATTCAGGAGCAATGGAGGAACACCAGGGAATTGGGGACAATGGGGGAACACCAGGGAATTGGGGACAATGGGGGAACACCAGGGATTTGGGAGCAATGGATGGATCAATAAGAATTTGGGAGCAATGAGTGGATAAACAAGAATTTGGGAGCAATGGATGGATCACCAGGAATGCAGGAGCAATGGATGGATCACCAGGGATTCAGGAGTAATGGACGGATCACCAGGAATTCAGGAGCAATGGGGGAACACCAGGGATTTGGGAGCAATGGATGGATCAACAAGAATTCAGGAGCAATGGATGGATCAATAAGAATTTAGGAGTAATAACTGGATAAACAAGAATTTGGGAGCAATGGGGGAACATCAGGGATTTGGGAGCAATAGATGGATCACCAGGAATTCAGGAACAATAGATGGATCACCAGGAATTCAGGAGCAATAGATGGATCACCAGGGATTCAGGGGCAATAGGGGAACATCAGGAATTTGAGGGCAATAGATGGATCACCAGGAATTCAGGAACAATAGATGGATCACCAGGAATTCAGGAGCAATGGGGGAACACCAGGGATTTGGGAGCAATGGATGGATCAATAAGAATTTGGGAGCAATGAGTGGATCACCAGGAATTTGGGGGCAATGGATGGATCACCAGGAATTCGGGGGTCAGGATGCAGCCAATATTCCACAGCAGGAGTTTGTAGGAATATTTTAGTGGATACCCTTGGAAAAATTGCGGTATGGAATAAACGAGGCTTTAATTACTTTAATTTAAGTTTGTTATTCTAGTTTGACCAGCCTGGCTCTTCTTACCAAAAGTCAAATTACAAATAGATCAAGAAAGCCCCAAATTTGACCCTGTATCAGATATCATCAATGTAATTACAAATATATTCTTAATGTTTATTACTTAGCTACATATAAATATAATTATTTAATACTGATGTGATTTTGGTGGTGAGAAGTTCTTTTTAATATGTATTTTTAAAGACTCTCCTAGCTCCAAGTTTTTAATTTCTTTTTAAAACGAACCTCTCTCTGTCTTTGGGTAAACTAACGTGAGAATTTTAAGGAAGGAGTTTTCTGGGGTTTTTTTTTTACTATTGCACTTTGCTGAAAAAGTTGCATTAAGCTTTAAATTAGCAGAAATTAAGGAAAACAATCACAAAAGCAGATGATGTCAGGCCTTCAAGATGCACCATTTGTTACAGTTACATTAATTTATTTTTTTGGGGGAAAAATATTATTTCCACTTTCTCAGCACAAAGTAATATCTATCTGGAGGGGCTAAAGGCGAACTAATAATTTAATTCCAGCAAATATTAATGCTCTCAAACGTATTTCTCAAGACATTCGTGCAGTAACTTCTCCGTTTATTCACGCACCAGCAAAAAGGGCTTTATTCTCAAAATCAGATCTTTATGACCGAGGTATCATAAAGATTCTTATTGATTCCAAAGAGCTTTTGCCGATTCTCGTGTTTGAAACAGATTTTATTTTCACCTTTGCAATGTTCCCCTTTTGTTGGAGAGCGTTAATTAACCAATTACAGCGAAAATTAATCTAACACCGATTCTTTTAAGACCATGCAGGTGCTGCTGTTTCAGGAGAGGATTTATTTTTTTTTTAAATTTGGCCCCAAATCTTACAAGCTGGCAAAGAGAACCCACTGAATTTTACCTGGAAGCTATTTGGAACTTATATTAATGTCAATATTTAGCACGTCAGCGCTGCTTTGTCTTACAGGAAGCACAGCAAAAAAAATCTTCTTTCACTCCTGTGTCCTTTTTATTTTAATATTTAATTATTAAACTTCGTATCTTTCGAGCAACAGCAAAACTGCCGTTCAAATTTGGGGGCTAACAGGGAATAATTGAAGGAGACCTGATTTTGAGAGTTAAATCAGCATTTGGCACTTCCCCAAATTCACATCCTCATCAGGGGTCCCTTGGTGATTGTTCCAAACTGGGAACGTTCCAATCCCTTTGGAAAATTCGAGTCCATGGGGACCTGCGTGGGAAAATGGGGCGGAACAGGGATTTACCTGCAAATATCCTCTGGGTTTAGGATACACCCAGTAACTCCGGGCCAGCCCATGAAATATTGGTGCCAAATCAGGAAAGCAGAGCCAAGATATCACTAAAAGCACAACCCACAAGGAATGTCACGGTGAAATTCCTTTTTTTGGACTTTTTTTTTACCAAAATTCCACTGAAACGGGTCCAGCCCTTCCCTCTCCCAGCACAGCCACCCATTGTTGTTGCCATTTTCCAAGATAGATGAGTTGGATGTAAAAATTCCCCTTTGGGACTGGGGAATGTTTATTTTGTTTTTATCGGTCCTAAAATGAATGTTTTGTTTCTATGGGCCCCTTGCATCAACAGCACATCTGCCCAAAAATCGTGTCAGCAGTGCCACCAGGACTTTTTTCTGTCTGTAATTGTGTGTTAAGCTCTGTTAAACCCTGGATCTGCCAGCTGGGCTCAGCTTAGAACCTTGCTAAGCTCAGGCTTGCACCCCGGGCACTTCAAACGTGGGAAATCCCAAAGTTTGGATGCTGCAAGAGGCTGTTCACCAACTCCTCCTTTCCTGAAGACGACGAGAGCCCAGTTTGGGCCTCGAGCTCGGCTCTGTGCAGCTGCAGAGAGCAGCCAGGAACCGGGGAGGAGCAACCCCGGCGAGGGGGTTAAAGTGGGTTCCGTGTGCGGTGTTGTCAAGAGGTTCCTTGTTGCTAAGGAAACTATTTCCTTGGTAGCTGCATGTTTGCCACATCTCACTAAATTGGTGTCAATCTCGAGCGAGGAACATCGTGGCATCACGAGAAATAAAAACCCCAAATAGGCTGGAAGTTTATTAAGGACTGGCTTGGGAAAAAAAAACCAAAAAAACCCAACCGAACTGGAAATGCGGTTTGGTAACTCATGGGAAAGCTCTGATCGTGTCAGGGCCAGCAGGTGGGAAAGAGTTAAAAGTGTTTGTGTAGTAAATAAAAATATTTTGTCTCCTGAAAATTGGAGAGGCAGCCTTTTACAGAAATGCGCTTTTCAGCTGTTGGAAACCTGAGGTGCTGCACTCGGGTGGCAGCAGAACAGATGGGGCACCACGGCACCGTTTGTTTCTTTGCCTCAGTGTAACCCTTCAATGACATTTCTACCTTCTAACATTAATTACTCGCTAATTTACGACCTCAGAGTGAGCGAAGGAGGTTCTAGAAAAATCCAAAATACAAAAACACGCTGCGCACTTGCGTGCACAATTACCCAGAACGGTTTGTGAGGAAATGATCGAGTCTCTAATTCTTGGATCCACTGCAGCTCCCTTCCCCTGTGCTTTTCAACTCTTGTATCAGCATTGGAAGGAATTTCCTTGGGCAGACTTTTTTTTGGAAGTGGGAGGTTCCAAACCCAGCAGTTTAAAGGCTGCACCATTCAATATATCCCATTAACTGGGGTACCCCCACGCTACAAACCAACCAAAGCACATCCATAGGATTGGGAAATAAATCCAACCAAAGGGGCGGAAGGATGAGATCAACTCCACGAGATGAGCCACGCTGAGGAACACCAACATCGTTTCTATAGCTACTCCACAGATCTATAAATCCCAAAAGCTCCCAGTTTCACTATTTGTGCTTTTTCCCAAATATCCCAAAAATCGTTGTTTTGTTCCGCCCAGGCTGGGAAGGAGGAAGCCACGAGGAGGGAAGGGCTGTGACCACCAGGGTGAGGCAGCACCCAGCTGTCCCAACTTCCACCCCTGTTCCCCAGGAACTCTCTGCACTGCAGAATTAGGATTAGGGGGAGGTTTGAGGGGGGAATGTAAAGCCCTAAACCAGCCCTACATCCTGCAGGGGCTCTTCTGCCCTCTGGGAACACGCTCAGGAGAAACAAGCTTGAGAGAACTTCTGTCACTCAGTTCAACAGAACCAAACCACAAGAAAAATAATAAATCACAGCTCAACTCTTGCTAACTTGGGCTTGCAGCTCTTCTTCTAATTTTTCCTTTTCCCTAGGCGTGTTCTACCATTTGAAGCTGTCCCCAAAGCCACCACCTTTTCCTGCAGCCTCATTCCACTTTAAAAAAGTTAACCCTGATTTACTAATGGGTGACTTTGGGCACAGTTACTCTGTGTCCTGGAGAAGAGGGAAAATACCTTGTGCTCAAGGTGATGGGGTTTTTTTCAGGTGCTTCTGTTTAATTTGAATTCTTGGTGTTTTTGCGGATCGTCCCTTCAGAACTGATTTGCTCCAGAGGAGCAAACCTGTCCTGGCCTTTCCTGTGCTAATTAAAGAGCCTGGTACTTAACACCGGAGATCAGAAATACCCGGGGATATGGGAAATAAAGAGGGTATCAGAGGGCTTTAATGGGGACATCAAGGTTAATATCTGTCTGCGCTCTTCCTGGAGAAACTGCAAGCCAGACAATTTATTGGATGGGACCCGGGTTTGATGTTTAATTACCAAACCCCGGCTTCCTCGGCAGCAGCAGAGCTCGCCATTGCTGCCAGCCAGAGAGGAGCAGCCAGAAATCCAGCAGCTTTGGAGGGGTCAGGCACAGGGCTGAGAGGGAGACCCCGACTAAAAGGCTTCGCACCGACAGCAAACTGCTGAATATTCATTCCGCAGCAATATTTGAGTTATTGTGAGATAAATCCACGCAGCAGATAAATGAGGAGGAATTGTTCTTGGCACGACACTTTCCTCCCTCCCAGCCTGGAGCTGCAGGGACCGAGAACTTCGCCGCAACTTCCCAATGGAAGCGCCGCGCTGGCACTTTGGTATCATTGGCAGCTTTCCCCGATTATTGACACCCCGCTCCCGCGACAGCCCGCCGAGCCGCAGCCGGAGCCTCCCGAATTTGTCACTGTCACTTGC
Source organism: Pomatostomus ruficeps (assembly GCA_013400735.1). Lineage (NCBI taxonomy): Eukaryota > Metazoa > Chordata > Aves > Passeriformes > Timaliidae > Pomatostomus > Pomatostomus ruficeps. Next base: position 34,623 of record VYZT01011435.1, read on the forward strand.
CGAGCGCTCGGCATTGTTGGGGAAATTGTATGTGTAAAGCAAAGCCGCCTGCGCCCGACTCCGCCGCGGCAGCGGGGCTGCTCCGCGCTGAAACAGAGGTTTTATGTGTCCTATTATGTGCCCCAGCAAGAGCCATAAATAATCGTGACAAGGAGGTTTTTTTGGGTTTTTTTTTTTTTCGGTGTTACATGTGAAAGTCCTTGACTGCGCCTCCTGCTCGGGCTCCCCCTCCCTCCCGAGCACTCCAGCTGCCAAGCTGCATGATGATAGATGGCACTGTGCAGCAAATGACAGCCCGATAGATTTTTTAGTTTGTGCTTTAGAGAGAATCAGATATGCTGTATAAAGCAATAAAAAAAGCATACTCACAAGGTGGGTTAAAAATAGCTGGCGCAGCAGGAGATGAGTTTGCTGTTTATCAAAAAGTTCAATCTCCACATGCAAAGTCCAGGTGATGTGTTAATTCTTTTAAATCTCAGCCAGGAGTAATTTTCCTGGACAAACCTAGGAGGTGCAATTTTTTTTTACCCTTCCATCTTTTAATATAGGGCACACTAAAAGCCTGGTTATAAACTTCCCTGGTTATAAACTTCCCTGAGTGAGGACAGCGCACAAAATACGAGGGGGAATGCACCTGATCCTTAAAATGAGATGGAGAAAGTCCTGAGTCCGTACGAGGCTCTGAATCAAACCAGGGGTGCTTGAAAACTTCCAAATCAGATCCCGAAACATGAGCCCAGGATCCCTGAAAACTCCCAGCCCTCAAGCCCCCGAAGTCAGCAAGAGACTTTACTATGAAATTTGATCAAGATGATTTGAGAACCAACACGGAAAATTGTTTTCATCTCTGACAGATCGCGTCTGACGGAAAAGGCGTATTTAGGTTTTTAGGATGTATTACGTTCTCTCATATGCTAAAAAGCAGTAATTTGGGGGTGACAAAGCAGCTGGCCACGATGAAAGGGGGAATTCCGGTGTGTCAGGGTTTGTGGAATGCGCATTACAAAGGCACAGGGAGCCGTCTCCAGAAGGAGAAGGGTGAACGGAGGGTGAGCAAAGCCTCTGTTCTGCTCAGACCTGACAATTGCAGACGCATCAGGCAGGAGCTTCTCCTCACGCTTCCTATTTTCCAGTAATTGCCAGTGACGTGGCGAGGAACAGGATGTTCCCCGGAACGTCCACCGAGCGCAGCTGAGATGTGCGAACTTGGAAGTTGTCCTGTCCTTCCCGCTGGATGTTAACTCGCCTTGCTTTCCTCTGTGCTTTCTATTGATCCGGATCCCGCGTAACAAATGGCCCGGCTTCCCAGCCACCTTGGAAATGTCATGCAGGAGTCAACAAAAATACTCCGTGTATGTTTTATAAAGAATTACAGCTGGCTCGGAATTACTCTGGCTTTCATCTCGGCCAGCCCAGCCGGGCTCGCTGGTGTCGATGGATGAGCAGGAGGACCAGGAAATGATTCAGTGAGCCAGTGAGTTTCCCAGTTCACGGACATGACAGCCCCAGCCGTACTTATTGACCCTGCCTCTGTCTCCTCCCGCACCGCACTCGAAGCTGTAATTTAAGAGTGCTCAGTATATCAGACCTCAACTCTTTTTCCCCCCTGATTTCTGATGAATCATGTTAGGAAAGCTGTGGTTTCGGCGCTGGAGGATGTGACATAATGCAAAGCAGCACAAGAAGTATATTAAAAAAATATGTCTGTCAGACTTTATATGGCTGGAAGGGGATAATTTGAATTATATGCCCATAATTCAAATTTGGGGATAATTCAACACCCAAACAGATACATTTCTAGCTGTACTCAGTCATCTGATATAATACTGGCTATTGTTTATTACTTGCTTGTATGTTGTTACAGCATCACCTCCCTCTGCTATGCTTAGGGGACAGTTTACATTTCCATAATAAAATCCATTTTCTATAGGTTTATAACTCAGTTCACATTTCACAAGGCTGCTCTGCCTGGCAGAATATGAATTTCACTTCAATTCCTTTTGGTTTAACTAAAACTTCCAAACAGCTTATTCTTTGTAAAAAAAAAAAAAAAAATTAAAAAAAAATAAATTGATGCAACAGAGAAGTACGTAATGCCATTTCCCAGCCCAAGGAGTTTGAGCAACTCCCAGCTATTCACTCGAAAAATGACCTATTAAAGTCCTTTTTACAAGAACCTGATGGATTTAGGAGCAAATGGAACTACTTAAAGCAGCAGATGTTCCAGCCCTGCTATATTTAGAGACAAGGGAGCGCAGGAGCAGAGCACAACGAAGGAGAGGGGGGAGCATCTCGTGCACGGTGTGACAGAACCGTCCCCGGCCACCCTGGTGCCCCGGGCCTGCCACTGTGTGCCCACCATGGCACAGTGACAGGAGCTGGGGATCCCAGCACGGTGCCTGATTTAATCCTTGCCCACCAGAAGCAACGAGCTCAGGAGGGAATGAATGGATCCTCCTGCTCAGCTTCTCCCAATTTCCCAAAGGTGCCTCTTTCGTTTGCTGAAATACCCAAAATACCGAAATCTCAGCCACATGAGCAGAAAATAACACAACGGTCTCTTCACCCCTTCTACCTGTGCCCAGGAAGCTGGTACAGCATCAGCTGTGCAGTTATGAGGCTTAAAATGGGGGGAAAAGGCTTTTCTACCCCACTGAGATGTGTGATGTGAAATGGTGAAAGTTGTCTGAAACCTGGTCACCAGGCCATACCATCATGCCTGCTGATTTTCCTGATTAATTCTGGAAAAATAAGTATTTCTTTGAAATCCTTCAGAGAATTTAATGGCAAATGATGATTATTGACAACACCTCTTACACACGGGGGTGTCTGTCGCTGGCGAAATCACAACTCCAACCATTCCATATCCCCGTGGCCCATTTCAATCAGTGCCTTTGCAGAGCTGCCAAGAGCTTGGGAGGATCCAGGGGGTTGCGTGAGAAGCCAAAATCTCCTGGAAGACAAAGGTGATGCAACCTCATTCCCTCATTCCCTGGGCCGTGCCTCTCCCCGAGCCCCCGAGCAGCAGGAATCAGGGAGGGGGTGAGATGAGGCTCCTGCCCAGGCAGCTCCCGGAGCTCTGCTGTCCTGTGCCCCCAGGAGCAGGGTCACAGCAGCTCCGTGAGTTTGGATTCCCCTTTGGAATGGGTGCTGCTCTGTGGATTCCTGCGGGGTTGGTGATCTCAGCCTTGCCGAGCAGGGATCCTTTCGAGCAGCAGCCATCGCAGCTTTGCACAGGTCGAGACATGTGTCTCCAATCAGCAGAGCCAAACTGGGCTTGCACCTCATAAACATTGTCTTTCTTGGAAGGAAATGTTTGCTTTCGGGTCAAACTGAATCACGGGGCAGGCGAGGAGGAGGCGAGGGGGAGTTTATGATGCGTGTCTGCTCTGTCCAAGAAAAGACAGGATTAACAGCTAATTTCCTGCCATTAGGGCTCAGCCCCGAAGAAATGACTCGCATCTCGAAATGACTCCACATCTGCGAGGAACAAAGATGAGAAGCTCACCAGGACGCAGCTTGAGTTCCAGCTCCTCCTTTATGACTCTTTCTGCTACGGAATTGTGAAGTTGCCGTAAATCTTTACGAGGAACAAACCCAGCGAACTCTGCCTCTACCTGCTGCCAGGGCCCTGTGCCAGGAGCAGAAGCTGAGCCTGGTGCCACTCCCGGAGGGCTGCAGGATGTGTTCCCCTGTCACAGGCTGTGAGCTTTGGAGCTGCTCCGGTTCCACAAACCCACCTGAGCCAGCTCTGCTGTGATCAGGTTTGGAAAGGCTGCGGAAGCTGACGGAAATTTGAAAATCAGGCTGCCCGAGCTGCTCCCTAAACCCTCCTGTCTGCCACTCCTGGAGCCCTGAGACCGCCCCTGCAGACCCTGCCCGTTCCCTGCCCATGCCTGTGAACAGGCGCAGTCTCACCCTAAATTCCAGACTTACAAACCTACAGAAGAGCAGAAAATCCTACGTCATGGTGAACAAAGGGTTACGGCTGCCTGCACCCGGCACTGAGCAATTTAACCACCGTGCCCATCCCGGAAGGTTCCATCAGTTAAACCTAGGAGGAATTCCTGATGGCCAGCAAAACACTGAAAAACCCACTGGAACAAGTCCCCTGCTCCTGGAACTCTGCTGGAGTCAAAGGAACAACAACAGGAGGGAATTTATTCTGCTAAATTAAAATAATATGGATTAATGCAACGTTCTGGAGGCATTTCTGCTGCATCAATATCACCGCTGAACGTTGCGAGAGCGTCGTGACTCCATTGGAAAATGGAGGGAAAGGGAATATCAGCTGCTGGGAAGGGAACAACCTGTGACTTGGCAGATCAATTAATTACACTCAGAGCCTGCACTGCGCTGAGCTGCTCCTTGGCCGGGTTAATGTGACAGAAAGAGGGAACCGGGCAGCAGCAGCAGCTCCCTGTGCTCCTCTCGGGGTTTGACACAGGGCACGTGTGGCTCGTGGCAGCCACTCCCATTCCAGCCCCACGCTGCCCGGGTGACACCGGCCCGGGGACAGCTCTGTCCGGTGACACAGAGGGCTGGGAGGGGCTGCACCAGGAGCGGCTGAGCTCGCCTGGGCTGTTCAGCACACGGGAGTCCCGCGTTCTGTCCCGGGCTTCAATGAGATAAATGAGTTTAATTCATCCTTCGTGTAAGGAGGGACAACTCCTAGAAATTGCGCTGGAGTGGAATGCCTTGGCTTCATCCCGGAATTCATTCCTCTAAACAAAAATCTGCCTTGAAATCACTGCTCTCACGGCTGCCGTTAGCAGGAGGTGTTTGGGACACACATACTTTTAAAAATTCCCCATCTGATCGCCGTCAGCACAAAAGATCTCTCAAACACTCTGCAATGCCGGGTCAGGTCCTGGTGGCAACTCACCGCTACCAACACAAAACACAGAGGCTGTGTGGAACTCATTTCACTAATTACATTTGTTCAGAAATAACAAAAGAAGTCAGGAGCTGGATTAATTATCACAATTATCCTCTAACTCGAAAGTCAGCCAGCCCTCAGGAACAGATTTCTTTCTGGAGCCTCGCAAACTGCCACACAAAGTTACAGGGGCTGTATATGAATATCCCCATAAGGAGGTCGTACCCCAAATTCCATAAAATCCCCTAAAAATGTGCATGGAAAAACTCATGCCTGTTTAATACCATCAGCTAAGGAATCTTGTGCCATTATCTGTATATTTTAGTAATTGCAACTTTCAACGGTAGTGACATAAAAACAATTACTTTTTTGCAATTTCGCCCTGTATATGCATTCGGAACTACGCAGCCATTAAAAACAGTCTGTCGAATTAAAGGTTGTGCAATTAATTAAGTGCAAATCCTGTAAAACTGGACCAAGGAGAAAATTCATCAAACGGGTGAAATATGACCTATCTTGTCCAAAAGACAAATATGTTTAAACAAAATATGAAAATTGATGACAAAATTACTGGTAGCAAAATGCACACGGAGCAAATCCGAGACAGCTGTACCGGGGATGCGGCGCGGGAGGCTCGCCCTGGCGGAATTTGTGATTCATTATCTCCGCCGCCTTGTAAAACTTTTCCCCAGTTCATCTCCGAACGATGGCCTTTGTACCTGCGATAATAAAAATTCTCTATAAAGTCACATCTCGGCGTTTGGCCGTGATTTACGGCGCCGTGCCACAATCAGATGGGATCTGTTATCAACCGGATGTGGGTACCCGGCAGCCAGGAACTCCTCTGGCACCGGGAATCTCTGCCTGTTCCAGCTGCTGGTCCCAAACCTCATCCCTAAAACTCCATCCTCTGGTGTGACCACCTGGGGACAACCCCAGGGACTCTGTCCTGGAGGTTGTAGCAAAGTGGGAATTGGGCTCTGCTCCCAGGAACAGGAGGAATGGGAACGGCCTCAGGTTGGAATCAGCAGGAATTTCCTCTTGGAAAAGGTGCTCAGGACCTGGAAGGGGCTGCCCAGGAGGGTTTGGAGTGCCCCAGGGAAGGACTGAACTCAGTGCTCTGGGCTGGTGACAAAACCTGAAGGTTCGTTTTCCATATCCCAATAAATGGTTCCAGAAAGGAGGCATCGGTTGCCTCCTGCTGCCAGTTTTGGGTGCAATTCCCCCTGCACTTTTTCGCTGGCAGGCTGCAGCTGGAAACCAGTGCCGTACTGGGGAGCAGGATTTCCCCAGTCGCCTTTAATTTACTGCTAAATATTAATTAGACCGGGCAAAAATAAGATACAGAGCGAAGTACGGCTGTCATGGTTGTTAAGAGATGGAACCCAAGGAATCCATGGAATGTTCCAGAAAGCAGAAAACCCCACGAGGATGTGTGGGGCAGAGTGCGGGCGGGATGGGCTTTGCCATGGGGACGGGAACAGCTCAGGGGTCCAGGAATGACATTTTTGATGAGGGAGAAGTTCTTCCTTCTCAAAAACAATCGGCACAGGGTGAAGCACTTTTCCCTGTGCTCCGTTCTCCCCCGCAGCCTGGCAGGACCCGGGAAACCAGGACAGGGAGTTGTGCCAGGGAGCAGCAGCTTGGAAAACATCCCTCAGACACAACTGAATATTGAGCCTATTTGTATTTCCACGAGTGCCAGCTCCGTGATTCCCGGGAATCTCAGAAGAAAAGATAATTAGAATAGATTTTCCCAAATATGCTTTTTGTATTCAATAATGTTAAATTTTCTTCAAACGCCTTTTGGTGGGAAAAACGGCCAGGGAGCTGGGATTGTGAATTTTGCACCTCCCTGCCTAATTTACAAATAAAGCAGATTTAAAACACAGATATTCTGATTTAGAAACACCATTTGAGCAAGGAGCCTCATTTGGAAATATGTGTTAGATTAAGAAATAAAATGTTTCTATCAAGGTACCAGACTGTGAACTGAGCACGTTTTCCTTTAACTCCTCTATTTCCAAAGCTGCAGGAGGAGTTATCCTGCTGTCCTGAGCATCCCTGTGACCCATTCCCAGACCGTTTCCAGAAGAAATTTAATTTCAACAGAAATTTTGAAGACTTCACATTTTTTCCTTTATAGAATTGCTCCGAAACTTTCAATCACAATACAACTTTCACCAAAAAAAAAACCCCAAACAAACTGCTTGCTAACGTTCCTGCTCATGTTTTTCCACGTTTCATCACCAGGGTAACACGACCATCCCAAGAACATTCTTTTTGTCACAGGTCCTCTGATTTTGACTCTCAGAGCACCACAAGTGACCAACCCACTTTTTATATTTTTTTAATTTCCACCGAGATACTTTCCCCAGCCTTCTCTGCCTTGGGGAAAGCTTCATTTTAAAAACATCCGAGCACAATTAGGACGATTCCTTTATGAAAATACGGCCGATTTCTGCATCTGGATGACAATAACTCAAATTTCCGCTTCCCAAACTTTGCACCCAGGGATTCTGTATCCTACCTAGCACGAAAATGCTATTTTTCCATTTAATGTGTTTTGTTTTTATTTTTTTTTCCAGTGTCTACTTGCTACAAACAAAGGATTTTGCTGAAGGTCAAGGTATCGATCGAGTTCCACCCAAGGGGCTCGTTCCCCTCCGGTGACGGATGCCGGGCACCTGTGGGACGAGGGACTCGTGGGAATGGGAAGGACGGCGCCGTGGATGCTGCTGAAATCGCAGAAGTACCGAGTTATTTCTCCTCTCTCCCCTCTTGAGCACAAAAACAAAACCCTAAAGAGACCTCGCAAAGAACGTGGGGATGGGAGGCCTCGCTGTGAGACCCTTAATTAATGAAGAAATAAAAATTCCTGAGCGTTTCCTGTGCCACGAAAGGCGGAAGTTCTGCCCCGCTCTCCAAATCCTCCCTCGAATTAGAAGCCGTGGAATGACAAGGTTGGGCTGAGCTGAGGGAGGAAGAGGAAAAGAGGAAACTCCTTCCTGAATTGTTCACTCACTTTTCTGTCTGTCTCTCCTTTCCCCGTCAGATTTCTGGGCTGTGGAAGGAAGGAACTTTCTCTTCCCACTCCGGATGAGACAAAACTGATGAGTTAAGGAATTTCTTGCTTTTCTATTTAATAAAGCACCCAAGATTAGTGGTTAAAGTCAGCTAAATTTACCAAATTACAGCACGTTAATTGATTTACTGGTAGGTAGGCACGGCTCAGCTGTTACTCAGGTCTTTGACATAAGCAAAGAAATATTAATTTATTCTGTCATTACTGAAAAATAGTGTTACATTTTTAACTACTCGAGTAAAAATAATAAAAATAATAATAATAATAATAAAGTATTGGTGCTGTTCCTTGTATATTTATGGTCATGACTCTTCAGAAACACGTTCCTGGATTTTTATTTCACCAGGTTTCACTGGAATGCGTTGGAAACTGGGAATGGTAACGGTGTGGATGGAGCTGGGATCAGAGAGGGTGTGTTGAAGAAAATAAGAATTAAACTCATCCTAATGCTGGTGTACCACTGATAAAATCAGAATATATATAACCCAACACCGCAGGGATACGAGCTCCATAATCAGGTTTATCCTAAACAAGTTTCCTCGTTTTAACAGATATTTAACAATAAACAGTTTAAAGAATGATTGTTTTCCCATTCTAATATCTGCTGTAGCTCTAAGTACCGGTTAACTCTGGCTCAGTGAAATGCAAATTTTGTAAAATCCAATCCATCAAGCAGAAATTCTCCTACAAAAGGGTTTCGCAGAAATAATAGCTGTCAGCTAACAATTAATGCACCCAACATGCTTAAGTACTGCGCTGAACTTTAATGAAAGGTTACCGAGTCTGTTAAATTGCTTCATACCTTGTAAGACTAAAGTTGAGCAGAAATGAACATCGGTGTTCCGGGAAAAGAGCATGCAAACAAAATTCACCTTAATGACGGGGGAGTGGAATGTTTGCACGGAATATTTTGAACTACGATTCCATTAGAACACCGTCAAAAAAACCCGAAAATTTCGTGTTCAGAACCAACGCGCTCTGGGATTTCATCTGCAGTGATCCCCTGGCTGGAATAGAGAGAATCACACAAAAATCAGCCCAGGCACACCCTGGAATTGTGCTTTTCAGGATTTTACACTGCTCCTGGCAGGGGATTCTGCTAAAGGCTCATTCCAGCAGCCGGGAAAGGTCATTCCCGAGCGAGGTGCTGCACCCAGCGCCGGTGGCTGCTGCTGTTCCTGGTTCTCCCAGGCGCTCTCCTCTGCCGAGCTCTTATAAACATTCCCACACTTTCCGTAAAGCCTGGCAGCTTTACTGCTCTTGTCAGGAGCTAAGAGGTGCAATAACCCCCCACACAACACAAAAGATCAAACCAGCAGATCGTAACTCACTCCCAAAGGGCAGCCCGGGAAAAGTGATAAAGGAAAACCACACTCCAAGGACTTCCTCAGGCCACTGCCCTGGATCATTGGGGCCGCTGATATTGCTCATCCCCTTCCCCAGCAGCCCCGGCTCTCCCTGCTCCCTCTGCAAGCCCTTCCCGCTGCTGTCTGCTCATGGGGACAGCTGTTCAAGCACTTTTTATCACTCTGCACCCTTATTATCCATCTTTTAAACGGGAATATTTCAGAAACTGTGCTGGGCACGGCTCTGTGGGCTGCGGTGTGGGAAGGACAGAACCTTTCAGGAGCACGGGGATGAGTTACACACCTATTTATTCATGTCAGAGGTGGCTGAGGGTTGAAAATGCAGACCCAGGGTTTTATCCTGTCTGGTGAGCACGCAGCGCTCGCCTCTGTTCCATCCCCGCCTCAGCGCTGTCCTGGGCAGGGGCAGCCTGAACTCCTGTCTGCGTCATGCACAAAGTTTCATCCCCGGAACCATAAACCCACGAAGCTTTGCTGTGAGGACATCTGTCAAAACGTGTGCTCAGCAGGAAAATGCCATTCTCCCCTCGCAGTGACCGTGGGGACAAGTGTCCCCAGACCGGACCCTGGGCAAGGCAGCTGTCACCAGAGCAGCAAGGCACACTTTGGGGAGTGCCAGTGCTCAGGAACCTTCTGATGGACATTTCCATCTCTTTCCCAATTTATCGGCCAGCAGAACCACCAGCAGCCTCTGAAAACAAACAGAAGCAGCACCACAGAATCCCTGAGGCTGGAAAAGGCCTCTGAGACCATCAAGTGCAGCCTTTGACCGATCACCACCTGGTCAACCAGACCAGAGCACTAAAAAGCAAAAAGAGAAATCCCAGGCAGACATTGTGAGTGCACCTGCCCAGCTCTGGGCTTCTCTCCACACCCAGGTGCCAGAGGAGCCCCTGATGCCACCTGGCAGCGACGTTTGTGCTGCCCGTGGACAAACAGGAGGCTCCATGACTCCAGAACGCCCATCTGGCACCCCTCAGTAAATTCACTTCATTAATTCCCATTTCCCGGCGCTGTGAGAGCCCTGCCCCGCTCCCCAGGAACACAAGGGGTTCTCCTCCATGCAGATGTGGGAGACGCCAAACGCAACCGCTGCAGCCGCCCGCCCCCGCCCGCACGTTCCCTCCAGCTCCTCCAGACTGCACTCATGAAAAATGATTTACAAAATACAAATAGATTTTGGCACGAAGTAAGCTCAAATTGACTGCTTTCTATCAGGAATTAATATTAACCAGAGCTTGTCAGTTACTAAATATTTATTTTAGGCGTACACGCAGGCTGCGCTTTCATGTAGGTTAAGCTGTAATCTTTGGCTTGTCACTTCCAGGATATAGCAGTGGATAAATCATGCACTCCTGAACTGATAGATGTCAGAGCCGCTGTATACAAATGGAGGGAGATGTCAATGAACACCCCAGTTTAGGTTACATTTACTATAAACATTGACATTCCTTTGCAATGAGACCATTTGCTGGCTAAGCAGTCGCAGCTTCACGGGATTTGATGCTTTTGTGCTCAATCAGGTTCTAATGATTTCAGATGTTTGCAATTAATGAACCATTAGATTAATTGGTTGAGTATGGGAGGACTGGTGTAAGAATTGGGTCAGAACCACAGACAAGCTATTACCTGAAGTGACAGCAATCACCAGAGGCAAACCAGTGAGAAATTGAATTAATGATTTTTCACCCTCTCTTTCACTTTTGGCAAAAATTAGCGCTGGGGTGGCGTTTGAGCGGAGAGAACGCCACGAGTGTTGGGGAGCAAGGGGTGAGAGGGAAACATTCCCATCGCTCCTCATCCCTCAGAGCCGAGCAGCTCCGGCCTCACCGCGCGGAGCCGGCCTCGCCGTGCTGCTGAATGTAAAGGAGCGTCCCATATTTCTTTGGGATCGCCCGGATCCCCCCCAAAGCTCTCCTCCCCAAGTCGATGGGTAATATTAATGACGGACCACACAGGGCACCTCAGGGAGGTGATGAATTGTGCTCGGGACGGGGGCAAGGAACGAGCCCGGCGTGGATATACGGTCGTGGAGGCTCGCTGGAAACCCCAGGGTGCCCATCCTTCAGCCACTCTGCGGGAGGATGTTTACTCCCAGTAGGCCTCTGGTGCTTAAATTCCAGCAGCGTGACAAGTTATCCCGACGAGGTGATGGCAGCTGGGCTGAACCTGGGATTTCACAGCGCAAAAATTAACCCTGCCTGTTCGATACTGGGGGGTTTTTTGGGGACCTTTTTCTTTCTAAGAAAGGGTTTATGCAGAGGTGGAGGCTGGCGCTGCCTGTGCACCTCGGGCGAGGTTGTTCAGGTGTTTTTCGAGATGCAGCAGTGCTGGGAGCCACTCAGCCCAAGGAACACAGCCATGAGGCACGGCAGAAATAAAGGGGTGTGCTGGGTTCCCTAACCCCGGCTGAGGTGGATTCAGCGTTACAGCTCATGGCTGGAATGCGAATCAAATACTGGCAGCGATCATCTGCCCTTCCACTGACTCTCTGCAGACCTGATCCATTTAATTTGCAGAAAATATTTTCTTTTATAGCCAGGGAGTTTGGGATCTGGCTTGAAATTCCCTTGGATAAGTCCTGGATCCTTTTGTGGTGCCGTTTTATCCTCGCTATAATGAAGCAGTCAACAGTCACATCCCCAGATAAAATAAACAGGTTTTTAGCTTTGGCATTCTTCTGCAAGGAAATGCAATTATTCTGGAGCTTCTTGTCCTTTTGTTGTTGGTTTTTTTTCTTTTCTTTACATTCCAATTTTTTTTTGCAGCTAAACTGAAATGTTCTGAGTGGTTTTGGGTTTTTACAGCAAGCGACTCGCTCGCTGCTGAAGGAAAAAAATAAATTTTGCATTTAAGGCATTTTAACTGCGGGTTTATATAAATTTCAAGTGTTCGACGCAGATCTGCTTTTGAACATGAAAGGAATCCCAGAACTGGCAATTTTTTACAAATGAAGCATCCCACTGATTTCTAAATAATAGCTCGGGTTGGAACCACAACATTAATGGCACTTATTAACCCCAATTTTCATCCTTTTTGCCTGTGCTCTGTTTAGGTGATTAAAGCTGGGTGCATGAAATTTTTTACATCTTTCTACTTTGAATTTAGAGTCGGACTTATTGTGAATAAATATGGCAAAGCAAGAAGGCAAAAAGAGGGTTTTTCACTGCCTTACAATGAGCCTGCTGAGGCAATGGGAGCCCTTTCACTCCACGCTAAAGACTTGGAGTCACCAGGCAAACAAAGATTTGTATTTGCACTTTTCCAACCCTCCTGGATCTCCAAATAAATGGTTCTGGCTTCCAGAATGAGTCTTGTAGCACCAGGGCATCTTTATTCCATAGTTCCCTGTTCCCCGAGGACTTTGCTGTGCCTGTTCCCAAATCTCTGAGATGGTTTCTTTTTTCCCCCCTCCGTACCAGGAATCCTCCACGAAAAAGCTCCAGAAACTGCTGAAATCGCGACGGTTTTGGTGGCGAAGTGGGCAACGGTCAGGAATGGGAGTGATAAATGTGACAATGATGTGACCAACCTTAACAACTCCCAGTTATGAGATATTTAAGGCCTGCAGAGCAGCTCTTCCCTTCCACTGTTTTCTACGGATAAATCACATTTATGAGACAGACAAGGCCAAAGAGAGTCGATAAGACTCTCTCTCCATTGACTTGAGCCCAGGCTGGGAGAACACTCGGGATAAATGCACAAATAATCCCATTTACCTGAGCATTCCCAATTAATATCAGGTTGGAAGGAGCTTTCGGAGTGAGGATCCCTTGGCTGGGTGAGAGCTGCTCACTCAGGAAGGGAGAAATGCGAACCACCCAGAGATCCAACCTCGTCCCTTGCACCAGGAACAAAGGATATAAATGGGAATCATTAAAAGGCAAAAACAAAACCAAACCCTCTAAAGGCACTGTAAATAAACCCCTGTAATTACGCATCACACACACACACACAAAAAGTCAACTGCAAATGGTTCAGTAATCTCATTACCAGGCTTACTAATAATCATTGCAATATTCTCCATCTCCCCTAAGATAATGAGCAGCACGGTGGATGTTGCAAAAAATAAATAAATAAACAGCCCAAGCAACGATTTCTCATCTAAATATTTAACAAAATGGATGGGCTTGCCTAAAGGTTTGAGATTGAACCCCAGTGTAGCAAGTTTTTAATTTGCACTATTTTCCTGCTTTTAAAGGGAGAGGGGAGCTCAGCTCGTCTGAGAACGGGAGTTTAAACCGAACGACGCTTTCGTGACAGCCTAAAAATAAAGAAATAAAACATTTTTAAATATTTCAATACTACAAAATTAGCCCAAGTTCAAGGCAACAATTAGTAAACAACTTTGTCATATTCAGAACAGTATCTCTCCCATTAACATCTCCATAGTTCCCCAATTACATTATAAATCAAAAGTAATACAAACAGACAATGTAATAATGAGAACACATAGACTGCATCAAAAATTAAGATCCCGGCTTTTCCTTTCCTCTTGGATCACTCTGTTAACTTGCCCTAGTTTGCTTCCTTGGCAGCAGGAGCGCAGGCACGGAGAGGGGATTTGCACCTTGGAGAAGAGCTCCTTAAACTGGAGCTGGGAATAGCCAGAAAGAATTTTCTGTGAGCTCAGCTCCCTGCACAGGCACCTGCTCAGGAGCTCTCTGCTCCACGCTTTTGGGGTTTGTTTTTTCTTATTTTTTTTTTTTTCCCTTCTCTGCTACATTCCTGTCATCTCCGCTTACTGCTCCGGTGTCCCCTGACAAGGAAGAATTTAAGGAAATGACCAGAAACGGTCCTGGCAGTTGTGAGCACGAGTGATACGACAAAGGAGGAAAACAACTGACTTGGGGAACAGAGGAGCAGAGCAGGGGAAGAGTGAGAGGTCTTGGAGCAAGATTAGGGATAAAATTATGTCCTCCGAGTTCTTGAAGCGCTTCAGCTCCTCCAGAGCCAGGCTGCAAGCACAAGGGGGTGGATGGAGAAGCACGAGGATGTTGAAATAAACGCAATTAAATTAACTACCGGTGTTTATCTTACTGCACTTCTCACAACAGCGCTGCTGCGAACACAGGGGTGAGCTGGACAGGGGAGAGGAGGAGATGAAATTATGTGTCGTTCCTTTAACACTTTCCTCGCTTAAATAACATAATATTTTCAAGGTTACTGTTAAAATAACAGGGTTGTCCGGCGGAATTTATTCCCACTGGTGTTTGTGTACTGTATATATTTACAGCACCCGAGCAGCCCATAAATTCTCCTCATAAATGCTGTTATCTGCACCAGCGGCAGTTTCTCATTTTTATGGGGGTATAACTTTAAGGTGTGGTTTACGTCCCGTTCCACCTCATTGCTTACAGCTCCCGCTGCCCCATTAGGCTCCCATCCTGAGCTCCCTGTCCTCCCGGTGTCATTTGGTCCCGATCTTGTCCCCCCCCACCCAGCAAGGGCACCTCACCCTGCTCCAGCTGCTCCCCAGCCACAATCCCAAATTTGTCTGATCCTCCTGGATATCCCAGCTGCCAGCCTGCTTAGGAGCTGCTCCTTCGCACCAAGGGAGCAGCATCACCATCCCATCCTGTCAGAGGTGCCCTTGATGGCCAGGAGAGCGTTTGTCATTTAAAACCAAACATAAATAGAGGTTACGGAAGAGCTGTTCCGAAGGTCATCCCGACTGGGAATGGCTTGGGATGTAGGACAGAGCTCAGGTAACTTCCGAGGAGAACAAAAAGCCCATCTCACCCTCGCAATGATCCCTTTAAGCCTCAAAAGCACCCAGACCGCACGGCGGCATCGCTGCCGGCGCCTCCCGGGGTGATTGGTACCGGCGGAACTCTGAATCCCCTGCCTCTGCCATCCATCTGTCCCGCAGCTCCCCGCCGCAAACTCCCCGCTCCCCGCCCTGAACTCCAGCGTTGTTTGCTCCAATTTTCTTCCCTCTTTATGACCTTTTTCTGTTGCTGCCGTGATTTATGGTCATTTGTGTGATTGCATTGCTTTGCTTTATGGCAGTTTATGTCATTCCGGTCTTGTCATAAATGACTACCATAAAGTGAGGTAAAATATCATAAAACATTAGTGAGTCACTGATATTCAAGGTTCTGGAGTGCAGGGCTGACAGGTAGCAGGCGCAGAGGAGCGCTGCCATCCGAGGGATGGATCATTACGGATATTTGTGCGTGCAGGATCCGCGGGAACAAATGCCACCGCGACTCCGCTTGTCACCGGGAACAATTTAAAAGGGCAGCGCTGAGTTATTTCCGGGAGTTTAAAAGTCTCTTGTTCCTACAGCGATTTCTTTCACAGCAAAAAGAAAAAAAAAAAAGGAGAAGCTTGGGAGGTGGAAGTGGAGCTGTTCCCCCGTAGGAGCTCTCACTGCTTTTCATGTTGAGGGTTGGTCAGGACTGCTGAGGAGTTGAGTATAAAAATCACTCTTTTTTTGGTTGTTTGCCCATCTGATTGTCAGCACAGAGCTCTGAGTGAAGCTCTGGCTTTGCTGCACTTGCAGGAAGGTGAAAACCCATGAATGATGCTGCTCAGGAACCCTAAACTGATTTTTTGATGCTTTCTACTCAAAGAAAACCACGTTTTATCCAATAATCTAAACGCTCATTACCTTTGCAGCTAAGGGTATTCCAAAGCATTTTATACTTTCCCTCACTTTAGTAAAATGAGCCATTGCAGTTATAGACTTTTCCAAATAAATATAAAAATAAAGTGCAAAAATATTTAGCCGCTGATGTTGGCGTCATGAATCCTTTATACATTAAGAATCAATAATCTCTACATTCGCTATAAATTCCTCCTCCTCTCGGTCGCTGTTACTTTATAGGATAACTTAATTCGGGACTGAAAATGGGCATTTGCCGGAGTTAGAACCGGGAATGCATCACCATTAAGAAATACGGAGATAACCACCCGGAAATTTATATTTGTTATTTGAACATAAAAAACATTGTTCGGGTGTTTAAACGGCCTTTTTTTTTATTTGCTACCATTATTGCGAAAATAAAAGACTTATCATCTCCAAATCTATTTAGCCTGCAGAGACGTTATTTACTGGCCTGCTTCGCTGGATACTTGGGGGGGAAAAATATTTTTAATGCAGGACAGGGGTTTTTTTGGGTTTTTTTGTGAAATACTGCACTTGGATGGCGTTTTCTTTGTGGAGATCATTGCATTTAACCTTCCACACCAAGAGCTTTATTGAGCCTGCCCTCAAAGGAACAGATTAAAAAAAAAAGCCCAGATTTCCCCCAAATACACCAGCCTGGATGGTTTTTAATGCTGTTTTGGAGGTTTGTGGTGGTTTCTTTGCTGCTTTTTAATGCAGCAGCTTCAGACAGAACCACTCGATGGCTTTGATACCCCAAAACTCCAATTCTGCTCTCCAGCATCTGTTTTATTCCATTTTAAAGGTCTGGGCCTGCGCAGACACCCCCAGCTCAGAGCTTCAGGCAGTCCCGCGGTGCCAGGGGTGCAGAATCCCTGCCACAACCCCTCCACCTGCCACAGCGACCCCAATTGGGGTTATCCCCAATTCCTGCAGTGGGGGGAACCGACACCTTCAGCTGTGACACCCCAGACCAGCACCGGGTTCCTCACGAGAGGGAAAAGCAGCTGGGAAAACAAAGAGTTTTTGGCAGCCAGGAGCCAGAGACCTGCAGGGTTATCAAATTCATCCTGGAGCTGCGTTCTGGCCCAGCAAAACCCCACAGAAATTCACCCTGGAGCTGCGTTCTGGCCCAGCACAAACCCCACAGATTCATCCTGCAGTGATGTGGACATGGGAATATCTCAGATTTTCCCCAGTAGTAATTGCTGATGAAAGGCAGTGGGTATTGGTTTCCTTTTTTTTTTCCTTTCTCTTTTCTGGTTTTGGGGTGCGTGTGGGGTTTTTTTCCTTGGTTTGTTTTTAATCCTGAATATCTGAACAGTTGGGCAGCCAAGATCTGCTGATGGAATTACTGGGAATACGGAGCCCCTTGACTGCCCGTGTTTTTGAAGAACAATTGCTGAGATATTTTCATGTGACTGACGTCCAGTCCTTCACTTGGGCTTCCTTATTTTCGTACAGCGGAGCGAAGTTGAAGGAAAAGATGAGAAGACGTCGATCAGAAATTTAATTTTTGCCTGAATTTAGAAACATCAGATGTCTTTGCTTCCATCAAAACAAAAATGACAAGACTCACCAAAATGGCATTCAGTTGGAAATTCTGGTTTAGGATTTTGAAAGAGAATCACAGTTTTTTCTTTTCCCCAAGAAGAGTAATAATGAAGTCGCTTAACGAGGGAGTGAACCCCTTGAGATGAACTCAGTGTAGGGAGAGGAGAAAGGAATAGAGAGCAGCAGCTTTACCTGGGCAGTGATCTCGGTCCAGAATGAAAAGAATAAATTAGAAAAGTCTCTGCTCCTTCGCTTTGGTGCAGCAGGAAGCAAATCCCCGCTCAGCCGAGCACAGAGGAGTCGCTCTGCACCATCAGCTCCAGGCTCTGCCCCGATTATTGCGACCAGAGGCTGAGAAATTCAGCACGAGCGAGAGCCGGGGATAAATAACGCCCCAGCAGCTCCGCTTCCTGCGGTAAGGAGACAGCCTAAAGAGTTCCTAATGCCTCTGATCAGCCTTTAATAGCCTCTGGATGCTTTCCCACAATAAATAGATCTGTTGTGAAAATACCCGGGAACGCGTCGTGCCCTTTAAAAACGCCTCGAATGGCACAATTAGAGATTTAAAGATCGTAATTGATTTAAATCGGCGGCGCAATGTAAAATTTTATACGATGCATGAAACCTCTTAAGGCTTCCCAGCTGCAATTATCTTTGTCACTCTCATATCGCACCCCAAAGCTTTGCTTTTAACGGTTTAGGGCGTTAGGGGGAAGAAATGGAACGTTCCTGTGGATTGCCAAGGGGAAAACCCCACGGGGCCGCACCTTTGGGATGAGGGGACCGTGTCCTGATCCCTGAATTCCCCCCATGGAAATCTCAACACAGATCTTGTCCCCTGTCCCTGCTCCTTGGGGCAGCTCTGCCACTGCTGGCCGTGTTTGAGGTCGGGGTGCCCCGAATCCCACACAAATCTCCCTTTCCTCTTTGGAAGCATCCCCCAGAATTCCCAGCAAAATTCAAAATTCAGCCCCGGAAGGACAGAAGCTGTGACGGGAGGAACAGCAATCCCAGGATTTAATGCCCAGAGGAGAAACCCCAAGCCCTCGCTGTAGGGTTCCCCACTGCTCCTCCGGGACCGGGATCTGATCTGTCTGGAGCCTCCAGACATTATTTAATTCCAAAAACCCCCTACACAGAAGTAGCCAGAAAGAACAACATTAACTCAGGACAGATTATTCCCGTTTATCTGACCCACATTTGGAAACTGAAATCAATTTAACTTAGCGAAGATCCCTCCGCTACACGAACGAGGAAAAGTCTCCCAAATCTGTTTATATTCCTCCAGATGTCAATGCTGATACCAGAGCCCAAA
The DNA here is from genome assembly GCA_013400735.1 of Pomatostomus ruficeps. Classification (NCBI taxonomy): domain Eukaryota; kingdom Metazoa; phylum Chordata; class Aves; order Passeriformes; family Timaliidae; genus Pomatostomus; species Pomatostomus ruficeps. The sequence continues at coordinate 53,436 of VYZT01011435.1, forward strand.
CAATGAAGTAAACAATTAAGAATTTCTTTTAACTTCTCCCGCTTTAGAAATCCAGGGAAGACAAAAAAAAAAAAAAAATCAACAAAAACCCAGAAAATCAATGAACTAAAAATGGATAAAGTCGCTGGGAAAAGAGATTGTGTTCGAGCTAAGAGGATATTGCCAACAATAGGTAGTTAAAAACGGAATTAACAACTAATAAGAGTGGTGAAGCAGATCCTTTTAAAGAGCAATCTGAAAAGCTTTTCATTAAAACAACAAATTCAGTCACAAACCTCTAGGTAAGACAGGGAATGGTCATTTTTGGGGGGCAATGAGCTCGATGAGGCATTTGGGAGCTCCAAGGGGACAGGCTGCAGGGTTTGTGCTGGTGTCTCACAGAAAGCCAGGCAGCAGAGCGAGCCTTTGATAGAAAATCTGACATTTCCCCCCAAACTGGCAGAGGAAATGCGGCCCATTCGGTGAAAGGACAGAAATGTTCAGGCTGAGGGGCACCAGCAGCGTCCCAGGAGGATCAGCAATTAACACAGGGTGGGAGCGATTTGCTGGAAAAACACTCTGGATTTCTCAGGTGTTCGAAGAAAACACCGATATTGTTCTTCATAACTCATGGCTGGCACGAGTCAGGTCATGGGGGATATTCCGTGGGATTTTTAGAAGTTGACTGGAAAATAGAAATGTTGTGTTTTCACACAGGGAGCGATGCTGTTTGTGTTTGAACAGGAAGTGAAGTGACTCTGATCCGCTGAGACGAACCCCAAATTAATGCCCCAAATTAATGTCATTGGCGCTGAGCAGACAGCAAAGTGCATTCATTGATTATTTCCATTTTCTCTCACACAGGAACTCCCGTTGGCTGAGGTTCCAAGCTAAGCTAAAGCTTCTCTCTCTTTTCCTCCGTGTCTTTTCCTTTTCCTTTTCACAGCACAACCGCAGAGTATAAAGGAATCCTGGGAAAGATTCCTGCTACGGGATAAACCCAGAGGCACTAAAGATGTGAGGGTGTGTGGGACAGGGCAAGGCAGCGAGAGCACAAATGTGCACCCACACGAGCACGTGGAACAGGAGAAGCAGGGGAGCAGGCGAGGAATGCAAATTAAAAGAGAAAACCACGCCACCGTCACTGATTATGTGTTTGCAACTTAGGAAAACGCTGTGCTAAATGAAAAATAAAATAGAAGTTCGCAGGAAATGATGCAAAAGCTTAGGGGAGCGCAATGAGATGGAAAAGGTGGGCTCTGCCGCTGGCTGCTCACCAAATTCATTCCCCTCACCCTGCAGGAGCCCTTGCTCTGTTAATGCACAGAATGAACTGATTTTTCAAGATCATGAGCAGGAAAGCCCCTGCTCCAAACTGATTCTGGCACTTCAGCTCCTTCAGCTTCAGCCGGGCCAGAGACCCATAAATACGCGAGGCGCCGCAGAAAATGAAGATGCTCAGGGGTGGAAATTCCACCTGGGGCCAAACTTGGGGGGCTGAATCGGTTTGGGACAGGGCAGTCAGGGTCACTGGGAGCTTGCACCCTCACACTGCTGGAATTTCATCATCCTGGGGATTATTTCTGATGTACCCAGAGTGAGCGGAGGCTGCAGGGGGGGTTAAAATCAATGTACAGGCAGCTGGACACTTTACAGACTGGGAAATGCAGCTGGGAAGTGAATCCCAGCCAGTATCCGATCAACTTGACCAGTTACGGATTTCAGCCTCCCAGTTTGCAGAGCTGGACCTCCTTTAGGAGTGCCCAGCACGGGGACTGGGGGAAAGCAGAGCTTTGGTGCTGAGACAAAATGCTCAAAAGTCCAACAGGTTTGCAGCACCGAGGAGCTCAACCTGAGCACGACACCAGCCCCTTGCTGCTCTTACAGGGGGAAAAAAAAGAAATTAATATAATTTTCAGCCTCTTTTGAGTTTAAACATTCAGTTGAGGCTTTCAGAAGGCGCCTCCTGCAGCAGTTGCCTGCTCTTTTCCTTACCCCCTGCCACTGTCACCCCGCTCGGAGCGCCGCGCGTGATTTAGCAGAGCCCACCTGTCGGAATGATGAAAACGAGAAAGCTTTTACGCAGTACGTATATCACAGAAATGTAACTATCCCATCCGTCGGCCTGCATGGTTTTTATCCAGCTAAATACAGCCAGGCCATTAACAGGAGCGCTCAGTGCAGGGGTCTGCTCGAAAAACCCCCCAGGGTAGATCACAAATCATATTTCTGGCAAAGCTAAAAAACCACCCTTGTAAACCATTTTTTTTTTTTCCCAGAAGATACCTGTGGGCATTTGGTGGTTGATTTAAAGTCCAGCACGAGGGAAATCTCTGGGGTTGGGACATAAATGTGCTTTGGAAAGCCTGGTTTGGAAGCAGCCTGGAAAATGAACTCTTGAGGGGTGCCCAGGTAACACCTGGAATGCCAAAGCGTTACAGCTGAAATCTTGGCATCAGCCACATGCAGGGGAGTTTCACCATCTCTTTAATCAAAGCCGGGATTTAATTCTCTAATTTCAGGCTGAAAGAACCTGGGGACCCAGCTGACTTCAAAGCAGAAACGTGTTTTTACAAATTATAACTAATTTTAACTAAAGAAGGATTTTGGGGAGTGTTTTGAAGGTATTTGCCAAGCGCCTCAGCTGCCACTGAAGCCTGCAAAAGTAGCTGAACTTCCTGGAACTTGCCTTCCAAGTTTTCCACCTTTTTTATCAATTCTCTCACGAACTGAGGGAAAATTCTATTCAACCTTTCCAATGACTGAAATTACTGCAGCCCCTGGATCCCTGGCAGTGCCCAAGGCCAGGCTGGATGGGGCTGGGAGCAGCCTGGGACAGCGGAAGGTGTCCCTGCCATGGCAGGGGTGGCACCGGGTGAGTTTTCAGTTCCCTGCCATGGCAGGGGTGGCACCGGGTGAGTTTTCAGCTCCTTACAACCCAACCCATTCAGGATTCCATGATTCCCTGGAAAGTTCTAAAGGAAGAGCCCATCCCAGGCTTTCTCCAGCCTAACGCTGCCAGTCCTGCCGTGCAGGGACAGACCGAGCCCACAGAGGGTGGCACGAGCTCTCTGCCCGCTGTTCTTAGGAACCAACCAAGATTTATGCCATTTTTTTTAACAGGAGACTCTTAGCAGAGCTTTGAGCGCTCGCTTTTCTCTGTTTGAGCATGTGAATCCCTGCCTGCTCTGGATTTCCGTGCCGGGGCTTATTTGACACGAGAGTTCTGTGATCAAACAGCTCCGTAATAACCTCTCCTGGCTTACATAAACCTGGATTATTCTGCTCAGCCCCGGAGCCACAGGCCAGGTTTCCTTTTCAAAAGGGCTGCTGCAGGATGGGTTTTCTCGGCCTTTTCACGGGTCCAGGTGTTGAACAAAGGGAACAATTCCAAACGCAGGTATTTATTCAGCACAGAATGCCCCGCCAGCTCCTCTTTCTCGACCTGTTTGCAGCTCACAAAGGGAACAAGAACCTCCCCAGATTGCAGCCCCCGTGCCCTTCACGGCAAACTCTTCTCACAAAATTGCGTTTTAAATGTATTTATCGCTTCCTCTGCTCAACTCCTTCAAGGGAGGAACAACTGCCCTCAAAGTTTGTGTCTCGCTCCCTGCACGGCACCAGTGACCCCAGCTCATCCATTACACGGCCACGAGAAGGATCAGCCTCCAAACCCATTTGTCTGCTGCGCTACTGGGTCTCGTAGGTTGCAAATGGAACAGATTTTTATTTAAACCCCCATCCCGGAGTGTCATTATCCACAAATCTGCTCATAAATGTTTTGGCAACTGACAAAAAAAATTAACTTCAGAAGAGGAAGCCATTAGGATGAAAACATTTCAAATCATGTCATTCATCAGATCTCTGCTCATCCAACAAAACTTGCTTTTGTTACAGGCAATTGTGGCGCTTAATCTGGGGACTTTTCAGCAACACGTTTTTCTGATTAAAAAGCCATAATCATGCTGGCAGGAGCTCGAGATAGCGAAGATCTATGAGCTCCCCGAGCCCGGCTCCCTTCCCTGGCAGGATATAATCCCTGGCAGGAAGTCCTGCACATATTCACTCCATCCAGAGCTTCGTTTCAGCCGAGGGACTCAATCTGGAAATCTGTCCGGAGGTGTCGCTGCCCTGGGGATGCACAGACCCCAAACGGGTTTGGGGGTTTTTTTTGTCTTTTCCTTGGTTTGGGCTGGGGTTCAGCAGCTGCAAGCCAGGCAGGGGGAACAGGAGTGGGAACCCCTGCACCCCAGAACTCTCAGAGAACAATTCCTGCACAATTTAGGAACCGGAGAGGCCCTCAGGAAGTGGCACCGTCACATTTCTCTGCCAGATTTATCAACGCCGCTCAAAACTCCAGCCCTGTTCCGTTCACCTGACTCCTCGTGTGTGGCTGGTATATATAAATATATAGAAATATATAAATACTGCTCACAGGTAAGAATATTTCCCTCAAAAGAACACAAACCCCGAGAAAATGGAAAAAAAAATACAGTAAAAAAAATTAAATTGTTATTTTAAAGTTTTACAGGGGATTATGGCACAGTGATGCCCATTTCTGCCAAGTGAAAGGCAGCTGGATTGATTTTAACAGAGTCACCGCAAATAAAAATCCAGGATCTGACTCTTCCTCTCTGATTCCCAAGGTTTTCTCCTCCAGCTTTGTTTTGTGGATGGAAACCGGAGAAAGAATTTAACCTACAGAGCATCACTGAATTCACCAAGGCTCCAAAAATGGGGCGTTTACCCCGAAATCCTGATTTACAGCTTCGAGGGAACAGCCTGATTCCTCACCCTCCAAAATGCACAGAAAGTCTCCCGTTGGCTTCAGCGTGGGTTGGGTCAGCTCTCAAATATCCCAGGAAAAAAATCAAGGGATTCAGTCAGCCAAAAAAAAAAAAATTTAAATTTGGTGTTGCGAAATTAATTACGTTAAAAAATTTATACAGCAAACAGTTTTGTTTATAATTCAAGAACAGAACTATGAGAAGAAAAGGCGATGGGAAATTAAAATACCAATACCTACCTAGCTCTACGCTTTTAATTCGGAAAATTGCAATCAAGAATGGAAAGATGGGAAATTGAACAGCGACGCTGAAGATGATCGCAAGGATTCCTTCCAGAAAGGTTACCAACGGATAATTACTTTCCCAGGAAATCACTGAAATGTCATGATTTTCCTGCTTTGTTTGCAGGGGAGTTTTATGATGCTCCCTTCTTGCCACTCGCCGATGAAACAAATGAGGTGAGATGGCAAAGATTATGAAAGAAATTAGCAATAATGAGTCCGGTAACTAAAAACATTAGTAGAGAAAATTGAGTTGACCTCACTTTTATAATTATTCATTTTCTTAATTGTTTTTTGGGGTTTTTTTTTCGGGAATAATTGGAGGGAAATGAAATAATCTGAGGTGCAAGGCTGGTGTGGGATGGGGTGCTTGGCAGAGATTAATGACCTCCCCAAGCCCGCGGAGCTGGAGTCACCTCGGGGTGGCCGCTCTGAGCTGGGACCCAGCTGCAAAATCCCGGCCCAAAAATTCCTTTCTTCCTCAACCTTCCCTGCAGGACGGATCCACCCTTGGAGAGGGGAATATGGGATTTATCAGTCACAACCAGGACATGGGATCCCAAGGATGGTCACTGTGGTGTGCCTCCAGCTCCAAAAAAACTTCATTTTTGGCCAATTCCTTCCAGCCACACCAATGGAGCAGAGGGAGAATTTGCCACCTTACCCAGTTGTTCCCTTACGGAGTCCTTAGGGAAAAATGGGGAATTTTACCCTCTCCCAGTGGTAAAAATGGGGAATTTTACCTTCTCTCCCAGTGGTAAAAATGGGGAATTTTACCTTCTCTCCCAGTGGTAAAAATGGGGAATTTTGCCCTCTCCCACAGTGGTAAAAATGGGGGATTTTAGCCTCTCCCAGTGGTAAAAATGGGGAATTTTACCCTCTCCCACTGGGTTTAAATGGGGAGATGGGAATTAATGGATTCCTTCTGCAGAAACCCATGGAGCTCAGTGAAGGGACAGCCCCAAACCTTCCCCGGACACAGAAATGTCACAGCTGAGAGGGTGCAAAGGTAAAAACTGCCCTGCTGTTTTTAAAAAAAACCTGATTTTTTTTTTTTCCTTAAAAGCTAAACTTGCAACATAAAAAACACCGCCTGGTTTGCACTGACATAACTTGTAGCATAATTTGTATAAAATAACGAAGCCAGACCCCAGACAAGACAACAGCATCCCCAACCTCTCAAATAAAAATTATTAAAAAAATAAGCCTAATTTTCTTAAAAAAAGTTTTCCTTTCCTAAGTAAGGACTTTATAATAAACTTGTCTCCATCTCTATCGCTGGCTGCAGTTCCAAGGGCAGAGCTCCATCCCGCCGCGGTTGTTCCCCGCCACGCATTTATAATTACGCAGGAATTTAACGACTCTAAACCAGCTTATTTAAACAAGGCATTACACGCTGCCTGCTGATAACGAACCAATAAACTCTCAATCAAAAAAAAAAGTGGCATTAAAGCTGGGTTTATCCACTCCTATTTAATATAATTTTAAAAAATCCTGATTCACGTCCCCGTGGAAGGGCAGGTTCTGCTCCCTGCACCCGAAATTCAGTGTCAGAGTGGGAAAACTGCACAAATTCAGTCTCAGCCTGCCCAACCTGCACAAATTCAGTCTCAGAGGGTTCTGGCCAGGCTGAAACAGTTCCCAGAACCCGCCGTGAAGCTTCAGATTTTCACAGGACCGTTTTTGGTCCGTTTACCCTCGCCCAACACGCGGTTCCCAATTCTCTGCTCCCACCCTGAACCCCAGGTTTCGTCCCTTGCTGGCGGAGCTCGCTTTCTACTGCTCCCATCAGCAGCTCCACCTTCTTTTCCACCCCTTTCCATCCTGTTCTTCTTTAAAACGCAAATCCTGGTCTCATAAATCCGCTGTCTCTGTATCTTCTTTGTATCTACTGAAATTCCCTTCCCTATTTCTCATCCCCCAGGATCACCCGGCTCCTGCCCAGTCCCACTCCTGAGCACGCCGGGCATTCCAGTGACGGTCATTTTTAATGTTCTTTCTCTCTGGTAATGATTGGAGTGGTTTCCTCCTCCCTCCGGCGTTAAGTTTACAACTTTGAACACTCGGCGGAGAGGAGAATTGCTGTTGTCTGGGGGCTGAGGCAGAACAGAATCTCTGTTTTTATGCCTGGTAAATCAGAGCTGCCCCGCGAGCTCTGTGACACGGGATCGCAATTAACCCTTCGTTCATCGGCCTTCATCAAGGACCTGTCTGCATTTTCCAGGGGAAGGAAAACGCTTCCCTCGGTGAAGCCCGGGAGAGATTTACAGCCTGGAATGCTGTGGACTCAACAATCAGAGAGTGCTGACTGCGGAGAACAATGAACTTGTTAGTTAACAGAATTAACAGTGCGTTGTTTAAGGATAATGACAGCAATAAACCAGGAGATGTGAAGTTGATACAGTCACAACTGAATCATAATGGATGAGATATTTACGGCAAAGCTGTTAAAACATTGAATAAAATATGGGAAGAGCAAAAGCAGATGTGATTTTTATTCTTCGGAGCTGAAGCTTGTAAAGTATGAGATAGCATGAGTAATAATCACAGGTTCTGGTTCACAATGCATTAATAAATATTGATATGGTGCCAGCGCTGAAACTTTCCAGATACCAAAATAAAGTGCGAAAGCATGCTCCTGCATTATGGATTGCTAAGTTTAAATTTTAAGGCACACATGGCGACGCATCCACTGTGCTATCCCACCCCCCACCATCTCTCTCTCACACACACCTCCTGATTCAGGGCCTGAGCAAAGCCTCCCGCGGCCAGGACAGCCCCCGGGCAGAGCTGCAGGGCTCGGCGGCTCTCGGGGCAGCACTGCCCACCCGGCCCCGCCGCTCTGGGGGAGGCATCGGGCACATCCAGCTGCCTCTGCCCTGCGGGGCGCCTGATGGAGGGATTCCAGGGAAAGGACACCCCAGCTCCTGCAGCCCACCCTAAAACGCCTCCTTCCGTGATCCTACACGTCCTTTCCCTCACGGTGATGCTGCCTTAGCTGGAATAATGATCCCAACATTTCTGGCTGACTCCAGCTCCTGCAGCCCACCCCAAGCCCTTCCTTCCAGGATCCTACACATCCTTTCCTCCACAGAGATGCTGTTTCAGCTGGAATAAGGATCCCAACATTTCTGGCTGATTCCAGCTCCTCCAGCCCACCCTAAACCCCCTCCTTCCAGGATCCTACTGCTGCTGACCCCTCCTTTTCCCCCCCAGAGATGGTGTTTTAGCTGGAATAATGATCCCAACATTTCTGGCTGACTGCAGCTCCTCCAGCCCACCCTAAACCCCCTCCTTCCAGGATCCTACTGCTGCTGACACCTCCTTTTCCCCCCCAGAGATGGTGTTTTAGCTGGAATAATGATCCCAACATTTCTGGCTGACTCCAGCTCCTGCAGCCCACCGCAAACCCCTCCTTCCAGGATCCTACTGCTGCTGACACCTCCTTTTCCTCCCCAGGGACGCTGTTTCGGCTGGAATAATGATCCCAGCCTGACCAGCCACTGGGATTTCTGGCTGCAGCTTCACCCCCGATTTGAGGTGGTGCGAAACCAACGCAGAGCTGAACCAGAAACACAGAAATTCCAGTAAATCTGAGCCGGTTCCCTCCTGCCTGCTCAGACACATCTCGCTGGCGTGGCCGTGCCGCCAGCTCACGCTTGTTTGCCCACAGAAAACACCCCGCAAGCCCGCACAGCCCTTTTGGGGTTCTTTTCCTGCAAATGCCTCAGTCGGCCCCAAGGACTCCTCCTGCACAGTGAAAGGACAGGAGCTGTGTCTTCCCACTGCTCCCAAAAAGCTGCTGGGAGCAGCTGGGACGTGCTGCAGCACATCCCCAGCCCGGGGGCATCACCTCTGCACTGCTTCCCTCCAGCTCCTACCCAGCCACCGGAATTCCTCCACTCTGATGGGTGCATGGCAAGCATTCGCTGCTGTGTGTGCCATCATCGGTATGAAATCACATAATTGCGTGTTATTTCATTGATTTTCTAGAAATTTCCAGCCTAAACTCCTGGGAAAGAGGGAATATCTCTCTCTCTCTCTCTCTTTATATATATATATATATATATATCTCCATCCATTCTTTCCCAGAATGGATATAATTTCCCTGAGACTTGCTACTATACGTTATTTTTCATTAATCATCCATTTAAATCTCAAAAGGAAGGAACCATAACACCAGACCGCAGTTGCCTGAATTAAAATCTCTCTCTCTCTCTCGGAGGATGTCATTTTCTAATTTCAGCCACGAAGCAGATTCCTGCTGAAACGACTTTATCGTGGCTGCTGAGAGGCAGGGAATGTTCTGGAGACAATTCCACAGCCCGGGGAGTTCAAAAAGTTCCTTTCACCAGGCCTTGGAAAAATGACCCTCAGAGTGGGAATCTTGTCCAAGAGTGGGAATCTTGTCCCAGAGTGGGATCTCACAGCTGGATTTCCCTTCCCCACCCCCTGCTGCAACCCACAGCTTTCCAAATTCCTCCTCAGCAGCTTTGGGATGGACACCAGGTGAGGTTCCTTTAGAACAGATCCCAAGCCTTTCGGGAAGGATAATTCTGTACTTATAGAGCACCTGCTCTGATAAAAGTAAGAGTTTCTTGAGCATAAATAATAATTACATTTTCCCGATCAGATGAGAGCTTAGAATCCGAGAATCATTAAGGCTGGATGGGAATTCCAGGCCATCAAGTGCAACCCTTGACCTGCCACCACCACGGCCACCAACCCAAACATTTCTTACAGATGTTCACGAATGGGGCCTTAAACAACCTCTGAGCTGATGGGGCAGCACCAACCCAAACATTTCTTACAGATTTCTGTGAATGGGGCCTTCCACATAGCTCTGAGCTGATGGGACAGCACCAAACTGAATATTTCTTACAGATTTCTGTGAATGGGGCCTTCCACATAGCTCTGAGCTGATGGGACAGCACCAAACTGAATATTTCTTACAGATTTCTATGAATGGGGCCTTCCACATAGCTCTGAGCTGATGGGACAGCACCAAACTGAATATTTCTTACACATGTTCACAAATGAGGCCTTACACAAAGCTCTGAGCTGGTGGGACGGCTCCAAACCACACGAGCTGGCCTCTGAAGTCACCTGGCCCCAGCCCCCTGCCCCTCTGGGTGAGTTAAGGATGGTCAGGATCCTGCTGGTCAGGATTTCTTCACCCGTTCCTGCATCCCGGTGACTGCACTCAAACATCTCCTCCTCATCGGACACAGAACCCAAAGCCAAGGGCGCCTGCGGGGATCCTTCACCTTTGCGTGGGATGAGATTTCAGAACCCCGATGCAAGAACCCACCCGGGAAACATCCCAAAGGTTTGCCCACACCCTCCTCGAGGCTCTTCACTTCTTTAATGTTGTTATCCAGCGGCCTGACCCGCATCTCTGGGGAATCGCTGCTGCTGTGGATGCCGCGCTGCAGCAGCTGATTTAGGTTCCCGTGACATATGGACGGCTGTCCGCCAGGTACTGAACTGCAACCGCCGAGCTCATTCCGCTCCGAGCGCGGCTCCAAATGGAGTATTAGGGATAAACGGTCAGTGCTTTAATGGTCATTTCACACTTCATCATCAGCCCATCCATTCTCTGCATGTGCCACTTAACTCCTCCATTCTGCTCCCGCAAATGTATCATAGCAAAGAGGAATGTGACAAAACAAATGTTGCAAAAAGCAACCTTTGCTTGTTGTTGCTGGGTGTTTTTCCCCCTCGCGCTAAATGGCGAATTGTCCCATTATCCTCATTTCCCGCAAAATCTGTGTCTCCGGGACCTTCGGTGCAGCAAAGCAAGGCACTGCCGCAGCCATCTCGTGTGGGGAGTGCTCCTGTTTTACATACTGACACGCATTTTAACACGGAAAAGGTCAGAGATGGAAACAGCACAGCTTGTTGCTGTGACAGCAGACATTTAACAGAAAGACTTCTGGACACACTACAGTTTAAAATAATTTAGTAAAATAATTGCCATGATTGATTTTTTAGGTCCCCGGGTTCATACCACACACTTTTGTGTGACAACTCCCTTCAGTGCTGTTTTTTCTTTCTTCTCTTTTTTTTTTTTTTTTCCCCCCCTCTCCCCAGCAATGACAAGAAATGCATTTCAAATAAGTTCTGGGATGTTGTCAAAATTTGCTCGGGTTCACAAACTCCGCCATTTGCTGTGTGGGAGCAGAGCTGCTGCCAGCCCTCTGTCCAGCAGCATAAGGCTGGCAGGAATTACCTGGATAAATCCACTTTGGATTCCCTGCCCGGTAATTGAACCCAAATAAAAGCCAGGAAGGGTGATGTGTCTGGAGGAGAAGGGATTGTGAAGCATCAGAGAACCAAGCAAAGCTGATGAACCTCAGAGAAGCACAAAAGCCCTTTCCTTGTAATCCCACACAGCCTCAGATGCACCCAGAAAAGTGAATTTGGGCACCACAACACCCCCAAAATCCAACACTGCGGGGTTGGGATTCTGGCTGCCCCTGGATCCCTGGCAGTGCCCAGGCCAGGCTGGACGGGGCTTGGAACAGCCTGGGACAGTGGAGGTGTCCCTGCCATGGCAGGGGTGGCACTGGACGGGCTTTGAGGGCCCTCCCAACCCAATCCATTCCCTGATCCCACACTGCACAGAGTCCAGCCTTGGAAAACCTCGGATCTCCCATGGTAGGGATGGAATGGGATCAGCTTTAAGGTGTCTCCAACCCAACCCATTCCCCAATCCCACACTGCACAGAGTCCAGCCTTGGAAAACCTCGGATCTCACATGGCAGGGGTGGAATGGGATCAGCTTTAAAGTCCCTTCCCCGATCCCACACTGCACAAAGTCCAGCCACAGAAAACCTCGGATTTCACATGGCAGGGGTGGATTGGGACGAACTTTAAGGTCTCTCCAACCCAACCCATTCCCCAATCCCAGAATGCACAAAGTCCAGCCCTGGAAAACCTCAGATCCCCCAGGTTCCTGCTGGAAGCAGACCCAGGGCGTTGTCCCGAAGCCCCTGGGCTGCTCAGCACCCATTTCACAGCTCAGTCCCTCCCGAGACGCGACAGGGCCGATCTGTGACGCCCTTGCCGGGCAAAGCGCTGCTGATAAGAGATGAAATACTTAAATACACACTGCAGCTCTCGACTCCTCTCCCGTTCCCAGTGTACTTAATTCTGACAGCTCTAAACAAATGTCAAACTTGCTTTCAATTTCCTCCCTCCTCCTCCTCCTCCCCGCACTCGCTGCTGCTGCACTGCTAACAGAATTAAAACTTGAAAATAGCCTTAGGCTCTCCAACCACTTTTGAACGGGATCGGAGGCTTTTGTCTATTTCAGAATAAAAACTCAAAGATAGTAATTTCGCCATATTTTTAAATAATAAACCGGCAAATGTTCAGAGCTAAAATGAGCTGTAAAACGCAAAGAACAATAACAAAAAAACCCCAAACCAACAAAACCACCGAGAAAAATGGATACCATATTGCAAAGGAAAAAGAGTTAGATTGTCATGAATCTGAAAGGAAATCAATAGGACAACTTTGGAGACCCATTTCAATCTGTTGTTGACATTGTTTTCTGGTAGTAATTTTCTCAAAATGTTAACGGTATCGAGTTTGCTTATTGATTCTATTATTTTTGACCTTGCATTAGTGTGGGCTAATCTTACATGCCATAAAATTTCCTTCCACGGCTAAAATTACTGCAGGGCTCTGGGGGGAAGTTACAATCGGGTCAGAGTCCCCTCAGGAGTTTGATGAGCAGGTAACTGGCAATCCTGAGTTATTTGGGATTTCTGGAGACCTCACCGTTGTTCCTTACACACTTTGGGCAGGGTTGTCATACCAGCCATCGGAATATTGACCAAAATCCCAATAAACTGAAGCTCTCCTGTGCCCAGGGATGTGGCTGCAGAGCTCACGGCACCACCAGCTGCTGCAACATTTATGATTCAGCAGCAAAAATAAACCCAACAGCGAGAAACACAAGGTAAAGAGCTGAGATTCTCTCCCAGTATAAATTTATGTTGCATTTTAATCCATACACCTGTGAGGCCCTATTTCCATCCCCCCTCACTGCTGCATTAATTACAGAGCCTTCATTTTTCACCCAAAATCCCGGAATTCAGTGCTCGGAAGGGGCAGTGCTAAATTAATCAGCAGCTGCTCCGTGGCTCAGTGGTTCAGCTCCGTTCCCAGCACTCCAGCTCTCCTCAGAACACAAAACCATTCCAGGAGGGATCTCCTGAGCCTCCGAACCCCTCCCGGGCACTGAAAGGGAAATTCCAACTTCCAAACCACCCAGGAGCTGCTAAACCGGACCTGGGTCCTTGTGAGCAAAAACTGCACGCGTTTTTTGGGGTTAAATTCTGATTTCCACAGCACCGCAACCAGCCTGACATTTGGAGTTCCTCAGCCACAGCAGGCACCCAAACAGCCCCCAGCCAGGCTGGCACCAAAAGGAGAGATTCTTTGGGATCCTGCAGCCTCGGAAAGGTCTAGACAGAGGCAGATGTTGCTCGGGGAAGGAGTTTCGGAGCAGAGGGACAGCCGGGGGAGGCTGAGGGCCCCGCTGGCAGCGCCTCCCTGGGGAAGGAGCTGCAGGAGATTTACGGTTCGAGGCTTTTAGCCTCCAGCTCCCCTTCTGAAGGTGTGGATTTCCCTGGGAACAGCAGAGCTCCATTTAAAAGTCACAGGTGCCCCGGAGCTCTGCTTAGAAGATTACCTCAAATTCCATTTAATAACAGCCTCGAAACCGGAGACAAATTATTTATTACAACGGGCGATAGTTTTGTCTGGTTTTCCCTCATGGTCATCAGAGGTGCTAAAAGGGCTCCATAAAAATTAAAAATGATAGCGGCTCCCGCGGTTCTGCTGATGAAGAGTTTTTCTTTGAACTGTCTCTTTAAAGCTGATCTATAGTTCCAAGCAAACCTTCCATGGAATCCTAAAATAAACCAAGGATAGACTAAAATTGCAGATTTTTGTATGGGTAGGGGTTTGGAAAGTTCATCAAGAGAGACGCCAAAAAGATCTGAGCGGAGAAAGAATTTTCAGTTTCTAGAAAATTCGGAAAATTCTGACAGGTTCCCCTGCTGCTCTGCGTTTTGATGAGGAAAACCCCCCCCAAATCTTTGACCTAAAGAGAATCCTTAGGCACAGACACACACAAATCAGGTGGAAGGGTAGGGAGCATATTTATCTGTCAATTTGTAACTCGAAAATAAATTTAAAATAATTTTCAAAATAAAACGAGAAGCCTGTTTAAAAAACTCCACAGCAAACCGGTGTTTTCCTAGAAAGAGCTGTTGTTCCTTTCCCCCGTAAATAAGATCAGTGGGCCCACTCTGGTCAAACATTTGGGTTTTACCGAATCACTGTTTCCCCACTGAAAATAATTCCATTGCAATACTGCAAAACAAAATATTTCTTGACTAAATCAGATGGGATAGCTTAATTTTTTCCTTCAAGAAACATTTGGCCTTTTTTCTAGAAACACAAGAGCCAGGAGGACCTTTTGTTCTTTACTTTAAACAACTTTAAAAAACACTTTATTAAGGACGAGAAGAGAGCAGAAAGTCACAGAATGAAAAATTTGACTTTGCCATAAAGTCTCTGTTGTCCCCATGGAGCTGGGAATGCCACAGACACTCAGAAAATACTTGAGCACCCAAACATTACCCAGGTTGTCTAATCTGCACTGTCTGCTGCTGCTGTTGTTACATTTTTGTGGGATTGGAGGAAGAACAAAGGAAGGAGGAGTTGGAAAAGATTGAAAGAAGCACGAAGCCAAAATAACTTCTTACAAGGGTGGAATGATTTTTTTTTGTTGTTTTTTGACCTCAAGGGGCGGCGGGGAAAGCATTTGCCAAGACCTAATTTGATAAACAATCAGTTTTGTTTCTCGGCAGGCCAGTTAAAAGGAATTCAAGAAATCAGAACAGAGAGAGATTTTCTCCATTCGGATGACACAGATGTGAGCATCTCTTATCTGTTATATTTTCATTTATTTATTTGATTTCTATTTTGTTTCCACCCCGGCTATATTTAAGGATTAACCCATGGGATACCAAACCCAGATCTCTCTTCTCTACAACATTTCTTCCATGAACTTTAAGAAACCAGTCCCTGCTCTGTCCCCGCATCGTCCCAAAGGGATTTTCAGGCTGTGGACCCCAAGCCCCACAGACTGTGATCCACAGTGGCTTTGCAAACTGAGCAGAGGAACATTGGTTTATAAAGCCATTATTAGGTTAATTACTGGAAATTTTACACATTAAAGTGCAAGGGGGTGAAGGGTGTCCCGTTGCAGGGAACTGCCAAAGGCAGCGCTTTATCTCACCTCTGTTCACTTTTGTAATGATAATATCCTATAAAACTATATAAATATAAATAATAAATAAATATCCATGTGTCTAACAGGTATAAGATCAAAACTGGTGCTTTATTTGTGAGGCAGAGGCCAGACAGAGCCACCACCCAGCAGTGATGAGATAAAACCTCAGAGAAAATGCCACCAAAATGTCTGGGGTGGGAGAGGCGGAGGGAAAAGGAGCCTGAGGAAGCAGCTGGGGGTTCTGGGGTCACAGAAGCAGCAAAGAGCAACCCCTGCCCCTCCTGGGAAAGGCAAAACCCCTCAGCCCCAGGAGGGTCAATGGTTCCCAGCTCCTTCAGGCAGGATGGACACACGGCCCTAAACGCACCCCCAGCTGGGCTGGACAATTTCCCCACTGAGTTCTGGGGCAAAAACCCCAGAATGGGCCAAGGAGCATCTGCAAACCCCTCTGCTGCACCCAGGGCTGGTTTCTCTGCTCACCCCCTCAAACATGAGGAATTCCCCAGCCCGACCATTCCCGTGTCGGTGACCCCAGGAACTGACCCAGGAACGGTTGTCCTTGCAACCCAAACCACTCCATCATTCTGATTGTGAGAAAGGCCTTTCAGTTATTTCATCCCTACTAACTCTGCTGAGTTCTGGGGCAAAAAACCCCAGAATTGGCCAAGGAGCACCTGCAGACCCCTCTGCTGCACCCAGGGCTGGTTTCTCTGCTCACCCCCTCAAACATGAGGAATTCCCCAGCCCGACCATTCCCGTGTTGGTGACCCCAGTCGGGGATGAAATAACTGCTGAGTTCTGGGGCAAAAACCCCAGAATGGGCCAAGGAGCATCTGCAAACCCCTCTGCTGCACCCAGGGCTGGTTTCTCTGCTCACCCCCTCAAACACCTTTTACATGAGGAATTCCCCAGCCCAACCATTCCTGTGTCAGTGACCCCGGTTGGGGACAAAATAACTCTGCTGAGTCCCTGGCTGTGCTTTCCCAGCAAGTTTTCCCTCATTCTGGGATTGTCAGGAGCACCCCAAGTTCCCAGCACGCTTTTCCCTGCCTGCAGAATCAGCTCCTGATCCACTCTCATCGCTGACATTTCTCCCAAATTCCCGTGTTTCCCCGTTATTATCCCACAGCTCTGCGGTGAGAGACTGCTGATGCTCGTCCTCACGTCGATTAATCTCATTTTCACACGCGTCTCCCCGCTTCCCAACACCTTCAGCGCAGGCTTTTTGCAGTGACTCATCTGCAAGGCAGATTTCCTCGCTGGAGCCGTCCCCGGCGTGGGACTGTGCTGGAGCAGTTTCAGGTACGAGGCCGTGTTTTGCTCAGCGGGATTAGGATAAATCAGAGCCATTCGAAACCCTCCAGCCCTGTGGGGAATAAACTGAGCCTGTCCCACCGTGTTTGCTTCCCTCTGTCTCGGGGAAGGAATATGCCAATCATGCTTGGGCTTGATCGTTATCGATGTAATTAAAACGCAATTTATTTTTTGGGATTAATTTGTAGATTAAACAGAGCCATTTTATTACGTTTATCTCGGACATCTAAAATATTTAAGCATTTAACATCCCCGACTTAGCTAAATAAATCTTTAATTCGGCGTAATTAGATTTGTTTAAATTAAGAAATGTATTGATATTGCAAAATAGTTTCATATTCGTTTGGAACACTAAATTAGGACTTTAAATAACTCGGAGTTTTCCCTGCTTTCCCAGCGTACAGGTCACGAAATGCGTTTATCTGGCAGAGCACGGGGAAGGGATTGTCTTGGTTCAAACACCGCACCCCGCAGTGGCTGCAGAAGAACCTCTTCTCCTCCTTTTTCTGCCCCAAGTTTTTGGGGTTTTTTTTCAGCAGAACAAACTCCGCAGCAAACTTTGCGGAAAAGGGAAGAGGAGAAGCTTTGGGGTGACCTAAGTGTACCCAAAGGAGCCCACAAGAACCATGGACGGGGCTGTTTCCAAGGGATGGAGGGACAGGACACCGGGAATGGCTTCCCACTGCCCCGGGGCAGGGGTAGGAGGGATATTGGGAAGGAATTCCTGGCTGGGAGGGTGGGCAGGCCCTGGATCCCTGGCAGTGCCCAAGGCCAGGCTGGACGGGGCCTGGAGCAGCCTGGGACAGAGGGAGGTGTCCCTACTGTGACAATCCTTGAGGTTCCTGCAACCCAAAACACCCCATAATCCTGATGGTGAGCAGGGCCTTTCAGAGGGTGGATTTTTGGCAAAGCCACCCCAACTAATCCAATTTCCCTCACCCTCTGGGTTGGTTCAGCCTTTCCCCCGAGCTTGTTTTTCTCAGAGCAGCCCTGGCCAGAGCAGAGGGATTGTTTCCCATCTGGAAGGTCAGGGTGGATGTTCCTCTGTTCCAGAGCAGCTCTGGTGACTCTCCCGCCTCAGAGACACCTCCAAGCAGTTTTCTCATTCCCTCCCCTTGCTCAGCTGATTTTTCTTACTGAGGTGCAGGACCCTGAATGTGTCTTTCTGGAGCTGCATCCTTGTCTCCAGGTTATTTCCCCTGCTCGTGTCACTCGGAATTCTCCTCCTGTCTCCCAGCACAACTGCAGCCCTCCCCAGTCTGTGTGGTTGTAATAAGCACTTTGCTCTGCTCCATCACGCAGATCTCTAATGAAACACCACCAGAGCCACACAAACACTTCATATCTCTCTCCAGCCATTGATGAGGATTTCTGCAGCGAGTTTTTACACTCACTGGTGTTTTCCTCTGGGTTGTGCTGTTTCCTGGGACGTCCCATGAAGCCTCTCCCAAAATCCCATGCTGAACAAACGGACTCCACGCCCAGAGAATGGCTCTGTTTTATTCTGAAGGGCAATTGCTCCAGGTTTAGAGGGGCCCATTAGGATTTTCACCTGCTGTTTTGATGCCTCCTGGATGCAACAAAGCAATATAAAAAAAGCAGGATCTATCTATCAGCCGTCACCTTCTCTTCAAGCCCCGCACCGATTAAAATTGATTGAGATGGGATTGCAGGATTGTGTTCAGCTCAGCCCGAGCACACACCTGCACCTGCACCCTGCTGAATTCTGCTCCGTTCAATGGGGCTTGCGTATTAATCAGCTTAAATCCAGCTTTGGAATTGATGGGAACGGCAGTAGAGATCCTGTGGTTTGCTCCTGGAGCTAAATACGGGACCAACAAGGAACGTGCATGACTTTGTCCTGATAAAGCTAGACATTTTTCCAGAGATTTTTTTTTATATTTCTACATAAAAAGGAGAATATGGGCTGGGTTTATCCACAGGTCATGCGATGGCAGCGGAATCAAGGGGAATTTGTTTTAGCTGCCCACACATCACGGGATTATGGAATGGCTTGGGTTGAAGGGACCCTAAGAGATCATTTTGTTCCACTGTCCCAGGGTGCTCCAAGCCCCGTCCAGCCTGGCCTTGGGCACTGTGAGGGATCCAGGGGCAGCCACAGCTTTCTGTGGTTGTTTTGCACTTCTCCAGCAGAGAAGGCTCAGCAGGAGTTTAAGATCATGAGAGATTATTAAGATTATTTTCCTGTGCCAGCACCATGGCCGAACCCCTCTCCTTTATCCCCCGATCTCTGTCTGCACTGCGGCTGCATTTCCACCTGAGGCTGCGTCCACATTCCCTCATTTCCTCCCGAATCCCTTTCACTCCGCTAATGGTCAGTCCCTAATTTTAGGCACCTCTTCTTCCCATCTGATGACCCAGCTCTTAAAAACCTCACTTACAAACCCCATGCCCTAAGCGCCTGCATTTTTCATGAACTCCGGGCGCATTTGGGCTCATCTCAGCCCGTTCTTTGTTTGGACGCGAGGAAGAGCAGCCTAACAGCCCTATTAACAGATCGTTTCCTTCCATCAGGCTGAGGAGAGCGATCAAAGCGGCGCTTTCCCCTCCGTCCCTGGTTGTCTCCGGGGACACTGCCCGCGGTTAGGAAAGCCCGAGCTCCCCAAAAAGGGGCTCAGACTGTGCAGGGAGGGCCGGCGCTCCTGAGCTGCTCAGCAGCCGGAGGTGACACCCCCGCGAGTGCTTTTTGGGGTGGGAATTGTTCACCGGTAAAGCGTCGCTCTTGCAGCACCTTTATCCTAAGGGGTCCTTAAGACAGGAGCGGGAATCCAGGAAAAAGGGACCCCATAAATGCGACTGTCACGGCAACATCAGAGCTGGCCACAAGAATCCCCTTTCCTGCATGAAATAACCGCGCTTTTCACAGCACCGAAGCGGCGCATGAGCCTCTCTTCCCTCTCCCGGTTCTCTCTGGGTAATATAAAATTCCGCATTCAAGGTGCTCTTTTGAAAGTAGGTTACCTCCCGATGAAAATAAAGAGTTCACATTTGTGCTGACAATGGTGGATGATGGCAGTGCTGCGCTGCCTGGATTTAAAAAAAAAAAAAAAAAAAACAACAAAAACCCCCACAAAACACCAAAAACAAAAGATCCCTTCCCTTCCTCACTGGAACTCCCTGGGTTTGACTCAAGGACACACCAGCAAGAAAAGCCCCTCGCCCTGCCTGAGTTGTGCCCTGCAGAGCAGCACGCTCGTTCCACAACAAGGCAGGGAAACTTTCTAAACTCCAAACACTTTTAGAGGATTTTTACATATTTTTGGGGCATTTTTTCTTCCTCCTGAAACCACACAAGCTGATTTTTACAGGGAAGACCCCTCTCCCGAGCGTGCCCCCGAGCTGTAATTCCTCCCTGGGAGATCTCCGCTCTTTCCAGTCGAGCCCAAGCGCTGCTAACATAAATATTTGCAATCCTGTCGTGTGCTGGGGAGCCGTGAGCGATGGGCTGCGCTGTCGCTGGCCCTGGGTGCTGTTCCCGGAGCGCAGCAGGAATGGGGTGGCCTGGCAGGGAGCGTTAAACACCGGCGGGGTTTGCACAGAGCTGGGCAAAAAAACTCCGGAGCTGCTGCTCCTCCTGGCCAGGCAGGGCTGAGGAAATCAGGGCTGAGTTACAAGAGACAAACAAACCTGAATTTACAAACCTCAGTTTTGCCCCTCAGCGAAATCAGAGATTTGCTGCCGTTATTTGGGCCTTATTAAAGTAAAATTTGAAGAATTTTTTTTATTCCAAAGGCACTTCCCCACCCAACGCTGCTATATTTAGAGACAATGTTGTACAAAGTGGCATTTGTGCCACCAGGGACTCACCAGGGGCATTATTCACTGGTGACAGAAAAGCTTCTGGCTGCTTTTCCCCGGGGTGAGAAACATCTCTTGGGAGCAAAGTGAAGGGGAGGTGCTGGGTACTGCAAATTTAGGGGGTTTGGTTTGTGGTTGGGTTTATTTCTTTAATGAAAATTACTTTCTGTCCTTCTGACTCTTCCCACTGGCGTGGTAGGAGTTAAATTCTATCCCAAATCTATCTTAAAAGCAACAATAAATCCAATAAAAGCACCAGCTCAGCGCTGCAAATGCAGCTCCGAGAGTGACCCGCTCCCGGCTGATGCCCTGCACGGGTTTGGCACACCCGGGGTAAGGGGACGGGGCACCTGTGAGGCAGAAATTATTGTCTGTAAGTCCAGAAGGGATTCAAGCTCCTGCTGCTTCCCTGAGATTTCACAGCTATTCCACGACCTGCGCCTGTGGTACCCAAATCCCTGGTCTGGTTATTTGCTGTGAACTTGCCAGGAGAAATGTCACCTTGGGATTTCTTCTCCCCGCTCTGTGACAGGCTCAGCCCTCTCACGACTTTTCCCTCTGATTATTTCCCCTAATTCCCCATTTTTCTTTTGGCATTTTATCCCCCTCCAGCTCTTTGTCCTTTTCCTTTTCCACCGGGGAGATGTTTTTGGGGTGAGGATGGGGTACCCAAACTCACCCCACTCCCACACCCCGTTTTTGGTACCTATTGTTCTCTTCCCTAAAGGAGCCTGCCAGCGGAATGAGGCTTTTATTTGTGAATAAAATATTTTTATTGGTGGCCACACCTGGCGGCAGCTGGCCGTTGTCTGCAGGAGTTTTGCACAAAAGGGAAGATCTGACCCCAAAACCCCAGCTTGGCAAAGCATCTCAGCTTTGCCGGGAGGGCTGGGAAGGCAACTCCTGGAGCTGCTTCTCATTAAGATACACGTGCACAACAAGAGGGAACGCAGAAAATTAAATGTCCGTGCTTTGTGGCGTTCTGCCATCTAACGTCAAGGTTTTTTTTTTTCCAAAAAAATAAATTCACGAGAAAATGGTAAAGAGGAGAAACACAAGCAGAGGACTGAGCGAAAAGAGTGTGGTGGTAACCAAGGCCCCAGCTGAGAAGTCAGACATCCCCACACCGCAAACCAGAGATGGAATTTTGTGATGTTCATGTAGAAAATTAAGAATTTCTCCTAAAAATGCCAGTTAGCCATTGCTCCAAGGCATTCCAAGGGAGCAGCTCCGAGCGATGAGCACGCCCGTGGGGAGCTGGAAAACCCCAAAATTGGATCTGTCCCGACACCACGCTGAGGGAAAGGAAAAGCCCCTCAAGGGTTGAGAGTGTCTCAGCTCTGCTCCCACCCAGCTCCAGGAGCGGAAAATGAGAGCTGTCCCAGCCTCTGCGATGGCTCCAGGCAGGGCTGGCTTCCCTCGCGTTCCCATGAGACGCCACCGCTGCAATCTGCTCCCAAAACCCAAAAAAAGAAGATTCCAAACATTTCACTCGCGTTGGCGGCCGCGTGTTCGCTACAAACGCGATTTCCCGCTCGGGTCCTAACGCCGTCCCCAGCGCCGAGGACGTTTCCACAGCTAAACCCCCGAAAGCAGCGTTTCCTGCTGGAAATGCTGATCCAAGCTCAACCAGAGCGCCACACGCCGTAAAAAATAAAAGTGAATCATAAAGCAGCCAAGGTTTGATTACTGCAAAATACCTGCGCTTGAAATTTTGATTCAGACTTGGGTTTTTTTTTTGTTTTTATTTAATTACATCTCATGACCTAGAGATACTTTTTGGACAGCTGATGTCTGGGGAATTAGATCAAAGATGCTTTTTTGTAGCTTCGGAACCCGGCACTAATGTGTTTGACGGTCTCCTCGAAGCGCCAAACACGAGACTTTGAAAGTTATTTGGTCTCCTCGTAAATAACAGTGGGAAGTGGAGCTTGCAGTTACAGAGCAACTCCTTCTCTCAAGCCCAGCCAGCCAAAATCGAGATTTGTAGGGGTAAATCAAAAAAAAGAAAGAAAAAAGGAAAAGCCTCTCAAGATTTCAAAGATGCCTGGTAGGAATATTTCTTAATTGAGCCATGCTTTAGAGCTGCACGGAATTGTTCTTATTAAAAATTGAATAAGAACAGAGGAGAAGAACACGGGAGCTTTTGAGAGATTAGAGCTTTGGAAGATTTCCTTAAAAGGTTTCTATTAGACTTCAGGGGTTCTCTCGCACCGACAAAACTCACCTCTGCACAAAATACTCTGAAAAATTTGGGTTCCAGCCACCAAAACCTGCAATCGGTTGATTGGAAAACAAGAAAAACCCTTTCTTTCCGGGACAGTGGCAGCGCTGCTGCTGGGTCCGTGTGCTTGCTTTGCTTGCCAAATAATCCTCGCGTTGTTGCTCAGCTTGACAGGTTCATTTCCAACCTGCATTTCCTGCCTCAAATTCGGATTTAACTCCTTGAGAGCTGTCCCAGTTTCCAGTGGGTTGGAAGATTCCAGATCACTCCAGCAGTTTCCTTACACTGACAACATCCTGGGAATCTCCACACGCTCAGGGACCAGAGGGATTTAATCTATTTTTAAAAAAACCAAACTTCCACAGGGTGATCAGGACATAAAACTGGGAAAACCCAGGCCCTCTTCTGGAGTTTTATCACCTTTCTTCCCTGGAACTGCAGGTTGGCTTTGAAACCCTTAAAAACGCCACCTGCACGAGGGGAGCTCTGAGATTCCGTCAGGTGGAGACACAAACCCCGTTCTCAGCTTCCTTTAGGATTTTTTTATCAAAATCCCCAGTGACGCATTCCCATCTTGTTCCCCTCTTTCCAGAGCTGTTCTGTGCTTGGAAAGGAGCTCATCCTGACCGCCCAGATGGCAGAGGAAGCTCCACAAAATTTGCTGCTGGGTGTGGCTCGGGCTGCTGTTTTTATTTGGGAATAAAAACGCTGCTAATAGGCTTTAATAGCAATTAAAGATTGGCTGCTTTGCGTTGAAGGGGGGCAGCTCTTAATGGTCCATCAGCAATCTGCGGATTGCTGAGAAAAAGGCAAAATAAAAACCAGAGGAAAAGCCAGAATGATGGATTTTAGGTGGAAATTTCGAGTGCTCCAGGTTTTTGTGTCACTGAGCTGGCCCAGCTGCAGACCCTGAGAGGTTCAGGCGGTGCAGAGCATCACTCCCCCTTTTAAAAACAATATTTTGTTATTAAAAAGCATTTTTAGGGCTCGGCCAGCAAAATCCACCAACTCAGCCTCTCCCTGAGGAGTTTGGAGCCTCCCCTGCTCCAGAGATGGAGAGAAGGGCAGGAGGGACATTCGAGCTCTTTATTTGTCCCACATTTATCGGTAAATTACTTCATGATCATAAATGCCCCGAATTTTAAATTAGGAAAGAAAAAAGAGTAAGAAATTAAATAATTAAAAGATAGGATGTGGTTAATGATAGAAGAGAGCTAAATTTAAGCAACTTAGACCCAACCTTATGGGATAATTCACTAAAGAAAAGACACCAGGATGGGCTGCACGAAGGGAAACAAAAGCAGAGCCCACCAGCTGTACAAAAATCACTTTAAAGAAGCCTGAAGAACCTTTCAGCAAATGTGAATAAAATCTAAACCTATGTGCAGTCAGGATGCTGTTTGCTTTTGCTTTTTTAAAAAAAATTAAATCACCAACCTGCTAAAAATCTCGTGCTTAATCATCTCTCCAATTTAGGCGTTTCTAAAAGAAATATCCTTCTGCCTTAGAACCTTAACATCCCTTCTAAGAACGACACCACGGCAAAGGAAATTTGATTTTTGTGAAGTGCCAAACACTTCCTTGGAAAGAATGGAAAGGGATTTTTAAGTTTTCAGCTGGGCTTGTGGCCTCGGAATATTCAGCTGGGATTTCAACAGGAGAACTCTGCTTTTTCAGCGTTAACTCTCACAAGCCACTCCCAGGCTCTCCAATTTCCTTGTACAGAACCAGGATAATGGATAAAACTCATGCACAGCTTGGTTTTCTCTTTCTTTAACTGGAGCTTACAAAATGATCGAGAATTTACCAATACCGGTCTCAAGAGTCACCTAAAAAGCCCAGATGTGGTACAAGGTATCACCAGAAAAAGCAGCAAAATTTGAGGAAAAATCTCTTCTAACTGATCTCATTACAGAAAACGTCTGGGTTTTTGCCAATCAATTAAATTTTAAGGGTTGGCTAACAAAGCAAACCAGTCCTGGAAACGGGAGACAATGAAAAGTGTCAATTTTTGGGCAGTTGTTCACATGGCAACCCTCGGCGAGCTGCAATAGGGTTTAGCACGCGTTTATTGCCGGGGCTGTGCTCGCACAGAGCTCCCTGTTTGGGGTCAGCCCCAGCTCGCTGATGGGGTTTAATTGTTCTCCGACACCGCACCAGCCTCCAGCCCCTACACGCCACCCTAAATGCCACCCTAAACGCCCTCCAGAGCAGCCCCCACCAAGGGAACACAGCAATGTTTTGTGTGTCACAGAGCAAATCTGATGGGCAGCGTCCCCAACTGCTGCTGCCCCTCACTCTGAGCAAACACCAGCCACGAGTAATTAGCGTTCAGCCGCTCTAATTGAGGAATGCAGCTAATGGAGGCCGGGGCACATTCCTGGGGGGCACCAGCCGAGGTGGGCAGGGGGTGGAATGGGAGAGATTTCCATGGGTGCAGCCTCTCCCAGGCCTTCCCTGGCGAGCGGCAGACCCTGTGAATTGAGCCTGGAGCAGAAACGCAGCCCCAGCAGCACCAGGCAGCAGAGCAGATGCACGGAGGCTTTTCTTTCCCTGGTGTCATGCAGCAAACTCGAGTGAGAGCGAACAGGCAAAGCAGGGAACGGGCAGGGAGATTTTACAGCTCTGAGGAGCTTTGCCCAGGGGCTGCAGCTGCCCAGAGACCTGCTCTCCTGTCTGGCACCACAGGGCTCTTCCTCATCATCATCCTCATGGCCATCATCACCCCCTGTGCCTCAGAGCACGGTCCAAACCCTCCTGCAGCTCCCACGCTGGGTGCTGGGACATCACACCCAGGGACCCCTCTCCACCTCGAGGCTCTGGCTGCTGCTGGGCCCTTCCTTGGCTGAACCCCCTCAGGTTTCATCTCTGGAACATTCCCGATCTTTCCAGGTAACTGGCAGCGCTGCTTTGATTACAGACACAACCTCAAGCCTGGAAATTTGTCCTGCTGGCTGTCCTGGCTGTCTCCTGTCTGGGAATCGATGCAGGAGAAAATCCCTCGCCCTGTTGGTGTCCAGCACTGCTTGGAGCTCTCCCAAAGCTCACCCTGCACAAGAGCAGCGAGAGAGGAAAACGCAGCTGGAATTTCAGATGGGAATTTGCAGGAATAGCCGTTTGAACCGGGAATCCAAGGCGAGCTGCACAATTTCATGTATCAACACTTGGGGCAGTACTCAGCCCATTGATGACTGGAGCTGTGCGGGGAATAACCAAATGATGTTTCATCTCTTGCACCGTCATTTGGATTTTTCTGTCCTTTGAAAAAGCCAAAATTGCTGGCGCTTTAAAACATAATTCCCACTTAGGTTCCCCCTAAACGCTGTCCCTTCACTGACTCTTCTGTTTCCAGTTAAATCAGTGGAATTTACAGTTCGACACCTCTGCCTTAAAAACGGTAAAAATAATCCCGATTTTTAAGAAAAAATCCTACAAAATTCACACGATTTACCCCAAATCCCACCTTAAGCACTTCCAAAGGGCTCGATAACACAATCAGCATTGCTGTGGGCACGGTTATGGATTCTGCTCTACCCCGGCGTTGGTCGGCTCGGCTATAAAATATCTATATCTCTGTATCAATGATAGATGACCCGGGATAATAAAAGCTCTTGACTCGCGTGTATGTTAACAATTAATGGGATGTGTAATGTATCACATACTGTGTGTGGAAGGTAATAAAGAGGTGTAAATGAGAATTACGCCGGTTAATTGGTGTCATTAATGGTTCTTTTGTTCTGCCGGAGAAGCAGGATCTTATATGCCGAGGGTGATGTTGGAGGGCTGAGAGCAGAGACCGGGGTTGGGAGAGGAATCTGCTCCTTGGGACCCAAAGCCGGGGTTCCCAATCCTGCCCCAGCCAGGGGAATGTGCCGATATTCCCGAGTTTGAGCAGGGAGCTCGCGTGGAAATGCAAAGCCCTGCAGAGCCAGGGACTCGACAGCTCGGGAGCAGAGCCAGCCCCCGTACATCACGTGCAAGGTGAATCCCGCTAACCACACCACAAAATATTTAGCAATTACCATAAAAGATACCTCTTTAACGAGTGGCTTTTTAATCAGCTCTCCAGGGCTGTAAATCAGCCGCTGCAGGCTGCTTCCCAAACGCTGAATTCCAGCGGGCTGGCAAGCGAGGGCCACCAGCAGCAGCTCTGGGGGGATTTAGGGACGTGCAGGACCCTATAAAATCCCTGTCGTGTGCACAGTGCTGATTTTTACACCCTCCATCAGGGTTTGAGCGGTAATTCAGCGCTCGTGGAGGGTGCCAGGGATGCTGAGGCCACGCCAGGAGCACCACCCCAGGGTTCACCAGTCCCTGAACAACCCCAAAACCACTCAAGGACAACATTTAACCCCAGAACCGAGGTCTGCATTTCCCAAAGCTGCTCTGGCTACTGTTGCTGAACCCGAGTTCTTTAGAGGGTTAATTGGCTTTTTAAAAAGTGGCTTTTGCAACTTAATTTAATAAATTAATTTAATAATGATGCAAAAAAATTGTCTGACTGGAGGCTGCTTTCATCTCTGGCTTCACCCACTTGTGCAGGGAGCTGCTGCTGGAATGGGGTGCCTGAAGAACACCACAAACCCACACAATAATTCTCTCCCCCACCCCCTGTTCCTGCCCTGTTTTACTTTACCCAGGACCAGCTCTAAGCCCCAAATCAGAGCACTCCCCTGTCTGGATAAAGAGCATTAATTTGTTCTTAACATTCCCTCATCACAACTAAAGACATCTGTAGGGTTTAAAAATTTTAGAGCGTTTTGAGTGCCTCGTTCCTCCCGACCAAATTTGCATCACTAAAAGCAAACAGGCGATGTAAAAACGCATTTGCGCCATCATCGTTTTAAGGGGTTTGACTGAAACCTTTTTAGGGAGACAATTAGAAATGCAGGGGGAGTGGGGCTGAGTTATGTCGGTGACAGATTCCCCGGCTGCTCTGTCTTGGTGTGTCCTGAGCCCTTCATTCCCGTCACCCACGGGTAAGCACCCCCATTAAATATTTCTCTTTTGACCTGCGCACTTATATTTCATTGGAATACACCGATATCAGAGTAATTCCTCCAAACTCCACTTCTCTTGGAGCAGCTGGTTTCGAGAGTGGGAAGTTGCAGGAGGCCAGACAGAAATAAAAGAGTTAAACTGCCCAGAACACTGATGGGGTTTCTAAAAAAAATTCAAAGGTGATTTAACCTTAAACCATTCACCTAAAATTTGTGCACATTTTCCGTTTGTGTGATACAACAACAAGAAAGCAGAACAGAACTCTGTTAACCATGCAGGAGCCGGCACAGCACAGGAATTTTAAGTTGTGCACTTTGTCTGCCCTTCCTGGGCTCTCTCTCCTGTTTTAAATGTCTCCAAAAAGCAATTTAATTTTAACCAATTTTCCTTGCCCCCAGAACCAGCAAAACTCTTCCCCCCTCCAAGTGTTGCACAGGGAAAAGCCCCCCTGCCTTACATTTCCCACTCTGACCAACTTCCCTGGGAATTCCCAGGAGCACCCGGAGCCCGGCAGCTCCCGCTCCTCCTGCCGGGGCTCTGGGAATGGGCACCTCTGGCAGCGCCAGGCTGGCAGTGCCACCTGTGACACCCAGCGTGTCCCCAGAGCCCTTTCTCCTTCCCCCAGTGCCCGCTGGGCTGTCAGGGGACATTTGCTGCGCACAATGGTGAGCGAGCGTGGCACCCGCAGAACAACCAGAGCCTAATCCCAGCCCATTCTGTCCCCCTGCCAACGCAAGGAGCAAAGGGATGTTTGGATATTCTTCCGTCCTGCATTGTGCTGAGGCTCCCCCTGCCACAATCCTATTATCGACAATCCCGAGGAAAGCGAATTTGCAGGATTTGCCGGCCCCTGGTTTGGGGACGCGGCCCCACACGGCTCAGGCCAGGCTGTCACCTTGCGAGTTTATCCCCAGGGTTTCAGATTCGGCGCAAGGATTTTTTATTTTAGTTGTTACACCCCGATCTCAATCCAGGTTAGCTTTAAAAACCTAATGATCGACAACAAATCAAGTTCACTTCAAATTAGAAATCTGCCTGTACTCAGCATGCAGCATTTCTTAAGGAAAAGAGGCTTTCAGAGAGAAAACCTGTTTGTTTTTTTTTCCTTTCCTAAACACACCAACTTAACAGGGAGCACACAAAATTCCAGTTCCATTTAGTTGTCGTGGACTTTACGGGACCTCAGAGCTGAAAAACCCCAGAAATCGGGGAAACATTTAAAAATGCAGCTAAAAAGGTGCTCAGTAGGCTCACAAATGATGGGGTGATTTTGATCTCTGTGCAAAGGAATATTCCCAATAATATCAACAAGAATTGGATGCACGCACCCAGAGGCAGAAGCACACGTCGGTTTGCTGATAAATTATTATTTTTAAGCTCAGGAAATCAATTGATCAGCGTTGTTTTCCCAGACCCCAGATCCAGGAGACTTCACGAAGATGAGAGTGCCCTGACTGGGAAATAATTTCTGTTCCAGGGAGCTCATTTCTTTGAGGCAAAGGACCTGAAAGTTTATAACGCTCACCAGAAATGAGTAATAATTTATTACTTATGGATATGTCGGGTGCTCTGAAGTATATGGGACATGGAATGAAACCCTGGGCCTATTCGAGGTAATAACGGAACTGCCACACTTGCAAAGGGTGTTAGCCTGGGTAATTTACAGTCCAAGAGCAGATATTGGACCCTGGAAAAGTTTAATTTGAACTTCAGTGAAGAATCTGACTGGAAACCTCTCACTGGTTTGAGGAACCACTCGACTGAATTGAAGCAACTGCCTCACCACACATCTCCAGAGATGTCAGGGAATAATATTTATCTAAACAATGGGTGAGAGATAATTGAAAAAAAAAGAAAAAAAGCCATGGCAAAACCAGACACTGTGGACAAACAGCACTGAGAAAAAAAAAAAAAAAGGAAAAAAAGGTAAACTAATTCAAAGTCTTCAGGGAAATAGAAATCAGGTCCTTACATGGAGGAGCTCATGATTAAAAAAAGAAGCAAGCCCCCGCCAGTGCCCTTTTAAGTGTACAAGCTTGCTCCACTGAGGAATGGAGTCTGCCTGAAATTAGTATAAATCTCCCAGTGTATTAAAGCAGCAGCAGATGAGGGTAGCTATGGTAATTCCAGCACTTTATTAAACAGCAGACAAATTGAAGAGTACATTTCCTGCTTTTGGAAAGGAATGAATGATATCTGCTGCCTGGGGATGCTGAGGGCAAGGGGAGCTGCCTGCAACGCTGCAGTACATCCATCAGGACTTTTAGTGGGGCTTTCCGCGGGAAAAGTGGCGCAGGGAGAAGGGGCGACTGGGTTTTTATGGAGAAAATTAATTTTATCGCGGCGCTAACGAACCCTCTTCCCCCCCGGAACCGTGCGCAAATAAAGAGGAATGGCTGGGCAGGCTCGTCCTCCCCGTGGCTCCTCCTGCCCGAACTCCAGCCCCCAAAACAGATCCATAAAAAAAACCAGGGATCTGATTAGGGGCAAAAAAAAAAAAAAAAAAGAGGACATTTATATTTTGACCGTGTTTTATTTTTAACATAAACCATCTTGGGAAAAAAAAAAAGTTTTATGATTTAGCATTTATGAATGACTAGATTTTAAGAGAATTGTAATATTTTTTTAGGGTATTTCAGCTCCATGAGTTATTTCGTGTAGATTCAGATAATGACATTATAAATCTTTCTGTGGAGGCAATTACTAAGGCAGAAATGGCCTATTCCCCATTGGCTTTTAGGCTCAGCTTACTGACATATTACAAGCAGGCTTACCATGGTCATTAAAAACTGATCTGGGATTTATTGTACCTCTTTAAACTCTCAGTACTTTGAAAAGTATTGAACAGAAAGGAATACAAGGTGAAGTCACAAAGAGATCCAACGAAGCAATCAGGGGAAAAATAGGCTTAATTTATCCCAGCAAGGCCCACCAGAAGCGCCACAAAAATATTTGAAATTGAGCTCGGAGCCCTTAATAGAGACGACTCCCAGGAGCTATTAATCATATCAAATGGAAACACTTCCACAGCGAGGCTTTGGGAGCGGGAGGGACATCGCCACGAGATTACGGGGCAGAAAACAAAGCCAAGGGTTCAAGGCTGCCAATAACAACAAAAGAGCTGCCCGGTGCAGCGGGCGAGAATGGAAAAAAAATTCAGCTGCAGCAGCTTTCCTTGCCTCAGTCCCGGTCACCTGCAGCGCCAGCAGGAATTCTGTCACTGCTTGGTGTCCTCCCTGGTGGCACCGCGGGCAGGGCACTGATCCTGCCCCTGGAGCCACAGCAGGGCCAGGAGCAGAGGAATCCCATGGATCTGAGCAGGCAAAGGTCAGTGACAGCGTTTTGTTCATCACCGCCCGTTCTGGACGTGCCCTGGGTTGGGTTTTGGGGCGTTTGGGACGTCCCTGATGCCGGGCACCCCTTCCCATCCTGGGGGTTTGCAGGGGGAGCTGGGGCTGGGTTCTGCACCTCCCGGGGTCATCCCTGAGAACCCCGTTGGGTTTAGGCACAAACCCCGAGGCTCAGCAGTGCCTCAGGGTGTTCCCAACATTCCCTGGGCGTGCAGGGAGGAGAGAACCAGCCCCCAGCTTTATTAATAATTCTCCATTAACAGACCATAATTACCGGGAAAAGAACACCAAACGCTGGGTTTTAATTCTCAGAAATAAGTGGCAATTTGGTCACCTTTCCATCTGTGTATAAAACAGCATCAGGTTTGTAATGGAGGGTGGCTCAGAACCTTTCTGGGAACCACACCAGGGAGGTTTGAGAGCTGTTGATCTCAGAACTAAATGTCATTTCTGCTTCGTAAGTCGTCACGAGCTTCCTGCAGATGATTGTGACAGCCACAGTGCACCTGGGTGTTGTACAATACGCTGGGTTGGTCAACACTCGTTTTAAAGGATATGCTTCCACACAATATTCATCTCCAACCCGAAACCGAATTATTACAGGTAGTCTAAAAAGCACAGCCTTTTTGTCAAGTTTGCATTTTCCAGAGAGATTTGTCACTCTAAAATTCTCTTTACTTTTCCCCAGGAATAAACTGAACTGTATTTGAAAATAATGGCTTTAATTATAATTGGCATATCTGAGCCTACAGCTAGTGCCAGTCACTTTACTAAGTGACATTACTTATGACACTGGCAAGATCAGAGTCTTTTATCACTTTTTTTTTTAAATTATTAATAGGAGACAAATTTCCAACCTCCTCTAATATCTGATTATCTCTGGATAACTGGAGATGGGTGAAGATAGAGGATCACATCCAGAACTGAGCCCCCTCCCCTAAAAATCCATGGTATTCAGAGTGCAGGAACTTCTCCAGACGAGCAGAAATCCCAAAGATTTACATCCCCTCGGACTGACGTGGGGATGTCACACGACCGCTGTGGATAAATCAGGGGTGGGAAAACTCTGCCCCAGGAGCAGGCACAGCCCATGACCTCAGCTTATATTTTTGGGGTCTCCTGGCACTCAACCCCTTCATTTCAAACGCCACCGGAGTGAATCCTCAGCAGAGCCCAGGAGCCGCACGATGGAATTTTGCTGTTGGAGAAGTTCCTCCTCACCTGCTTGCACAAAAGTTTTCCCAGGAGTCCGGGCACTTCAGCAGATTCCCGCTAATTTAAGTTCTGGGGTGTCAACTGATGCCTCCTCCAGGTGAACCAGGAGTCCTTTCCAACCTGAATTATCCCATGAACATTTGGGAAAGCCTGGTTGCCCGTGCTGCAGCGCTGGTGCAGCTGAGGATGCCGTTTAGCGTGCTCAGGGGTGAACTCTGCAGCAGCAGGATGCAGTCAGAGGAATGCAATTTAAACCACGTTTTCCTCGCGGATAATGTGGTGCAGGGTTTCCCCAGGAGGAGCGCTCCTGACCCGTTCCAGCCACAATCTGTATTTATAGGTGGGCATGGGACGAATGAAAGCTGCTGCTCCGCAGCGAGGAACGTTTGTGATGCAATAACCGAAGCGGCCGTCACAGAAAATGAGGTCCCTGCATGATTCTGCATGAGAAGAACTCGAGGATTCTGTCTGGACTCCGTGATTTGCAGCAGAGAAATATTCCTCCCCGCTCCACAGAGGGCCCAAATTGAATCTGGCTGGAGCAGCTGCAGTTCTGGAGGACTGCGCTGTGTCAATCCAGCAGCTGGCAGGAGCCGGGCTGGGAGAAGGAACAATTCCGATTCTGCCCTTTTCCCGCAGATTGGCACGAGCGCTGCGCAATCAAATTCCAGCCTCGTACCAATCTTCAACTTTGCTGCCAGAAACTCGAGGGAAATGCTGAGGAAACAGCAGATTGTGCATAAAGACCCTGAACCCACAGGAGAGGGTGCTGGGCTCCTCTAAAAGGAGCGGCTCCAGGTGGGTCAGTGCTTACCTGTCCCTGGGGGAATGAACCTCCCCGAGTCACCAAACCCAAAGATCAGGTGCACAAAATGCTGGGAGGAAATGGGAGACTCAAATTCTGACTCTCCAGGCAAGGTCCACGGTACAGAGTAGGAAAATTCAAGGCACAGACTGAGATACAAAAGGCAGAAGCCAAAGAAGCTGCTTCTACATCTAATTCCTGGGGAAATTTCTTTGCACGAGCTTTTCCATTCACTTCGGCTCACAAAAGGTGGAGAAAGCCTTGGCAGATGTCCCCAGGATGTCCCGTGTGTTTAATTCTTTCTGGGAGTGAATTGAGTGTCACCACCGTGCTGTAGTCTTTGATAAGAAAACTCAAAAAATGTTTGGGCAATTGAGCTATTTTAAAATAGTTTTCCTGCTTTGTAGCTCTTTCTCCCTGACCCTCCACTGTTTAAACAATGAAAGCTCAGAGGTGCTCAGAGTTATTCCTGAGAAATACTGGAAAATGGGTAAAGTGACAAAGCACAGAAGTCAAGGGAATAAGGAAAGGAACTTAGTGGGAAGTTATAAAGAAGTTTCCTTCTTTCACATTTACAGGAAAACTGGAACAAATCCTCTGTATTCTGTGAAGATAGCAAGCAGGAGAGTTTGGCATTTCGCTCATGAAGACTGAATTTATTTTTACAGGGAAGGAGAGGTTAAAAAGCAACAGACACCAGCAACTTTATAGAAATCCCTGATGGCTGCAGGATATCTTTGCACTTAAGGAAATGTGGTTCAGCTAAAACAGAGCTGGTGTGGGTACAAGCTAGGCTTCCAAACCGTGCTCAGAGGATTTACCAAACGTTGCTGGGCAGGAGGGGGCTGCACAGAGGGAGGCTCCACAGGGCCCTGGGGTTGCTGCTTTTCAGTGTTTTCATCAGCGACCTCACTGACAGCACAGATTCTCCTCAGCACACCTGCAGACCAAGCACCAGCCTGTGAGAGTGCTGGGGGACAAGGTCACAATCCAAAAAATGATGGTGACAAGGCACAGAAGGAGCAGGAAGAACAGGAAGCGGCTCAGAGGGGCAGGTGCATCAAATTTCACGGAGGGAGCAGCATCCAGCAGGGCATGATGGGGGAATAACCAGGGAAGGAACAATTCTGTGTGGAAGAACTCAGGGACTGTTTAGTCCTGCATAGCTGAGCCTCACACATGGAAAAACAGCCAAGAACCAGCCCCAGGTGCTGCTGTCACCCAAGCTTTGGCTGACAGAAGAAAGCCACAAGGACACCCTCCTAAATTACTAAAATATTCCTCCATTTCTGCTTAAAACTCCTCCCAAATATAGATAACCAAACCCAAATGCCACTGGAGAGACACCTCTACCCCCAAGGCCTGGTTTGAATTGCTGACAGGGAGGATTTTACCTCCCTAACTCCCAAACAGCGGCTGCTTTGGGAAGAGGGGGCAGGATCAGTCACAACAAGAGCTGTGTGGATGTGCACGAAGTGTCTGATGCTCCAGCGAGCCAGCGAGGGGGACAGAAAGAGAAAAATGGGTTGTGGTTTCTGTGAGAGGGTTACAATGGACTTCAGTCAGAGGAACAACTGGGTAACAGACCCTGAGCCAGGGAAAGTCCCTCTCTGCTGAATCCACTGGGGAAAATTCCCTGGGAAGAGTTTATTCACATGAAAATGTGACCACAGCGCTGTTGTCAAGGTCAGCAAGGCCCACAGGATCTGAGAACTCTTAGCACAGGGCTGGTCTGCAGGAGGAACACCCGGGGCCCACACAACCATCCCGTCCTGCCCTGAATTCCAAGATCAATGCCAGCGGTCTGGTATCAGTTTCTATCTGCAGCAATACCTTGAATATCACTATATCTACACCTCCCAGGCATCTTTAATATTGTTATAATTGTATTTATGGTGCGATGGTCTGACAGCGATTTCAGACCAGAAGGGTTCATCACCACAGCTCAGAGTTACCAGGCAAGGAAATTCCCCGTTCTCTCTGGGGTGGTTCTGCCTTGAGCTTCTCTTTCTTGTCCCTTTTCCTGCTGCCCACCCATCCCACATTTGGAACAGGCACCAAGACAGGTGACAAACAACAGGAGAAAGCTCCTCTCCCTTCGTGTTCAGGAACAGCACCTCCCAAACTGGAACTCCCAGTTAAACTCCTGCACAGCCGCGATCCTGGCCGAAAACACGGAGGAGGAGGAGGATGGAGGGCATGAGTAACACGCAGCTGCCTGGAGATTTTCTCTGTGACCCCGGTTCATCAGTGATTTAAAGCACCCAGCCAAGCTCTTCCAGAGCCGCGCTTCGTAACCATAAATCAGGCGTGTGCCTACCTGGAGGCACGGGGACTTTGCTGCCACTCCGTCCTGCAGAGCTGGGAGGGAAGGAAGGTTCCTATTGTTGGATCGTGCCTGAAATTTCCACTTACACTACATTAGCTCGAGGCAGTTCATTTGCTAAAATAAGAGAAACAAAGTGTAAAATATTCACTGACTTGCTCAACAAAGCAATCAACGGAAGGGAGAGAGAGAGGAGGGAGTGTGATCCCCCTCCCTGCTATCACACTGTTGATAAATACCATTAATGTTTAAAATTACCTCACCCATTCGGTTTAAATTTAAAAGTATTAGTGGCATTATCAGTCTGTCTATCCATCTCCCTTTATTTTGTCTGTCTCCCACTTCTATTTTGTGTGAAATTTCCGGAGATGAATCCCATTTTCTATTAATTCAGTGGCTGTCATCTTGCATTGCATCATGTAACCTGGATCACAACAATGAAATCTAAGGGCTTAAATTAATAATATTGCACCAGTGGCGCTCTGTGAAGCATCCTGCTCGTCCCTCTCCAGCCAGCTCAGGTGCTTTGCCCTCCAGTCCCCGCTCTCCTGGCAGCTCTGGCTGGGATTTTGCGCCTGTGCAGATGCAAACATTCCATAATTGGCGGCTGCACCCTCCGCCTTGGTGCTGGATGGCGTCGCTTTAACGGGGTGTTGAGGTTTAACAAGATGTTTTTTTGCTTAAAAAATAAAATAGTCGGGGGAAAAAAAAAGCTTCGGGGGGAATGGGAGATCTGTGTTCTCTGAGTGGCATTTTCCACACCTACAAATATATGCTGACAGGTAACTCTATTGCATTACAATTGCCTTACACACGATGTCAGCTAAAGCTACATGGAAAGTCAGCATCTTGGAGCACCTCTGCATCGCCAAACAGCTGAGAGATCTGCTTAACTGTTACAGCTTCAGCTGGAATTTCATTAGAGCCACTAATTCGCAAATAGGAAAGGCAAAAAAAAAAAAAAAAAATCAGGCAAAGATTAGGTGCCAGTAAATCATCAGCACCACTACAAATTCGGGAAGGAATAAAACATTCTGCCTAAAGGAAAATACACGAGATCAAACCTACATCCTCTCCAACGCTTACTGCTGTTATTCAGGCAT
The DNA here is from genome assembly GCA_013400735.1 of Pomatostomus ruficeps. Lineage (NCBI taxonomy): Eukaryota > Metazoa > Chordata > Aves > Passeriformes > Timaliidae > Pomatostomus > Pomatostomus ruficeps. The sequence continues at coordinate 89,955 of VYZT01011435.1, forward strand.
GTCTCCCATCATGTTTTGTCATGTAGAAACAAATCCACTCGCAGGGATCTACATTTTTTAGTTTGTATTTCCTAAGAGGAAGGATTAAAAAAAAAAGAAATATGGCCAGGAGTCCTTCGGTGGTTGAGCTGAACTCTGAGGAAAAGATGTTCAGCTGGCAGTGTCACCTTGCTGTCCCTTCCCTGCAAGCCTGGAGGAGCTGCAGGGACATCCCTCAGTCCCTGTACGGTGACAAACAGGTGAGGGCCTCGCTCAGCCACGGGATGGGAGGAGATTCGTTAGGTGCCTGCTAATCAGCAAAAAACTTCCAGCCCAACCTGCTGAGCGCAAATGCAAATTTGCCACCTTTGTACAGCCATTGATTTCTGTTGGAGTGGGAGTTCCAAAAAAAAAGAGAAAAGTTGTCTTTTGAAGCCTCGCTGTCTGAGCGGGGCTCCTTTGTCCAGGTGTCTTAGGGATCTCACGCTGCAATTTTGATCTTTGTGTTGCCAAAGCCTTGGAGAGCCAATCCAGGTAACTTAAAAGTGAGATATAATCAGAAAGGATTTGGAAATAAAGTCTTTGCCTTGTCACATTAATGCGGCCCTATCAAGTGGCAGTTTATCAAGAGGCAGCTCACAAGGTTTTAATGAGCATGCTGCCTGTTCTTGTACAATACTAATTAATCCCATTTTTTCACACTGGTGTGATTGCTTCATGAAACCCGCATTGTTTTATGCTCAGCAGCAAAGCGGGCTCTCACTGATTAAATCTCCTTCCCAGAGCTGGAGCCTGACAACTGAATTATACCTTGCTCAAAATAATAATGGGTATCAGCTAATAAATACGGTTTAACACACACAAAACTATGCAGCCAAAATCACACCACAAAATAGGAGTTTGACTTATAGGCACAGCAGTGTTTCATTAAACATCTGTATTATAATTCACTGGTTTTCCAACTGATGTAATAACTTAATTGATGAGAACAAAGACAAGCTTATTTATTCACCCAATTGCTTGCTTCTTGACTAACGTTTTGCCTCGGCGTTATTGTGGAAATAAATATGCAATATTCTTTTTATAGAAGTCTAATTTAGGCCCCTTTTTTTTCCCCCTATTGAGAAGTCAACATCACAATCTGTTTCTGACAAGTTCTTGCTGCAGTGAAGCAAACCGCATTATGATAAGACAGCGGCGCGTTGTTTACCCTGATGCTCAGACATTCCAGCAAAGGTGAGAGAGGTGTGATGCTTCAGGCAGTTAATAATGAATAATTGTCTGCAAATTTACATTACAGGGTTCAAAAAGCTTGTTTTCCTCTCCTTCTCCCTTCCCCGCTCTCTCCCGCATGATTTAAAGCTGCCTCCACCTCTGCCAGGCAAGGGAGAGCTGCAAAGTACTAATGAGAGCAGCAGCACTTCTCTCTGCAAGACCAAATCAAATTAGGGATGTCGCAGACACAAAATAATTCCAGGGAAATAAAAAAACATTTCTTTTCCCCAGCTGACAAATAGAACAAATTACGATTTTTTTCCTTTTTTCCCCCTCTCTTTTACACGTGGCAGAATAAGGTGGTCAAAACTTAACATCTCATTCTGCTTGAGAACCTCTGGAAAGAGACTTTGCCACTCCGACAGGAGTTCCTCCAACGAGCGCTCCCCGCTGCCAATAAAGCAGGAAAGCAATCATTAACCTTGGGTTTAATCTAGATTGATATTTGGAGCTTTGGATGCCCTGGGAGAAACTGTTTATTATTTATCTCTCATTTGTACCGGTGCCAGCAAAGTGTGAGGGGTTTTACAGCTGCATCTGAAGGGGAGGATTTTCAGGGGAGAAGGAAGAGTCCCATCTCCAGCCCCTCCGGTGCCTAAACTGAATTTTGCAGCTGCGTTTAATGAGAAAAAAAAGGAGTAGAAGTTTCAAAAATACATCATATTTATCCCTACCATCACTTTCTGAAATATTTACAGTCTGAGGAGTCTCTGGCAAGAGTTAGACCAAGAGAGAAAAAAACCCCACTTTCACAATAAAAATATTTTCCATTAATTGCTGTCATGTAACTTTTTGCACTGGGCTTTGTTGTTGTTGTTAAAGATATTGGTGGAAACTGGAGTTTCTATGGATTCAAGAATTACTCTGGGCCCTTGTGAAAAGAAATAAATTGGAAGGGGTCATTTAATTAGAAAGGATACATGAGAAGGTGCTATCACAGCTAAGGCTTGGACGGAGATAAAAATAAAACAACGGTTTTAAAGTTGTGCTGCTTTCTGATAGAATCACCAAAACAAGGAACGAGAGACGGCTCAGGGCAAAGAAGAAAAAAAAAAACCCCTGTATTTTTAATTATTCCAATTTCATCGCAGTTCTAATATCAGCATTTAACTGAGGCTCTGAGGCTCTGGCCCAGCTCTCCCTGCAGACAGGATCTGCATTTCCAGAGGGTCGGGAACATCCCCGGGAGGTTCTGCAGGGCCAGGATCCCTCTCCTGCCTGGCACTGCCCCGTTCCTCCCGCAGGGAATCTCTGCCCCGCTGTGCCAGGGGGACGAGGGGCAAAGCAGGACCTGGCAGCAGCAGCAGCGGTTCCTGGGGAATCGGGCACTAAATCCATCCCCCAAACATCATAACTCCCTGCCAGAGCCGGCTATAATTAGATCATGACCTATGTCTGATATTAGAACTCAATTTGTAGAATTGATGCGCCGCGCGAAATAAAAAAGAATTAAAGGGAATAATTAATTCCTATTAGGAAAAACAATATTAAACCATCTGTGAGGATGACTTCTCCATGTGCGAGCGCCACGCGTATTGGCACTAAAAGGCCCAAACAACTTATTTATACTTTTATATATAAAAATACGTGGAAGACGCTTTCGGGGCCCAGATGCAAACTATTTTTAAAAAATTCGCTTGTAAGAGCAGAAGAGTTTGAGTCTATCCCTATATAAAATAGCTGCTACATTATTTTCTAATAATCCTGTTCAGGAAAAAAAAAACCAAAAACCCAACCCTTTCTCTTCTTCTAGAGAATCTAATTATTCAGTGACAGCAGTTGGCTGACTTGGGCACAACACAACATGTCAATTTTCAGTTGCTTACACAGTATCACAGAAACTGTTAGAAATTGTTTTGAAATCTGGCATACTTTGCAGTCATCCTAATTCCTCCAAGTGAGCCAAACCTGATTACATTTGGCTCACCCACAAAAGATCTGCAAGATGAGGAGAAGAACTCAAGAGATGAGGGAAGAGGCTCCAAAAAAAAAAAATCCACAAGATTTCTTCCGCCCCGCTGCCTCCGGCTCTGCTCGGTGCAACAGCGATTCCCCGTCTGTGTGGAGGGGATTGGAGCTTTCTGAACCAACCTCAGATTCCCAAACTTTATTTATTTATTTTTTTAATCTTAGAAAATTTGATGTGGCATCTACAGGAGGAGATTATAAGGTCCCTAGAGGAATTGAAGAGGTTGAGGGGAGATTCCTGGCGAGGGGCAGCTCCCACCACTGCTCTGGTGACCCAGGGCCAGGGGCTGCTCCTTCAAACCCTGCCTTTGGTACCAAATTCATTTGATGCTTTCCTCTTGCACTCAAGGAGGAGACATTTCTGCTTATGACAAAACACTCAGACTTTTCTCAGCTACCAAAACCACCCAGCTCTAAGCGGAGAAGCACCGACCAAAACTCCCTTTTCTAATATGAAATCTAAAAAAACCAAACAAACTTACTTATCCATAGTAATTTCATTCAGTCTCTTTTAAATTGCAACTACAAGATTCTGAGATTTTTTTTTTTTAATAGGATTCTTTGTTTGATTGACCAATGGAAAAAAATGTGAGGGCCATTATTCAAATGTTTGTGGGCCCTTTTAGCTAATGGGTTCCGATCTATAATCCTGCGCTTGTCAACAAGAGAGTTCTTCAATCATATTGAGGCTGAATAACTCAATTCTGCCCAGATCTTCCAGCAAAGCAAATAACCTTTCCCCAAGGAGGAAAACTCCTCCTCACAACTCCCAGTTCCCAGGTTCTCGCCAGGTTTGCCTGATTTTTTTTTGGATTGGAGACAGATTTCCCTGTAGGTGTGGCCCCATTCACAGCAAGCCAAGCCCCCTCCATACACACACAGGGAAATATTCCAACCAGTGCAACTTCAGGGCGATTCCCTGTGTTCTCTGAAATAATACAGGATTTTTTTTTTTCACAGGAGGCTTTCAGAGCCAAGCCTGTGCCTCGTAAGCAGCTTAGAAGGTAAAGAGTTGAGAAGTTGAATCCCCTTTCCATCTTTACAAAAGCTCGCCTCTCCCTTCCCGTGGTGCGTTATTAAACGAAGAGCCGGGCTGACCAGAGAAGTCTCACATGAATTTAAAAATGAATGTTTTAAAGGAGGTTTCACAGCTGGGGTTCTGTTTGAGGGGGGAATTATCAGCTGTGTCTGAGGGGTCTGGGGCACAGCACGTCCTGCGCAAGGCCCACGACCCGAGCGCTCCCCCGCGCCCAGCATCAGCGTGGGCAGATATTCCAGTTCCCACTTGGATTATAATGCACTTTGCAGCGTTTGCCACCACAGAAATTTAGAATTTAGCATTGAAAAGTCACACCAGAAACATCTCCAAGCTTCCTGCCGTGTCTTTTGATCCATCCCTCCTATGGTCCCCTGTACCTCTGACGGGGATCAAACCGTGCTGATTAAACCAGGGCCTTGCTATAATTACATTTCCAGATAATTATCCTTCCAGAACATGACACACCAACTTGTTGTGTGCTTTACCTGGTCTTTTTTTTCATCGTGCCGGTATATAAAGAACATCCTTATTATTTTTCTTACGTTATTCCCTTAAACCACTTACTAAAATAAACCCAAAGGAGCCAACAGAATTAAATGGCACGAGTGATGTGAAGCTGGGTTTAACATTCTGTTCGGGCATCACGATCCAGCCCAGGTGTGCAACAAATCCTGGGTGTTGCTCTAAGCCGCAGGTTAGTTTTTGGTGGTTCCACTGGACTCAGTGATTCAAGTAATTCTCTAAACAGTTGTAAAAAGCAGATCATGAGCTTTTCCTAATTACGTAGATTTAAAATTTTTTAAAAAAAATATTTTACTTTAAAATATTTTAATAAAATAAATGGAGTAGGTTAATAAACAATTCAAAGCTAAGCAGAGCTCGCATTCCAGTGCCACACGTTCATTTTCACATCAGTCCCAAAATGATGAAATCTTTCCCTACACGGGTATTTGGGATAAGGCCCAGCGAGTGTGAGCAGGAGAATTCCTGCACCTCAATGAGTGGATGCTGAGCCCCAGCACCCACCGAGCTCACCAGGGCTGGGAAGGTGCCTTGAACCAAATCTCAAGCCTTAAAACCCCTAAAAACTTAAAAACAGGGGGATGCCTACAGTGATTTTCCCAACCCTTCCCCGGCTTCTGGAGGCTGAAGGAGGAACGGGAGATGGAGCAGCTCCGGAACCTTTACTGGCAGGAACTCCCTAAAGATTCCCGGGTGGCTCTCGGTGCCCTGCTCCCCTCAGACGCCCAGAGAGAGCCCCGAGACTCTGGAACTAAACCACATTTGAGGTTTGCTGACCCCCTCCTTCCCTCCCTGCCGTGTACCTCGGAATGAGAGGTGGCAGCGGCCCCCGTTTCACCTGGAAAAATATTAGCATAAGTGCGAGGAGAGGGAAGACAAAAACTCCCCTTAATACAGGTTGATATGTGACTTTGCACGGCACTTTGAATGTTATTAAGTGTTTGAATTTCTTCCTGTGTCTTTTTAGCCTGGATGACTGTCTTTCTCTTTCACTGACAGCCTCTGCAGGACCAAATTGACAGCTCTTTAAAGCAGTCTGACAAAAAGCAGCATTAATTAAGTCATTGCCGGACTGTAATTGTGTTAAGAAGTAAAAATCTAATATGAGAAAAGGTTAGTGAGTCCTCTCTTGTGTCAGATTTTCTACTCTCTATGAATATTAATGTCCTTAATGAAGACAATCTTTGCCTCATCAAGCCGTTGTTCTGCATTCAGGTGCCAAATCCCTGCGCCATTGATTTGTTTTTAAAGAACAAATATGTCAGGGGAGAGTGACTGTCCTGTTTCTTATCAACATCATAGAGGAGGCTTTTGTATTCCTGGAAAGAGTTTATGGATTTTGTGTGCCGGCGATGGCACCGGCAGGGGAGGAGCGCCGAGGTGAGGTAAACCCGGTTGGAGTAATTTAATCGAAGCCTTCCATTCCATCGCGTTGGCTTTTCGTGCGTGCTGGTAACGAGGTTATGATCAGCACTTTTAATGATAAAATATGAATTATCTCTCCCGCAAGAATCCTGCCGTTTAAGCACCAAAATGAAGGAGCTGAGTGATAAGGCGCTGATCATCTCCTGCTGATTATCCCTCCCCTCCTCCTCCTCCTCCCGAGCCAGCGGATAATGATGATGGTGCTGATGAGTGATGATCCTTTTTAAATAGGTTGGAGGCCCTTAGGAGGCTAAGTCTGCTGAGGAACATCTCGGGCACTTCTCAGCCCTCCTGGCTCAGCCCCCATGTCCCCCCTGCCATCCCCAGGGCTCCTCTCAGCCACAAAACCCTCAGGAATTCCCATTACTCCAGGGTTACTCCAGCGTTACTCCTGCTCTGGGTCAGGCGAGCAGCACACGCCTCGGACACCCACTGGAAGGCAAAGCTTTGCTCCTTCCTGCAGGAATCCGCTTGGGAATCCTGCTGAGGGCATCACAAGCCACACGGATTCCTCCTGGGGGTGTCTCTGAAGGATCCCCGCCCCTCCTGAGCGCCGGGAGATAATGAATACTCTGTTTCCCGAGCAGAAATCCTCGGAGCAGCTCGATTGTGAGGAAATTGCTGGTGCGTGTTTTGCCGCAGAAAAGGAACAAAATCCTGAGCGTTCCTCTCTTTTTTTAAAAGACAATCTCAGCATATGTTGAGCTGACAGAACAACACGAGAATTCTTCCAGGCAACATGAAACAGCGGAAGTTTTTCTCCGAGGTGGATCCTGTCTGCCAACTGAGATGGATGGGATAAACGCTCAGGGATGGGAGCACCAACACTCCCGGGGGGAATCACACGGCACAAGGAACGGAGGAGCTTCCTGGCCTGTCCGACTGCAAGAACGAGCTCAGAGCTCGGCAGGCTCTGCTCAAAAGTCAAACGTCAGCAGCACAAAGCAGCACCACAAAGAAGAGGCACCAATTTGCCTCTTCTTTGTGGTTTGGACAAAGAAATTTGCCCAAAAAGCAGTGAAGGAGCCACGCCAGTGGGCACTGCCCCATCCTCTGCCACTGAGCTGCGTCTCCAGGCCAGGCTCTGCCTCTGCCATGGGTTTTCCTTCCACTGTACCCGCAAGGAGCCCACCAGGAACGTGGAGAGGGACAATTTGCAGGAGCCTGGAGTGACAGGGAAAGAGGGAAAGGCTTCCCACTGGCACAGAGCGGCTTTAGGCTGGATATGAGGAATAACTCTCCCTGTGAGGGTGGTGAGGCCGTGACGCGGCCTGAACGCTGCTCTGTGGAGCGCTGGGCAGCTGCTGAGGTGTTTTGGCTTTTGCTCAGCTTCTCTCTCCTTTCCAGCCGGTGGAGAATGACCTGGGAGCCTTTCTGGCGGTGTCCCCAGTGCCCTCAGTGTCTGATCTGGTACCGGTGACAGCTCCCCCAGCCTGAGCCCACAGGGCCTCGCTGAGAAACCCAGTTCTGTAACAAACACACCAGTTGGGACTTGTGGTTTCCATCCTCAATTTTCGTTCTGATTCCTCATTTTCCTTTTTTTTTTTTTCCCTTTTACTGGTCCACCTTGGCTTATGAACCTAAAAATCACCTCTTGGCACAGCCTTCCCTCACTGAGCTTTCCCACTGCCCAGCTGTCGGCATTCAAAAGAAACCACACAGCAAAACTTGTGAGCCCAAATTCACCATCAATTAATTACTTTCATTTCAAATAATTCCAATTAAATCTTTTCCCGCACTAATTTTTTTCTGTTCCTGCAACCCCCCGATTGTCTTTGGCAACACAAAGGCTGTTGTCTCACTCTTCGTGGTCACGGCCCAAAATTTGATCCCTGTTTGTCTGACATCCCCCTCCCAACCCCAGCTGGGACACAGCGGCGCTAAAAGCACCCGGGGTTAAATATAAACACGCAAATTAAAATGGTGTGAACGTTAATTACTTTCCTATCAATCACAACTTACACACCAATAAAATCCGTGATATTCCAGGCTGTCTCCTGTTTGTTTGAAAAACTCTGCAGGACTCAAAGCGGGCAAAGATAGTCAGGGCAGCACTTAATCATCATTTTCAGGGGGTTACCCTGCATTTGGACATTTTTTAAGCAAAATATCTAAGATAGGTCTACGCTTATCCCATCCACACAGGAAATTGTAAATGATGAGGAAAACACCGGGCAAACACCCTTTAGACAGCCTAAATATACAGCTTAAATCTCTGTATTGAGGCTAAATATTTTTAATTTCAATATTTTAATTTCAAATATGCTTATTCGAGTTCAATATTTGAATATCTAGCTGAAATTTCTGTGTATTGAGACCCTGCCCAGCCCTGGCTGAAAGGTTCCTGCCCTACTTTCCTCCTTCTCCAAGTACCGAGTCCCCTGTGCACCCAGATCTGATATCGGGGGTTTTGTTCTCCGCAGTTCCAGCTCTAAGGCAGCCTGGCAGATTAAGTTCAAGCTTTGTGCACAGCAGAGAGATAATTCAGAGGCCTCTTATTACTTCTGATCTCAGTGCTGCACAGGGATCGCAGCTCCCGGATCGCATCTGTTCCCAAAATTTTCAAAACAAAAGCAGCTCCCCTGCATAAGCTGTTCTCTTGCTATTATGGAGTGAGACATGCAGAAATAATATATTAAAAAAATATCTCCTAGAAGAACCCAACAATCTTCAGGTGATTAAAATAGCCACTGGCAAGAGGAGGAGAATGCCAGGATTTTTTCCTGCAGGAACAGAGGCACACAAATGGTGACCTCGAGTGGAGAATTACCCCAGGAACCACATGGGCCAGGAACAAGCTTAAAATATGGAATTTTTTTGGCAGATGTAACAGTTCATTCTGCAGCTGGAGAGGAATTTTTTCATGGAAAGGGCGGCCAGGCCTTGGAATGGAGGTTTGGAGTGCCCATCCCTGGAGGTGCCCGAGGAATTCGTGGATGTGGCACTCTGAGCTCTGGGCTGGGGACAGGGTGGGGATGGGGCACAGCTTGGCCTCGATGCCCCTGGAGGTTTTCTATCCCAAATAACTCTGGGAACCAAGGCAGGAGGGGGGTTGGCATCACAAAAATCTCATTCTGACCTTGAAAGACCCTGAAGAGAATAAAACTCCCTATTCCCTTCCCCACCAGCTCAAACATTCCCTTCTCTCTCTGCGAACCTTGTAATTTATTCTCTGGGTGCACAACCTGCTGCAACACCACACGTACTGCCCTGGATTTTTAAAATATTTTTTTTAGGGGTGAAGCACTTGTAGGAAACCTTTGTACCAAGCAAACTCAGGGCTGGGTGCCCTCGGTCCAGCTCCTGCAGCTGGGCAGGAGAAGGGACAAAATCCATCCCGGAGAGATGGCTCCAGGTGAAAGGAGAGCGCTGCAATTCCACTATAAATAGGGTCTGAGACACGAGAGCAAGGGAATTAAGAGGTGGACAAATGAACCCTGCTGCAACACTGACCCCGCTCCTTCTGGCCAATTAATTTAATTGAGAGTTTGGGTTTACTTAGCACTTTCCACCCATAGATCTAAAAGCACTTTCCAGAGGAATGTGAATGTCAATACCCTCATTTTCCAGAGGAGGAGGAAAGGGCACAGGGAACTTGTGTGCATCACCCCAGGTCAGAGCCCAGAACAGAAACCAGTTTGCTCCCTGTGCCTGCTGGGCCCCACCCCATCCACCAGGAGCTGGGAATTCCTGGTTATTCAACAGAGAGCCGCCAAAAATCCCCTCTCAAACTGAGAGCTTTTACTACCCCATCTGTAAAGCTCTTACATCTTAAACTAAATATTAGGAAAAAGAGCTGCATGAAACGCCAAAGTTTGCACTTTAAAAAAAAAAAATAGGATAAATATTTTGTCCAGGTAATATTATGAAAAAGTTATATTTAACTATTTTCCTCACTCAGAAAAACTTATGTTTTGCCACATCCCCACAGAATTATTATTCAGGGAGCTCAAGAAACTACACCCAGAGTGTAGCTGTTCAAAGAAACCTGATTTTTGTCTCCCTGAAAGGAGAGATTCTCAGGTATTTTTATCCACAGCAAATACACTGGGAGGTGACCAAGTAGGAATAAAAATGAGAAAGTTTTCGTAAACATGGGATCACAATCAATGGAGCTGTTAAATCCCAGAGCATCCACGTGTCTGGTGTTTGTGGGAGCTGTGTCGAGAGTTAGCACTCGCTCATTGTTTCTTCTGGAGAATTTCTGGGCTGTTGGAGGTTCAGTTAAAATACTTCCCAAAATTTCTCTGCAGATGTGCCGTGATTTCCAGAAGGTCTCGACAGTCTGGCAGCTACGGAGATAAATAAAGGATAACATGGGGTGGAACAAAACTGAATCCATCACACAGGGCCTCAGCCACAGGGAATCTCAACTGATTTATCTGCTGAGGGCCCAGACACAGAGAATTCCTGTTCCTCCTGCTTTTGCCACCTTCCAGTGCATTTTGTCCCTCATGGAGTTTTGCTCCTCATGGATTTTTGCTTCTCATGGCTTTTTGTCCCTCATGAATTTTGTCTCTCATGGATTTCGTCCCTCATGAATTTTGTCCCTCATGAATTTTGCTCCTCGTGCATTTTGCCCCTCGTGCATTTCTCTCCCGAGGGGAACCCTGGATAAGCAGCTCCCCAAAACGTTCACATTTGGGATCCCAAGTCCTGCAGGGCAGATTTTGCCCCTTTTTTCGCCGAGCTCCCAGTGAAGAATACCCGGGGATATTTCAGACTCCCGTGCAGCTCATGCCTCATGGATTCTGTAGTAAATAGGCCAGACTCGCAGCTGCAGGTATTTTTAACCTTCTAAGCAGGAAAGGGGAGTATTTAGGAGAGGAGATGAAGATGAATTTAACAATGAAAATAGCAAGACCACTCGGTGTGTGGTACTGGGTAACCCTCGGGGACAGAAAAACAACCCACAGACAAACTCAGCTTTATGAAACTCTTTCCAGTGCGGTAGCGCTGCACTAAAACAAATCTATTTGCGGCAGCAAAGCCAATCCATCTCCATGGAATTGTGGATCCCCTCTCTGCTGGGGCCTGAAGCACCCCAAACCCCATGAAAAGCCCAAGAAGCAAAGGCTCTGCCTCACGAGATGAGGCTGAGAGCTGTGAATCAGGGGGTGAAGAGGCACCAAGGTGGTGGCAAAACTCCTCGTGATCATTCAGGATTTGCTTTCATGGAATCCCAGACTGGTTTGGGTTGGGAGGGAGCTTAAATCTCATCCCATCCCTGCCCTAGCACCAGCCCAGACTGCTCAGAGCTCCACCCAGCCACTCTGGCTATTTGCATTTGCACTTTCAGGCTAAAATTTCCAGATTTCTCCCAGACTGGAACACTCATCTCACAGTTTTGGGTGACCAACCCCTCCAGGCTTGTTCAAAAACCCCATCCAGGGCCATTTCCCCGTCCTTGTTCTCACTAATGAGCCCAGGGTTCTGCTGGGGACCTGTGGGGGGAGAGGGAACTTCTCTCATTGAAATTTAATTCAAGAAAGGAACAAGAAAAACATTTCTATTCACATTAGGTTTTGTAAAAACCATTTAGTGTTATGAAAAGCCCAGTGTTTAAGCCTAAACTAAGTAGACAGTGATCCTTTAAGTCCCTGTCTTCCAGCACATTTCGCCATTCTTTTCTTTCAGGGAAAGTTGGGATTGTTGTTCTTTCACCTTGCAAAGTCCTTGATGGGTTATTTCCAGAGAATATTTAAATCTGGGAAGCGTTTTGGCCGGCAAAGACGTCTACAGAAATTTCCTCGAACTCCATCATGTATTTACCCACTTCTCAGAAATTCTGCTTCCATTTTCTAGTAATATTATTGCACTGGGATCAGTCTCTGTTGAGAAATTTGGTTTAAGCTGCCTAGCAGTCTTAAAAGAGGAAGATCTATTAATTTAATCATTTATATGAATCATGTCTAAATGATCTCAGCAGAGAAAATGTGTTAGCCATTTAAATCCCATCATTACATATTATATAATAATTACCACTAATTCCAGTTTGGATGGGCCACAATATTGCTTTACATACCTAATATATTCAAGAACATCCACCTCACCGGGCTCGGGCTTTTTGTGACCTTTGAGTTTATTGTGAGCATGGCACAGGCTCTCCAAAAAATCAGGGATGCAAACCACACCCACGGTGCCCCCTCTCTTTGGCGTGCACCACTGGCGCTTTTCTTTTTCTTTAATATCTCAAGTTCTTTTTGTCTCTGGGAGGCATCGAGGTGCTACTGAGACAGCTGTAATCAAAATAATATTAATTTGTTGTGCGTTCTCGGTGCTGTGTGTGGTGCTCCAAGTGAGGAGTTACTCCCAGGAGCCTCCAGGGTGTAACTCCCACTGGATTCCCAACCCCTCGCTCTGCCAGCGCAGGGACAATCCGGGCACCCCTCAGCTCTGCCCATTGTCCACCCCAGCTCATTTGCAAAGATTTTTTTTTCCACGGAAGAAGGGAAAATATTAATGAGCTGTGAGAGATTCCTGCAGAGACCCGAGCCCGGGTTTCACTGCTGTGACAGGGCACTCCTGAGCCACAGAGGGCACAGAAACTCCACGGCAGTGCCTGGACAAGCTCCCAAATGACCTCTGCTTTGGGCAAGGCAAGGAAAAGCCGCCATGCCCCGTTCCTCACCGGGAGCCACCCATTCCCACACGGACAGGACAATCCAGAGCTCCCCAGAAATCCCCAGAGGGCTTCAAATGCTCCCCAAGGGAGCTTTCCAGGGGAAACCCCAGTTCTGTGCCTACTCTGCTCCAGGTGTGGGACTGCCCTCCAGGAAGGTAGAAGAGCAACAGGAATGACTTCACCTGCTGTGGACACCCTAAGCTTTTTTTCAAAATGATTATTCTTTATTCTTTCGCACCGTCTCTGTGTGAATCCATCTGCCAGCAACCTTTCCTCTCCTCCATCCAAACCGCAACGCAAGGTGAACCCCTGATTAATTACAGAAGAGCAACTCTGTAATTCCAACTCTCACATCCCAAGGGTGGAATCCATCCCTGGTGAGAGCCAGAACTCAGCAGCGAGGCCGATTTGGCCCTGGGTGACTTTTTTTCCCTCAACTCGCTCATTACACCATCCCTCCCCGAGCTGATGAATTGAGCCCCTTGTGTTCTGTTTGGAACCATAATTAGCATTCATTTTGCAGGCTGCGAGCTCACCCTTGCTGCAGGACGGGGCCCGGCGTTAATCACGGCGGTGGCTGCCCGCGCTCGCTCCGATCTGCCAGCTCGGCGTTGCTCGTCCCATACCTAATTTTTTGCCCTCACCAGCCAAGTAGCACCTCGACATCACACTGTGTCAGAATTAGAAACTTTTGACAGATCTGTAATCATCTAGTTCTCATCAGCTCTGTGCATGTTAGTCACTTCATTTCCACATTCTAACAGTTAATATGCCTTAATTTCTCACACTTTGTGAATATTTAATTCCTCCCTTTTCAACATCATTTTTAGGTTGTGTGAATCATTTTCAAAGCCTTTGCTATTCTCCCTCCACTATCATCTGCATATTTTATGAAATGGCACAGTTGAATCTCTGAGGGCTCTTGATAAAAATGAAACTGGCAGGCTGCTCATTAGTTGTTTACCTGGAGCTGTGTGAATCCCCCGGAATGGTGGATTCCCATTTGGGTTTGAATTAGGATATTCTGACACATAAGAATTGAAAACCTTTCCGAGGCGAGCGCGGCTCTCCCCCACCCCCTCCCTCCCTTCCACCCCAATTAATGGCTCTGCCAGGGACTTCTGGCTCCTTGGGCCGATCTGCTCCCACCCACCCCAACATCTGCAGCCACTGGGCTGTCCAAAGGTGAGAGACGGAGGCTGCAGCCAATTAGCAACTCTAATGAGGGGGAAAAGCGTCCCGTCAAGAGCACACAGAGGGCAGAAGGGTGAAAATGGGAACTTTTCAGTTCCCAGAGTCAAGGCAACTCACTGGGACTGGGGTTGGTTTGAGCACGAGGCTCAATGGGCAAGAGAGAAAAAAATGACATTCACTGGAAATTCTGTAAATTCAAGAAATAAATTCTTGCTGGTGGCCACACCTGGCAGGTCTCTCAGCTCTTACACGGGCAGACCGCTCTCCTTTACCTCCTCAATCCTATTTATTCCATAAGGCACCGCTGTGTCTCCCCGCCGGAACAAACCGAGGGGCCACACCCGACAATTCACCAGCTCGGAGACAAAAATAAGGTTATTCCTGCACCTGCCAGAAAATCCCGGATTATCCATGAGGAACTCTGTGGGATATCCGTCCCAGCCCTCACCCAGAACGCTTTTTCACCGCTACACCTCTGCTTCCCCCGCCTCCGGCCGGGTCCGTGCTGATGGTGCCTCCACACCAATAAATCTTCTCCCCGCTTCCCGGTAGTTTTAGTTTTTAGTGTGTAAAGATTGAAACTGAGCCTGATTTATTTTTTGTGCTGATATCATGCTCCCTGCATAGCCTTTACTTAAAAGCAGTAATGCTATCTCTCCGGGCACTGAATTTTTTATGAATTTTTTGGCCTTTGCTGACTCCATAAGGAAATAGAGAATTGGGGCCGTTACAAATCGGGGTGAGAGCGGCTTTGCAGCTGTAGGAACTGCACCTGCATCGTCACTTTGGCCATACTGGTGCTTTGGGGAAAGGAAAAAAAAGGCAAAAAAAAAAAAATAAATAAAAAGCTTGGTTTTGATAGGAACCATCGTTTTATTTTATCTTCATGTCCCACCTAATTCATCTTGGCCTGAACACATCTCTTAAGCCCCGGTGCATTAAAAATACAAATAACTGAGAGCAGAGTTCGTAGTTAAGATTCCACAGTTTCCGGCCACCTGATGGTCCATATTTTATCCCTGAAAATGAGCAGCCAGGAACAATCAGGAGCTCCCTTCCTGCAGCCCCTAAAACTCTCTTTCCTCCGCAGAAATTGAGAACAGGTGAGACACAATCCACTGACACCTCGTACGGTTTGATGCTCACTCTCCATCTAATCAGGTGTCTCATACAATTTGTTGTATTTGTTAAAATCCCAGCTTTAGGAAGCCCCTGAACATTAAAAAAAAAACCCCTCTAATAATGAAAAGTGATATTTTTATATAGCCTTAGCCAGAGCGAGGGTGGATTTAAATATGTTTTGTTCACTGCGAAGATTCAGAAATTAAATATATATTAAAGATGATTTTTTATAGCCTCGCGAAGCCTGGTGGCCTGTGCGGCTGGGTTTTAATTCTTGGCTTTGACAGGATTCCATTCTTTTGATTTGTTAGATGTGCTCCAGATCTATTACTTTTTAATTGGACATGAACACGCCTATGAACCGAGCTCGCTCTCCAAGGGTTTGCATGAAATCAGAGCCAAGCCGTGGGGAAAGCGGAGTCGGCACTGCAACCCAGGACTCGGATCCTGCAGCGCTGAAAAACAACAACAGCCCATCCAACACCCCAGCAAGCACAGCCAGCAGCAGGTTTGGGAGGGGGATGTTTCAACTCAGATTTCTGAGAATCCTCCCCTATACCCACAAGTTCACTATTTAACCATTAGCGCTTCCTACAATTTAATATCTTCTGATTTTATCCAGCGTTGGTTGGCTTCAGAAACGCTTTCACATCCTCCTGACTAGAAGCAAACATTTTGGTGTGTGTGCATCCTTCCCTCGCAGTGACGTCAGCCTCTCAAAGACCTTGGAGATCGACCTGCAACGCGATGGTGTTCCCAAAGGAATTCTCGTGGCTACAACCGCACACAAAACAACTGCAGGAAGTTAAATTAACTCGTGACTTCAGTCTTGCAATACCAACAACAGCACTGAGTTTGCTGTTAGCACTGATCCATAGGAGGACACGCTTTTAAGGAGTTGTTCTCTGTTTGATGAGGACAATTGTCACCTCTCTGCTGTCCCTCTGCAGGGTGACTGTGTCACAGCGCTCACAAGGGACCATGGAAAACCAGCACAGCAGGGGCTGTGTGCAAAACTGAGGGTGGGGATGAGGACAGGTAAAAAAAGGGCTGAAAACCCAGGGAACACCAAAGCGTTTGATGCAAGAAGCTGAAAGACTTGCCCAGAACAGCAAACCCTGCCTGCAGAGATCTCCCTCCCTCTCTGATGTAGTTGTCAACTTTGCCTGGATTTCTTTCCAGAGCAAGAGCTCTCCAGCTTGGCTCAGCCCTGGCTGATGCTTCCCCACCCTCCCTACCCCTCCTCCTGCCTGTTAAACAGACCAGAGAGCTGACATTTGGGGTTGTTTGTTTGAAATGATAAACTTAATCATGAATGAAATGTTAGGAAGTGACAGTGCTGGCCGCAGGAAGGTCACTGCAGTGGCAGCCAAGCAAATACCGCTCTCCCCTTAATTGCATCGCCAGCCCTTGCCACAGGAGGACCCAGGCATTTGCAAGTGGGGAACTGAATCTGTCTTTGTGATAATTAAACCATGGACCTCTGCAAAGACTGCCAAATCTGCCATATGGTAGTTTTATGACCCAGGCTGCTGTTATCTCTGGAGAAAGCTAACATCCTAATCTCATTTTCCTTATCTGTGATCAGAGCCTGCCTTTCTGGAGGGCAGAACGCAGGCGGGCTGCTCGCCGCGGAGCATCCCGTAGCCGTGACATTTTGGCCGGCGGTTCAAATTAATAAAACCAAGAGAGGACTCCATACTGGCGTCCTGGAACGAAAGCAGAAATCAAGAAGCCAAACCCCAATAACCTGCGGGTCGGCGGCGCACAGATTGTAACATCGCCCCGTGACAAATTCCCGGGGCCCGGCTTTGGAGGGACGAGTGTAATTAAAACACGCAGTGCAGGAAGGTTGGGAAAGGGCCCCTGAGGTTTTTTTCAAGGCAAACACGTTATTTTAAAACACAAACACAGGAGGCTCCTGCCTTTGGAGCTCTGCTGTCATTTGTCACACGCACAGAGCTTCGAGAGCATCCTCTGAGCGCTCAGAGCTGGGCACGTTCTACAGGAAGACAAAGCCAGGCTGGGACAGGCCTGGTATGAAAAATGAACAGCTCAGAACCAGTGCTGGGTAAGGTTTTATACCTGGCCTGGCTAAAACTTCCACCATTTCAATAAATGAGCACTAATTTGCCATTAAATCTGCCACACACCCACACCCTGTGGCCAGGGAAGGCGCTGCCCTTCCGAGCTCCGGCACAAACGCAGCTCCCCAGCTGTGGGCACCTCGGCAGGCAGGCACTGTCTGAGGGGATCTGTTCCTCTCAGCGAGGTTACCTCCGCCAAAGTGCCCTGCGAAGGGAACAAACAGGTGGCAGATTCCTCATCTCGCTGGTGGCAGACACAGCCCGTGTTCCTGGATGGCTGCGAGAGCCTCCGAGGGGGGATCTTTGCCGCCAGGAATTGGTGCTGGAGGTGATTCCTATCAGATGTTCCAGGCTGGGATCTCTCCGTGCGAGGAAAAGCCTCATGGCCACTCAGGGCTGCTCCGAGCTCTCCAGCCCAGTGACCTTCACCGCGTTTATCTGCCAGCCAGCCGCTCGTGGGGAGATTACACGGCTCTGTTTTTACAGAAATATTCTGGTTCTATGATCTAGATAACACAGCCTGCTATAAATCACCCCAGTTGTCCCTTGATATTTTGAAAACTGATGAGACTGCTGATTCCTGCTTCTTACTTTGTATGCAAATGATAAATTATAGATGGGGAATAGGAAAAAGAAGGTTTTACTCGTTTGCTGGATTGAAACAGACTGGATTAGTGAGCGAGCAGTGGTACCCTTGGACTATTTATTGTGACATTGCTTAGAAAAATTCAAACCCCAAAGCCTTCAAATCACTGGGGACATTGTTAGCCTTCTGCAGGAATTATTAAAATGTACAGAAATGTATGAGCATCACTTTATAATAATTAATCAGGGGCTGTTGATTAATAAAGCTCATTTTTTAGTCCCGATGATTCAGGGTATTATCCAAAGGACAGTGTCCTTGTCATATTGATTAAGAAACCAGACTTTGCCGTGGAAGAAAAGTGTAAGAACAGTCGCTCTTCTTCCTTCCCCACCTCCCCCCCTATAAAATAAATATTGAATGAGAATATTAACTCGTTAACCTTGACAACAATTTGTAATTTTCATAAGGAGGAAAACTCGCGTATTCAGCAAATAAATTGCTGCGGGGATTTCAGGGAAACAAATTGGAGAGGATGAAGAATGCGACCATATGAATTCTGTCGGTTTTATGGGCTGCGATGATAAATTTGTTTGGTTATGTCCCTCAATTAAGGCCACAAATACTGCGAGGCGTCAGGAGCGGGAGCAGGGCTGGAGCTGGGACACGGGAGCCCGGGTGACACTCTGAGGTCACTCAGCAAGGCCAGGTGGCTTTCTCCTCTCACGCCCAGCCCCGAGCTGGAGCCACCATCCCAACCCCGCTGCCCAGAGCGTTTTGTGCCCAGCACACGAATCCCCCCAGAGCCTGTGCTGGAAGATAGCTCCGTTTATTAGGGATTGCTGGAGATACCAGCAGGAGCCAAAGGTTTCCCGGGGTTATCGAGCGCTCCTGAGCTCGGTTTAACCAGGAATGCAGGTACAGCTGATAATTTTGGAGCTGGTTTTTAACCCCCTATAAAAATGTTCTGCTTTGAAACTCCAGCTGGGGCTGTTTTGGTGATTACAGCAAAAATGGACACTCTCCACTGCTCGGTGGATTTCCAGCTGCAAAACCCTCCAAACCCAGCCATGTGCTCACTCTGGAGCTTGTTTTGCCCCAGCTACTCCGAGCGGTGCTGAGAAGTAAGCACATGCTTAACTGCTCTGTTGGATTACAGCCCAAATGATCTATTAATCCAATTGCATGCTTCCCTCTGATCGCCGCGCTCTTCAAATTCTCCCCGTACAATAGATTTCATATAAATGCATTATGTTTGTCAGGCGTGCCGCGAGATTTGCATGCTGTCCTTGTCTGCTTGGCTATATTGTCAGCCAGAGGAGAATATTAAAGGTTTAATGTGATTTTTAAAAAAATTTAATTTTAGCCTCTTTTTTAAATTATTATTTTGGTAGGTTATAAATGAGCTGTACCTTGTTTGGGAAAGCAAGAGGAAAAATTAAATAAAAGTGTTTAATACTTTAAAGGTCCAGATAGGGAAGAATCCTGCCAGGATTCCAGGACAGAGGAGCCAAGCTGGGCAAGGCATGAGAGGGAATTCCACTCATGTCAACACCCAAATCCTCCAGTGGAGCCCTGAGATGGCAGCAGGTTTATTTTACCTTTCCCACGTGCACCTTTTGAGGGGTGCTCTGCCTTTTAATGACACCAGGAGTCACTTTAAATACACACAAACCCCCTCACAAACGCAGCTCTAAGTGATTTTTCCATGATTTCCCAGGATGGAGCCTCCTTTGTGGCCCTGGCAAGCCCGACCCTTCCCAGGGAGATCCTGGGCACCCTGCAGCGCTGGTGCCAGGCTGAGCACTCAGCTTCCAGCCCTGTCCTACTCCTCATGCTCCAGAGCCAAAATGAGCGTGCCCCACGTTTTTAGCATGGATCAGAGGGCATCACATGCTCCTGGATGCAGTTCCTCGCTCCCAGTGCATCGCAGACAACAACGGCTTTTGCCAGAGCTTTCCTTGCTAAGAGCAGAAATAGATTAATAAAGAAATAAATCCCCGCGTTTCTATTACCGGCGGCCCTGGAATATAATCAGGCAGTACCTGCAGGATAAATCAAAAGATTAAATTAAGTTGGGATTTGAATCCCCCACTAAACAGAGCCTCAGACCGAGATTAGGCTTCGCTGGACTCCGAGCTCGGAACAGCTTCCAGGGGCCTCCCTCCCCACCAGAATGGCATTATTTGCCTGGAGCACTGGTGCCCTGCGGGAATCACAGCAGAGGGGTGGCAGGGCGACAATATGGGGAGCAGGATGGGCCACGCTCCTTTTTATTCACTGCCTGGATTCCTGCCTGCTTCCCTGAGCCTCCTGCCCTGTCCTGGCACCAGGGGCTGTGTCCATGCCCTGTCCTGGGTCTGTGCCCTGTCCTGGCACCAGGGACCATGTCCATGCCCTGCCTTCTGCTGCTGCCAGGCCAGGCTGAGATTTTCCCTTCCTGCAGCCCAGGGGCACCTGCTGTCCCCTCTCTCCACCCACGCTGCCACCTCGGGCAGCTGCTCCTTCCTTTCTCCATGAAAGTGCGGCTGCCAAACCCCCTCCTTTGGAGGGAGACCGCCCATGTGGGATAAATCACGGAATCCCAGCATTTTTAGGGGCACCGAGCTCCTCTGACCCACGGGCCCCACATTTCTCCCCTGCCACCCTCCGAAACTCGCACAGGATTTCAGCCTCTCTGCCCACAAGATGTCACCCTGAATTTTGACAAAGGCGCCTTTTCCTTCCATATTAACTTCCCTCGCTCCTCCTTCCCGTGCTCTGAGCATCAGAACCGCCTGCACCAACACCTCAGCATTGAGGATTTACACACAACCCCAAAAATCCTGGCTAAACCACGCTGCTTCTGCCCTCAACTGCATTTTGGCACCGCGTTCCACAGTGAATTCTGGGCCGTGTTTCCCCCAGTTTGCCACAGCGCAGGATAAATATTTTCAGATCGATCCGCAAAGCCCCATCCAGCGTGACCCAAGACTGTTTCAGTGATGCTGATCTCGAGTTTGAGGAGGAGCACGTGGGAGATTCTTTAATGCAGAGCCTTGCTGGGTGTTACCTGATAACAGCAGCCTCAGATTTCAAGTATTTCACAGCTTTTGGATGATAGAAAAAAAAAAAATCCAGCATGAAAAAAAGGAATGAGAAGTATCTCTAAACCTTCCTGAAAGTGGAAGCAACAACAGCCTCAGCAGAGTGCATTTGCCAAACCTCGAGGCCGGGAAAAAGGACGCATTTGGATTTTTCAGGTTTAGTTTGAGCTGTTGTTTTAAGAACTGACTCAGTTTGTTTAGGGCCCAGCTCCACACTGAGAACGTGCCCATGTGTACACAAAGCTTTGCTGCTCTTTTCTTCGAGAAGAACGCTTTTTACCAGGTTTTTCTGCCCTGTTTTACACCTTTGTGCCCGCCCAGAGCACGGCCGCAGGGGAGGGCAGGGAGCGTGGCCGCGGCCCATTAGAAACCCGCCGTGACATTTATGGGGCCGCTCTCCCCAGCGCAATAATTACACACACAAACGAGCTCGGAAATTGCCCTTTTGTCCAAATCCAGACCTTGATATTTAACTGGTTAATGAGAGCCCCTAATCTGCAAATCAGATATCGCTGTGAAAGGCTGGGCTTTGCACCGGGATGTTTTCTGTGTCTGTTTTAGTGCTCGTTTACAGGGCAGGCGGTTACAAACGCTTTTCGGTGAAAATATTTCTTTCATCTCTGTTTGTCACATAACCAAACACTGGACACACAAAACAGGCACAGAAATAAACTTTAAACTTCTGAAACACCTCAAGAACACCTCCCAAATTCATCAGCGTGCGAGGAAAACGCCTTTGCAGCAGAACTCTGCGCTGGAACACGCTCTGTCAAAGCAGCCCAGCCTGTTGCTGCACAATTATCCTTTAAAAACAACCAACAGAATTTTACCAAAGTTGTGGGATATCGAGCCCAGTATTTTATTTTTTAAGGATATTTTTCATGTGTAACTCGCACCCTCGGGGCCACTGGCAAGGGAGGTTTATTCCCAGTTTTATGG
Organism: Pomatostomus ruficeps; assembly: GCA_013400735.1. Taxonomy (NCBI): domain Eukaryota; kingdom Metazoa; phylum Chordata; class Aves; order Passeriformes; family Timaliidae; genus Pomatostomus; species Pomatostomus ruficeps. Next base: position 111,799 of record VYZT01011435.1, read on the forward strand.
GAGCAGAGTTAACCCCTGACTACACCTCGGTGGTTTCACCTATAGATTATTTCCCTGTTCATTTTTTCCCTCTCTGAGGATTCTGTTAATGGCTGATAAGCAGTGATCACGGAGCTACTCAATAACCACAAACTGACCGACCTGAGCTGATACATTTATATTTTTGCAGATGTTTCCCTGACTGCCCTGGTCAATTTTAAGCAAAGAACAGATAATGTTTAATATCAGTCCATAAGTAGGATGTAAACATCACACAATGTTTAACATCACAGAATGTTTCATGTCAGTAGCCAGCTTTAGGATTTCAGAGCCTGACTATAATCACGGTAAAGTTTTGAAGATTTACAAAGTTTTTTGGGGGGGGGAAAAAGTCCAAAGGCTGCCCTGAGTCATTGCTATTGGTGCATTATAATGATTTTTAAAAATCCTGAGCGTTGGGCATTGTTCACTTGTTTTAAGGGTGGCTCGAACTCAAAGGCTGAAGGAGGAGCACAAATCCCACCAGGTTTTGTGCAGGGACAGAAAATGTTTTTATTGGTAACTCCTTTCTCGCTGACCACTCCTCTCCGACTGAAACCAGGAGTGAAAATCCTCGGCACCAAGCACTCAGCTCAGCCTTATGTAACTGTTCCACCTTCGCCAGGAATTAGGGAAATGAACCATGAGCTTTTCTAAGGAGGCAGAATTTATTTGTTTTGAAAAGGTACATGTATCCCCAACCCCCCAGCCCGACAAGAGGGAGGGCAAAGCATCCATCCATGAGAATTCTCTCACAAGGGGGCAAAACCAGCTTGATGTTCTATTTCCTCAGAGGTGAGGGAGCAAAAAAAAAAAAAAAAAAAAANNAAAAAAAAAAAAATCCAAATAAGCAGTGCAAGCTTCCTACCCCAGAGCAATTTGATTGTCACACCTCTAGGAGGGACAGCTCTGGGATTTGCTGGTACTTCCTAGAGGTGCTGAGCATCCCCATGCACCAGCTCAGTCCTGAGAGCCCCGTTTCTTTTAAAAAATGCACAAATTTTGGCAATTAGGAAGCTCAGGCTCCCTGCAGCCATCAACAACCATTTTCGAGAGTTCAATGAAGAGATATTTGGATTTTTCCTCCACGATGAAGCCATTGCCAGGCTGGCACCCTGCAAGAAGCACCATGCCGGGATCTCCCAGGAAATGGGGCTCTGGAGTTGCCCCGGCTCAGCAATTCCTTCCAAAGACTGGATAAAAATGTTTCCAGCGCGTTACACGCCCAGGTACACACGGCAATAATTACCACAATATTATAAAGCACAAAGGAAGCAAAGTGCAGTCGTTTGCACTGATTATTAAGTAAAAATAGGGAAGTTTAATTATTAATTTTGGAAATCGCTGAAAGGAGAAAATAGCACACCTTCCCCGCGCAGACACTGAAATTAGATTAGCTTGACAAGCCCCGCTCAGAGGGAACAGGAATCCTTCAGTGCATTCATTTAATAGACCTTGAGCATGTTATGAAGCAACTCTTCATTACTGCATCCTAAAAACGGTGAGTGAAAGGATTTTAAATCCCACATCTTGGAGCTGCTTTTAGATTAACACAAAACACTGAAAGAACCCGAGTAATGACAGCTCCCTATTCAGAGCAGGATCAGAATTGGCATCAATGGGAATAACTGATGCTCCTGGGGAAAGTTATTCCTCAGGAGAAGAGGAAAAAAACCAGGATTTCCCTGTGCACACATTTTGGAGCAGATTTTTACCACACCACGGTTGTGTTGACCACATTTGTTCACCTGGGATTTTAAAGCATCGACAGTGACTCTCTGCCCTCCAAAACCTCTTCTTCTCCCACCCTGGAAAACCCAAGATAATTTTTTTTAATGGGAAAATATTTTTATGGCATCGAAAGCAAACACTGGTAGTTTTGTTGACGGGAAGGGCGGCACAGAAGAGCCAAAATGTGGAATTAAATGAGTTGTATGCTCGTAAAGGGACTTGAAGAGAAGGGAACTGCACAAGGGAAACTGGGAAGCTGCAGAGGTCCAGGCTGGAGCTGCCTGGGTCATGGACAAGGCTGGAAGTGAGAAATGAAATTTGTTTTTAAAGAACAATCAGGAAAGACGGAAAGGTGCTGAAATTCACCTGCAGGGGCTGCAAGAGCAGAAGCTGAAAGGACAGCGCTGCTTTTGTAGCATTTTCCTTCCCCCTTGCATTAGGCTGAGCAAACATTGGGTTATAAATCCACGTCTCATTGTCTTCTGTCACCGAGGAACACCTCCTTTAGTGCTGCCAAAAGGGCCACTCCGGCGCTGGGTCAGACCAATTATTTCCTAAATGGTTTGTGTTCACCTGCGCTTCAAATGTGGGGAAGCAAAACAACAGCCCCTCGTTCCTGAGATCCATCCTGCTCCCAGCACATCCGTCTGCTCAATTAAAGAGCCACCAACTACAAAGTGACTGCACATCATTTGTATTACCTCGCCGGAGCCGCCGCTTTATTCACAAATATCTGACTCCGCCAGGCCCTTTTCTGCTTAGCTGGCTGCTTTAGCCCAGCTTGCATTTATGTTAAAAAGAAAAATAAGAAATCAGCAATGTGCTTTAAGCAAAGATTTCTGTGTCCTGCGTGGTTGTTGCTTCTCTGCAAAGGGAGTTTTGCCGTTCCTCACAGCCCACTTCCAAGGGATTTGTCAGAGATCTCCCTGGTCCCGGGGAGTGACAGGCTGAAGGAACGCTTTCAAAATATTGGAGGTGCAGCGCCGGAACAGACGCTGCTGCCTTGCCAATTCACTTGATTCTTGCTCGGTTTGGGGCTGTGTACACGTGAAATTATTTGAATGAGAAGGGAAACTAAAATTCCCCCTTTGCTGCGGGCTCAAGGACAGGGATTCTCAATAATCCACAGCTCCTCCAGGCCAAGCTTTAGGCCCAGTCTAAGGATACAGCCAGGCCTGGCTCTGCCCAGGATCCTCTGAGCCACATTCCCTCACAGCTGAGGATATTCCGTGATTATTCCCTGATTCCTGCTCTCTGTTCCTCCCACACCCATTCCCTGGCGCTGTCAGCTGGATCCTTCTCCCCTTGCCCTGTGCTGGCATTGATCCATCCCCAAATTTCAGCCCTGCAGGAGGCTCTGTCTGGGCTGAGGTGCACACGAGAGACACGGACAGAGGAGTTCCTGGATGGATGCAAGGAAAAACCTTTCTCCTCTCTGAGGATCATTCAGCACTGCTCAGGCTGCCCAGAGGAACCAACACGGCTGCCTTGGCAATTCACTTAATTCTTGCTCAATTTGGAGCTGTGTACACATGAAATTATCTAAATGAGAAGGGAAAATAAAATTCCCCCTTTGCTGGGGGCTCAAGGACAGGGATTCTCAGTAGGCCACGGCTCCTCCAGGCCAGGCTTTAGGCCCAGTCTAAGGACACATCCCAAACACCCCCACAGGGCCCTGGAATACGAGGTCGGGTCCTCCCCTCTCCCAGATGTCCCCACAGCCGTTTGCCACTCGTGGGGCAGCTCTGAAATCCATTTTATCCCCCTCTCCCCAAGCTGGGAAAGAGCAGGATCCATGCCCTGGATAACCCAGGATTCCCAAAACCTCCAGCACAGCAGCGTCACAGCTGCCCCAAAGCCTTTAGGACAGCCCAGGTTGCCTTCCCAACCTGAAATTTTGACTTTCCTCTCCTGAGGAGGTAAAGCCCATTCCACCAAAGTGTAAATTCCGCCCAGTGCAAAGAAAAATTACTTTGAATTAACTGGATAGATGTTATGAATAATCCACATTAAATTCTTAATTTTGGGTTACGATAGAAGACTTAATAGTGGTCAGATACCCACTGCTTATGCAATTAATTCTTAGCCAAGAAAATGAAGAATGTGGGATATAAAATATTTTAGAAATAATCTTTCCGTGCAAAAACAATGGAAATTTGAAGACGGATTAAGATTTAGTGTCACAACAGATTATAGTGTGAACAGAATATGTCCTTACAGAAATCTATTTAACCACTGATATCCTAGAGGGAACAAACTATAGGGCTTTTTCCACAGGGAAAAAAAAAAAAAAAAGAATAAAAAATGGGAATTTGCTCTTTGTGTTTACTGGAGCCCACAACTGGCAGGAAATGAGGCATGAAATGCATTGTCAAACACAGTGTTCCGATATAATGCCTCACTTCCAGCTGAGCGTTGGTTTTGGGGATGCAAGCCCTCAGACCCCCCTAAAAAAAGGATATTTGTAAAAAATGGATCACGCTGGTAATTCTATGTATACACAGAAAGGTATTGCTACGAAAAGGTTTCAGATATTTCAATGCTTCTCTGAAGAACAACGTCCCGTTTGTCAGTTTTTCCTAAGATGCACCAACAATCAGGAAATACCTGATACCCAGGAGAGAGGGACTCCCACCAGCCCAAACGAACCCAAACTTCAGCTCAGAGTTACTCCCGAGCACAGATCTCAGCGAGAAATAATCAAATTATAACTCTAGGTTTACACAGAAGAGCAGCAGGAACGTCACCCTTCTGGAAAGGCTCTTTCCAAGGTATTTCCCTGCTGTATCCAGAGAAACCAGTGCCAGAAAACCCCCTGAAAACTCCTTTTTTCTGTATTAATGTCATTAAGGAGCAGCACAACACCCCGGTGAGGGTTGTTTCTCTCCCGAGCGAGTGAGGGATTGCCCAAAAGCTGCAGGTAAAATGAGGTTTGCAGTGATTTTGCAGACAAAATGGAGCGTGCAAAGCAGCCTTGCATCAGTCACCCTTCCCAAAGCATGGCTAATGCACTTAATTAACAAGGCTGGGACCAAATCCTCTTCTTAAACACTTTTTTTTTCTTCTTTAAAGATTGTCAGGAAAACAAAAAAAAACCACAAACAAACCAAAAACCGAGAATGAAGAGTACTGCAACAGAAAATATCTTTTTGCTTTGAGCTGTATGGGATTATTTAATTAAACTAGAAATGAAAATGACTGCAAAAGTGCATTGCTGGAGAAGGGCAGGACAGAGAGGATTAAACACCATTTTGCTGGGCTCTTTGGGACAGAGGTTTGGGTTCCATCACTTTGCTTTTTTAATTCCCACCGTGACATGGCTACAGACACACAGAAGGTTGTAGGATCAGGGTGATCTTTGCCCTTTGGAGTTTTCCAGCCACACATGTCCATTTATGACCCCATCACGTTAAAAACGGGCTTTCTGTATTTCTGCCAAAGGGTCGGCAGTAGAAACTTGTCTCTTGTGTTTTTCCTTCTTAGGAATAAATAAAAAAACAAAAGGCTAAAAAGACAGGTCCAAACAGCTGCTGGCCACCTTGGCAAACACGCCGCTATTGTTTATCAGCCCTCGCAGTTATTATTGTTTGGGGATTGTTTCTGTTATCTTCCTTTTTATAACAGACAAGTGACTTCCAGCGTGTCAAGGAAATCTAATAAAATATAAATAAAAACCATTTGCCTGTGTTTCTTCCCCTTTTACTTCGAGCGCCAATTACATTAACAAAGCAAAAGCAAAATAGCTCAGACAATCGAGGTTTGAGCGTAGAACCAGCCAGAAATGCTTTGTGCTTGTTAAGTTTTCATTCCTAAGAGCCTGCACCACCTTCTCTGCGTTACGATCTGCCCTCGGGAGAAGGGAGAGCAGAGCCTGGATGTGCCTGGTGTGACACAGGCAGAGAATTCCCGGTCTATTCCTGGTTTATTCCTCCACCGATGAGCCTCCATTCAGAATTTCTGATTGCCCAGCCACTGATTTTTAGCTTGGAACTAAACCTGGAGGGACATCAGAGTAATTTACCCAGAGATAACCAAGGGGTTCTCCCCATCAAGCTTCGAGCCAGACGTGGATATTTCAGATTTCTCCATCTTTGCATTGGGAAACAACCGAGATGGGCTCTTGAGATCTGCCAGGAATTCAAAATAAATTTAAAAAAAAAAAAAAAGGAAAAAAGAAACCAACCCAACAGCTGCAGTCCCACTTTTTTTTTACTTCAAGTGTCCTGTTACAGCCAACCATAGCTACTGTTTTTCTCTAGAGATTTACTTAATTAATACGGGAAGAGTTTTGTCCTTACAAGAATTCCTCTTTTTGAAGCAACCCCCATTTTAACTTAAAACCCCCAAATACACAGAAACTGCAACCCATTTCACTTTGATGTGCCCAGCCCAGTCAAATTAACAAAGGTGGGAACTTCAGTCTCGCACCAGCACCAGGAGCAGAGGCTCAGGAGCAGGCAGGCAGCGACAGGGCAGCCTCACTGCCTGAACTCTTCCGTGCACTTGTTCTCCCCCAAATTTTGTTGGCTGCACCAATTTCACCTTCCAGCCACCTGGCTCCTCTCCCAAAAGCAGAGATTTTAAACAGACCCGTTTTTAGTGCCACACTCAGATTATCTCCGATCCAGCACGGAGCATTTTCAGATACTAAAACCAGGAAATGATTTTGAACAGAACAGCTCAGGCTGCTTCACACAGCCTTCCCCAAAGCTGAATGATTCCTCCTCACGCCGTGCCAGCTCGCCCTGCTGCTGAGACCGGCGGTGCTGGCAGCAAAGAGGCCGATGGATGGCAGTCCTCCCCTGGCACCCGACATCTGCTCCCAAGCGAGGACCCGAGGTGGACAGCGCTCCCACGGCTCGGCTCAAATTAGAAAAAGGATGGAACCCACCTCCCTGCTCAGCCTGGCTCGTGTGCTATTTCAGCTGGCAGAGACCATCCCGAAATTAATAATAGCTTTCCCACCCGCAAATAAAAGTGTGCTGCTTAAGGTTTTTGGCAGCGAGCTGGCGTTTTGTCATTTAATCATTTCACATCATTACACCGCAATATGCACTGTAATGAGATGACACTCCTAAGTGACAAACACCGGGTACCTCCTGGGCTCGGAGGAATAATGGCGCGGCAAGGAGGTGACACCGTTAAGGTTGGCCCAGCTTCACTCCCCCGAGCTGGGATTAAAGCACAGAGGAGCCGCAAGGAGAGCTTCAGCTACAGATGGCTGAGCTGACCCCAAACACAGCCAGGAACAGCAGTCCTGCAGCTCAGATCCAGCAAGGATCCGGGATCCCAAACCCATGGAAAACTCTCCTTACCTGGGGGGCTGAGGGGGCCATCCCAGCCCTTCCCAGGGTCACAGATGAAGGGCAGCCAGAGCCTCCTTATCTCCGCAGCCCGCTGGATCTGGAGGATGTGTTAACCTTTAAGCAGTTTGGAGAAATGCCTCTGGAGAGCTCCTGCCAGAGCCTGATTTGATTCTCTGGGGTGGTGGCAAAGAGGGGAAAAGTCCAACAGAGCCACAGGACAGCCCTCGGTGCCCACACGTCACGAGCCTCAGAACATCTCAAAGCAAGCCCTAAATGTCTACGGCCCCCCCGAGGACCTCCAAGATCTCAGAATTATTCTTTCCCACCCTTTCTTCCTGCTCGCAATTCAACTCGCACAAAGGCCACCGAGGAAGCCATAAATAACAGCCCAAAATGTCACCGTGGTGCTGTAACCCCTCTCCTGCTTCCCACCTTTCCAGGAGCCTGGCAGGAACCTGTGGCTGGCTGAAATCACCCCCAGGACACACCTGGAAACCCCCAAACCTCCAGGGCATGGGGGAGCACTGGGAAAACCCACAACTAAAACCCTCAGAGCATCATTTTATGTGCAAAGGGATCTTTCCATCCTCAGGGGTGGATGGAATTCAAACTCCATCCGTGACCGTCGGTGCCCAAGCGCAGCTGCCAGGGGAGCCAGAGCACCTGGCACCGTGCTTGGGACCTGCCTGCCAAGCAGAATTGGAGTTCTGGTGACAAATTTATCCCCAAAAAGCCCTGAGGGGGCTCGGCCGAGCTGACCCAGCCCAGGGGCGAACCCCTGGTGCCTCCGTCCCTCCCCAGCTGCCTGAGCCCCTCACAGCCTCTCCACCACGCCTGTCAGGAGCCTCGCGAAGAGCCGAGAGAGAGACAATAAAATTCTGAAGTGGAGAGCTCTTTAAATATTAGCTCAGCTGGTATTATCATACATTTTTCCAAGTTCAAACATGATAAAGTGATTTGAGAGTTTGCCAACTCCATATTCAGGGGAAGCATGCAGAGAGAGGAGAAACGCTGATATCTTTGATGTAAGTTCTTTTTCTTCCCTTGCCTTTTGTTGACTTTAAAGAACAGTCGTCTTAAACCTCGTTTCAGAGGGCGTCAGAAAATGCTGGAAATTACACAGCGGCTTTAGGAGCAGAGTTGCAGGTGGCAAGGTATTTATTTTCCCAAAGCAGCTCTCCATGAATGGATGAGCCGTCCCAAAGAAATGGTTATTTTCTTTGCCGTCTTATTCACAGAAAAAGCCCTATTGAATTGCTGCTATTCAGTCATTTATTATTTAGTGGCTGAGAGAGCTGGCTTTTTACATTCTTCCCCACATCAGTGAGAGGAGACAATCCTTAAAAACAAATTCCTGAAGCGACAATGAACTCCTGGCTCCCACTCGTCAGAAGCAGCCCTGAGCATCTCTCTCTCTCCAGGACACGCTGTCACAGTAAAAGTACTTTAAAAATGGAGGGTTCTGGCAAACTGGGCACTTCCAAGGTGCCTGGGTTTGATGGGAGCTTCCCCAGTTTGGGATGAGGCTGAGGGGGTCCAAGAGAAGTTTTCCAGGAGTGAAATCAACCCTTGCAGAGGGGCCATGACAAAAGCATCCCATGTCCAGCCCTTCCCACACTGCTCCACAGAGGATATTTTGCACAGCAAAACCTCGCCAGGTTGAGGAATGGCTTTCAAGACAAAGCGTTAGGAATAACTGGAATTTCACCACCTTCCTCAGCGTCCAGGAAAGGCTTTTGACACCCCCCTAAAGGAGCCACTCTAACACCCAAACACTCATTAAAATGTAATAATATAGATTAAGTTTACTTAATCCTGCTGCAGAGCGCCACGGAGAAAAAGCAATATTCATTACACTTGGCAAAAGCAGGGATGGTGAGTGGGAGCCAAGGCAGGCCTGGATGCTTGCTTGTTTCCTCATCTTTTTTTAAAGCCTTTTTTTATTTTCTTCCATCCTTCTGCACTGGCATGCTCCCCAAATGCAGCAGAGACAGAAGGTAATTACATATCGTGACTCATTAGCAGAAAAAAAAGGAAAAGTGGGAGCAAAAGCAATAGGTAGGTGGGGGTAAATTTACCACATAATGATTTAAAAGTTTTGGACTCCTGCACACAGGGGAGAAGAAAGAAAGGGAAGGAATTTAGTCATTCAGACTGTGAAATTCTAGGAGACTAAATGTCTACTTAAATTATTTCATCACATATTCATTAGGCCATCCCAGGGAAAGCAGTTCTATCATTCGATGGGGTTTCAGCTCTTGCCTGGTACCCTGAAGAAGACAAAGGAGAATGGACAAATTGAACCAGGGATGAACAAAGGAAAGGAAGGCAGAAAAAACCAAAAAACCCACAGAGCTCTTGAGCTATGGCACAAAAATCCGAGGTCTGATCCCAGCCCCTGGCACGAGGTCCTTCAGCCCCTGCTCCTCCCTCAGCCCCCTGTGTGCTGCTGGTTTTTCTTCCCTGCACCGCAAATCAATCAGGAGTTATGCTTTAACCTGCTTCCTCCATAGCACGTAAAGGAATTTATCCTCCGAGTCCACCGGATTGTAAAACAAATAAATATAAATAATGATAAAAGGAAAGGGGAAGGAAAGCGAAACACTGATGTGAGAAGTCAGGAAATCTTTATTTTACCCATAGCCATTGCCCCACAAACTTCTCCCTGTAGTAACTGCTGGTTTGGTGGGGTTTCTTTTTTGCGTGATTACTTTTTAATGTTTTTGATTATAATTAAAACTCTTAAGCTGGCTCCTTTTAGCAAACATAATATCTCCCTTTTTGGCCGTGCCACAGCAGAGGATCCTCTGCTTCCTCCCTTCGAATTTGAAAGCGTGGACTTAAAGACCCAGGAGAACAGCATAAATTTTCTGCTATTTTAAAGAATTAGAATGTGTTGGGGAAAGTCTGCGCTTGGCTGGGAGCTGCTTTATTAAAAGGATGTTGCAGCTAGAGAGGGGGAAAAAATAGGACAAAGCATCCAGTGGGAGCCATTGTTCTCCTCAGGGCAGGCGCTGGGGAGGGGATGGCACAGGCAGAGGAGCCCCAGCCAAGAGCAGGAGCTCCCAACTCATCTCTGAGCACGGAGCCAACGCTCCCTGCACGGCTGCACCTCCTCCTTGCTCTGCCAGGGCTGGGAAACGCAGCCCAGCCCAGCAGCAAAGTCACCCCGAGGGACAGGAATCGGCTCTGGCACTCGTGGTGCACTCAGCCAACAGCTGAGGGGGGCTCCTCCACCCCAAAATTGGAGGTGGTGGGATAAAAACTCCAAATCCACAGCTGGGAGTGGGAAAGCTCAGCCTGGAGGTTTGGAGTGCCCGTCCCTGGAGGTGGCACTCAGTGACAGGGTGGCCATCAGGGACAGCTTGGATCGATGGGCTGGGAGGGCTTTTCCAACCCCAATGATCCTGTGCGGCTGCTCCTCCACAGCTCTGCTGTTCCATCCCTCTGGAAGATTCCTTTCTGGGAGGAAAGAACCTGTGCCCATTAAAAGAGCTGACAGCACGGGGGTACCGAGTGTTATGAAAATGAAAGATTTTAATAAAAATGCGGCGCTTTTTTACAGCCAGTTATAGATCATCTTAACTACAGCTATCCCAGATTCCTTCAAAAGCAGTCTAATTTCTGATATTTTCACTCAGGAAAGTCACTTTTACCCCGCTAAGTCCCACAGTCCAGCAGAAGGGAACACTGCACACACCCTCCCCGGAGTGGGAACGCAGGCAGGCAGCACCAGCAGTATGAAAGAGACTGCTGAGGGCAGAGGCTGGGAGAGCTGCATTTTTGTGCTCTACTTTTCCTCTTTGATGAGTGTAATTCCATCCCTTCCATTTAGGATCCATAATATAAAAGCACAATTTAGAGGCCAGGCCTCGAACAGCCCAAGCACCGCTACCCTGAGGGAAGGACCTGTGAGTCTCAGTGCCTTCAGTCATTGAAATCTGGGGTTCTGGTCACACCACAGCTGCCAGGATGGAGTTGTGCACATATCTCAGAGTTTTTAGCGTTTGACACCTGATGTCACAGCGGATAAAACACTCTGATTCCTGTGCACACCAAAAAATTACGTACTTCCAGGCCTGCGGCAGATGTAACCATTTGCCTCTGAGATCTGCTTCAGAAATGAACCCAAATACCCCCCAGCGAGGCAAACAGGGTGAGGAGCCAGCGCGAGGGACCCCTCTGAACAGCCTCTGTGCTGCTACAGTGCATTAAATGCGTTTTGGAGCTCCCAAGCATTGCCAGCTTGAACACAGCCCGAGCTGCAGCAGATTCCCAGGCACAGCATCCCAGCACTGCAATTCCCTCCGATTTACCACCGATAATCCCACCTAGGAAAGAAATCATAACTCTTAACTATTATTTGCCATGACATCCTCCTTTTCTCTCTAAGCACCGTTCTTTAAACATCTCTAAACTTTCCTTATTTCTTCCCTGTGCCTTGATACGAATTTGCCTGTCACCGAAGGCTGTACACAAAGAGAGACACAGACACCGAGCACAAAGATATCAGGAAGTGGTTTTCCTAGCAACAGTAATCATCTGAGAGATCCCAGAACATCCTTCCTATTCATGCAGCATTTTGTGTTTTGAATAGTGCTGACAGGTGAAGTGGATTCATAGTATTTAATACAAAAAATATTGCCGTGCATGGGAATGGCACAAAAGCAAAAATATCCACACTATTCACGAGCAGATGAATTCAGTGTTTTCATAACGCTCCGGATTATTCACCAAGGCGCAATTTCCAAAGCGGAGACTTTCCCCTTCCCACAGAACGAAGAATCCGGGGTGCTCTGCTGGAGCAGAATCCCCAGGTGGCCCTCCCAGTTTTACCAAACCCCGCTCCAGATTTCTGTCGTCTCGTGGAAAAGCCACCACATTCATTTTCCTTCTGGGCCACTCCTCAATTGTTCTCCTGCTGCTTCTCCTTCCCTGCCCACCAAAACGTGCCTCCCATGAGGGTTTCCCAACTCCAGGGATTCCCAGGGACTCACAGAGAACCAACTCGCCCTTTAGGACTCCATAAATCTGTTTCTTCCTGGAGCTCTTTTCAGTTTGCTCGAGTTCAATGGATTCATTATTGCCATTCCCTTAAGGAAATCATCCAGCCTGTCCAGAAACCCATCTCATCCTGGCTTTAACTTTCCTTGCACTGATTTTTCAGGTTGTCAAGGTATTAAAGTGCTTCCTCCACCTGCATCCCAGAATATACAATGGGAACATCAACAAATCCTCGGCTCCGGGCACACCAGAGGATGGGACTTATTACCTGAGCAGTTACCGGCCGGGATTTTTATGCATTGCAAGTAATAATAAATTAAATTGCAAGGGATAAATTCCGAACAGATGTGAACAGGTATAACTAATGGGGGTGTCAGAGGAAATTAAACAGTGACAAACAGGGGGGGAAATTACGGCGCTGGGGTGAGGCGATTTTAAAGGGACATCAGCCGGGGAGCCTGCACGGAGGTGGCATTTGCAAAGTACAAGTTTCCCGCAATTGAAATACGCAGGGCATGGACTGTAAATAAGTTTGATAAGAGAAACTACTAATATGAGCTTTTGAGATGGCAGGAGATTAATCAGCTTCCCTCTGCTCTCGGGAGCCTTTCCTTTGGATCTTTTTTCTTCTCCAGCTTCCCCCTGCCTCTGGCAGCTGAGCTCCTCTTTGGATCAGTCGAGGCGAGCGCTGCTGCTCCAATGAAATTTGCACACCTGCTTTGCACCACCTCACGGGGCAGAAAAATGCAAACCCCAAAGGGCCTTTAACTTCCCTCCATCAAAAATTCTTCCCCACCCTTAAAAAAAAAAATTAAAAAAAAAATCTTTATTAAAATCAAAATATTTCACGAGTGAATCCCGTAAAAAGTGATATTAAAACTCTCAAGTTGCAAGCACTTCATAACCTTCTAGAAATACTCATTGATATTTAAAAACCCCAAACCCTTCATGGCTTCAAAAATGCCAAGGAAAGGAACGCTATATTCCAACCAAATCTGCTCCCTGCATCTCACAAACAGCTTGGGTGTCTATAATGAGCTACAATAAATCTTTCGATTGAAGCACTAATTAACTTTGGAGTTGCTTGTCTCATTACGAATCCAAGTTTCACGGCAGTAGCCACCTCCAGGAACTGTCCCATGGACTTTTTTTAACCGAGGCAGCATTAAATAAACTTTATTTTCAAGGACAAGGAGACACACGCAGGCAGCCAGATCCAGTCCATGCTCCTCTCCAATCTGCCTGTGGAGCATTTGGCTTCAAAGCAGAGAGGAAAAGGTGATTTTGGGCACTCAGGCCATGGTGGAGTCAAACTTTGTGCTCCAACTCCAGAGCGAGCAAACCCTGTGGCTCTGCTGCCTGCAGGAATTAGCAGCAATTAGTCACTGCTTTGTTTACAAGAGGGAAATATCATTACACTGCACTTGGAGGGGCTGGAGGTTCATTTGAAACAATCCTCCTGCAGCAGCAGCAGCAATAAAAGCTCTTGGAAATCCCTGGGCCATCCCCTCTGGGACTGACACTGCTCCCTTTCCTTTAATAAAATGGCGTGGATGTTTCTTGGTTCGATATTTATTGTTTCGTCTGCCTCCGGATGGGAACGATGAGGATTTGGATAAATGGATTTAAATGCTCAGCTTTGCATCAGCCTCCGTGTCCTGCCCACTTCAAAAGCACCGAGGCAGCCCCTTACACCAATATTTCTCTATAAACCAAAGAAACAGCACTGACTTCTCGTGCAGGGGTTACCTTCCCCTCATTAGTAAAAGCTGAGCACTAAAACAAAAATTGATCTATCTAAAGGCAGTCAAAAAGCACACAAGTCCATCCTTTCTTCCTTTTCTCTCCCCTCATCCCCAAAATTTTAATGTAAAATAAACTCAATCCGCACAAACCACATTTCTGATGACACAAAACAACTCCTGCAGAACAGACCTACTATCAAACCAGAGAAAAGTGGTTTTGAACATATTGAGGATCCCCTCACAGGCCCCACGAAAAAGTTGGGATTCCAGTAGATAAATTTAGCAGATTTCACAGGAATAAACCACTGCCACGGGGCCTATTTTTGAAAATCCTACAGGGTGAAAAGGGGCAAGCGCAGCAACAAGTGGTTCCAAACCAACCTGGGGAAGAGGAAATGCCTTGGGAACAGAGCAGCAGCTTCTCCTGCGCCTCCTGCTCCCATCAGAGCCCTTCCCCGGCACAGCCAGCCCTGTGCAGTGTCCACCCACCTCACTTCTCCAAGTTCAGCCACCCAGGGAAATAAATGGCTGAGTTCCTTAGCATGAAGCAAAGAGAGGGGGGAAAAAAAAAAAAAATCAGCTGCATGAACTTGGAAGCAAGCTCCACTGGCACCATTGCTTTTAGCAAGATGCTATCTGACATCTTTTGGCTGAACAAGTCCCTTTTGTGGGGAGGATTGTACAGCAAATATTTCTGAGTAGCATAATGTTTGTTGGATATTGCTCTGTTAGGGCAGCTTGTGTTTTCACTCTATTCTGCTTTTGTATGCGAGGGTGTGGAATTTGTTAATCTAAATAAAACTCAAAATAGACAGCACGGCTTCAAGAGCTGCTGACGCCTGGTGGGAAATTTTGAAAGAGTTCTCTCTGGCGGCAGCAATCCTGGGCAGGAGCTTCTCCAGGCTTTGCTCCCAGAGCCTTCCCAGGAGTGCACTGGGACCATCCCAAGCAGTGACTCCGGGGCTTTGCGGGGCTTTGCACCCACCCTGCTCCGGGATGCAAAAAAGCGGCATCCTCGGGCTTTGCTGCGCTCAGAAACTCCTCAGGGTGGGGTGCTGGGGGCTGGAGCCGCTCTGCTCTCCCAGAAACCCACACAGAGCCCCTGCTCCAACCTCAGCTCCCAGCACAGCTGCACTCCAGGGTCCTGCTCCTTTTTTTGGAGCCCCGGCATGGGCAGCACCTTCACCCTCCTCCTGCAGAAATCCAGCTCCATTTCCCCTGTGAATGAAGTTCCCTACCCAGGCACACACCCAGCAAAAGGAATTTTGATGCTGTGGAGCTCTCTCCACCCAGCCTTCTGCTGTTTTCAGGTTCGTTCCTATGGTTTTCCTGGGATTCCTACATTTCTTCTTGTCACAGGGATTCCTCCTGCTTCACCTTCGGCCAAGAACCCCCCCAGATTTCAGTGCGTTGGTGGAGAGACCCCACAGAATGGTCTCAGCTGGGCTCTGGGACAGAGCAGCAACCTGAACTCAGCCTAAAATAACTGAGCACTCAATTGGTATTTGCTGATTCCGAGCCAGAAGCTTGGGCTTGGCTCAAGCCTCTCCAAGGTAGCATCTAAAACTGTGAATTACCTCAAAGCAGTTGTCAAAATCCACCAAAAGAAGCTGTGTGTACTTTCTGACTGCAGTCACAAATCCTTCACCAGCTTTCACGAGCAAACTCAGATCCCAGCAGCTCCAGTTCTGCAGCAGAGGTATTTTAAGTTTTTAGGAAATTTTTACAGGGATTAATCTGACTTTAACGGAATTTTTCTAGTTAATCCATCAGTATAAACTTAATTTCTTCCTCATCACGGTCTCAGACTTCAGCAAATGTTACCACAGGACGTGAATGTGCCCAAAGTGGGTCCTACCTGATGCTTCTGAGCCGTGCAGTGTTTTGGGAAGCTTAGCAGGAAATAAAACCAGAGTTCCTGGAAAGGCCCCATTTCTGTGCATGCCAGGGTCCTCACAGGACCCCCAAACACTGGAAATCACCGTTCATTCCCTACGATCACTAAATGGTGAAAGCAAATCAGGATTTTTGCAGAGTTTCCCCTTTAAATCTGATGACTGCAATCCAGCCTTTCATTCTTGGAAGAACTGGAAACGTGTCCATTACTCACAGGCGCAGGAGCCAAGCCTACCAAGAATGATTTGGCAAGGGCTGGAGATGAATCACGACACATCTCTGCATCAGGAGCCCATTGTGAATGGAATCAGCTTGCCTTTTTTTTTTTTTTTTTTAAAACATTTGTTTGCAGCAGGCAAAAGATTAAGGGGAAAAGGGAACGAATTGGAAAGGTTCAGGAGCTCCCCTGTGCTGGGCTCTGTGATTCAGGAGGGCTGATACAGGGAGTGCTCAGAGAAATCAGTTTATTAACCCTGAGCATCGCCTGGGGACACTGCAAACTGGGTAACTGGGGTTTATTTGCTTTTTAAAGCAAGAGGGAAAGGCTGAGGTAAAAATACTAAAATATAACTGGGCTGGGCTGTCAGCCACGATGCCAGACAATCCACTGAGTGCTGGTTTTAACTGAGATAATTAATTTCTAATTGAAGGCATTTTAACTTGCCAGCACACCTGAGCAGAGGCGTGAAATCCTGTCAGATTCCTGCTCCTGAAAGCCGCTGCCTTTGGAACCTGCCTCAGTTTCTCCCTGTTTAGATCGCCTGGATTTCCTGTGGCACAGCTTCCCCTGCTGCCTGTCGTCCCAAACTGAATCAAGGCTTCAGGGCCAATTCTCATCTTCTTTTTTTTTTTTTGTTCCTTTTTTCTGTTTCTTCAGCTGAGCTGGGCTGGGGGAGGGTTACACTCAGACCGGTGCGAGGCAGACTCAGGGGCACCAATCTGGATTTTATGACCGGGTCCAAGTGAGGAAAAGCTCTGCCCTGCCATCCCCAGACCTCGATTCCCATCAGCCCCCCAGTGCCAGGCCTCATCCCATCACAAGCACAGAGCCAGGAGAGCTCTGGGAAGCTGATTGCAAGAGCTGCCACTGCCAGAGCTTCCTTCAGGAGAGAGGATTAGAGCGTCCTCAAAATGTCAATCAGATATCAAAGATACATGAAGATTGAAAAATCAAATGTACCATTTATAAAAATAAGTCTTTGGGAGACACACTTAAAAAAAAAAACCCCAAAAACCTAAGAGAAACGTGTCCCCAAAATAAACACAATCCACTGCCCAGCTTCATTATTTCCACTGATCAAACTCCGAGCTCGGCAACCCGAGTAAGAAATAAACCCACGAAACGCTCATTAATATCCAATTTCCATTTGCCATGAGTAACAATCTCCCACAGCTGATCTGAGCTCATCCCTCCCACCAGCACCCAGGTTCCTACACATCCTAAAGGGCCACCACTCTCCCACCCGGGAATGCGCTGCTGCTCTTGCACGGGAGCTGCAGCAGCAGCCCCGGAGCCTGGTGAGTTTTCTGTTGTTTGGGTTTTAATTCACTTTCCTAAGATTGCTTTTCATTCACTCGCTGACAGGTAGTTATTTGTTTGCAGGGTTCCATTTGACATTTATTGTTAGCGTAAAACACTAATAATAATAATTAGCGCCTTTTTAGGGTTGTCTGAGGGTTTAGTGCCGGTGCATTGTTCATGTAAAACATCCCAAGGCTTGGCTGTGTATAGGATAGCATGATAGCATTTAAATATAACAAAGGGGCTCATTATACTGCGACCAGATTGCAGTATCTTTGAGCCTCCTGTTAGCAAGCCAAGATTTAACATCCTCTAAACTTGTCTGCAATGCTAATACTTTCTGGAAAAGGGGAAAAAAAAAAAAGCTACCAAAAAAACCCTTAAACAAAATGAAAACTAGGCAAAAACACGCCGGTTTTATTTGCTTGGAGTTTACAAGCCAAAGGGAGTTGAATGCCAAGAGGATGGGAGTAAAGGAGAATAAAGGAATCCTGCAGCTGCTTCTGGAGCCTCAAGGTAACTCAGAACACGCTTGTGCGGCCACATCTCCGTGTCTGGGAACAGATCACGGCAAAGCACCTCTGTTACCTCGCCCGTTCCATCCCATCTCAGATCATCGTTTTCATAACGGGACCAACGAGGCTCCAGAGCATCTCATTAAAGGGGATTTGCAGCGCCCTCGTGGATTCCAGCTCGTTGTCAGACACTCCTTCCTTGGCTGGGTGCTCCTCGCAAGCAAATTAAGGAAAGCTGCCCCTCTAGGGATGGCTGGATGCAGTTTTTAATATCAGGAATCAATTATGACTAAAGCAAATAGGCTGTGCTGGGTTGGGATGCTTGGCCTTCCAAGGGGGATTATCCAGACAGTGAAAATCAGGCTCCAAGTGGGATTGGCAACACCCGGCTCGGAACGAGCTCATTGTCCGCCTCTCCCCTGCAGTTCACCTCTCATCAGAGCTGACGGCTGGAGTCAGCCCTCATTTCTGCCGGGGAACCTCGGGGATGAGCTCATCCCCCCAGAACTCCGCTCCTGGACAGATCTGATTCTGGGGACGATTCAGAAATCAGACCTGTGCCAGCTGACACTGCACAGCTCCACCTTTGCCTTCTGCACAGCCAGAGCACGAGGGGAGAGAAGGGACAGGAGAGCAAAGGCAGGGAAGGCAGAGCTGAGATTTTTAAGTAGCTCAACCCACGGAACATAAAAAGTCCCACGCAATTCTGGCTTTGCCAAACAAACCTGAGGAGCGGAGCCAAGCTGCAAGGTGAGCTCCTGCCATGCAAACACGAGCAGAAAGATCAAATAATGGGAAGGAAAGGAAGGGAAAGAAAGGAGTAGCTGAGCATTGCTTTCTCTCCAGAGCCAGCCCAGCCTAAGCTGAGGAAGCGGCGTTTATTATGACACAGTGAGTCTAGACAAGATCTGTCAGGTTCAGCTGCACTGCGAAGCTGAAGGTACACACACGTTCCTGCTCCAGATTGGAAGCGGAGCCATCTGAAACGGGAATCTGAGCCCTGCTGGGCCTCCCAGGCTTCCTGCCGGAGCACATTTGCGTGAAGTGCTTGTCACGGGAGGATCCTGACAGCCATGGGGTTAAACTGCTCCCCTCTCCCATCTGTGCCTTCCCGAGGCCATTGGGCATCACCGACTTCCCAGACATCCAAGGGATTCTTCAGTTTTGGAGCTGCACATCCCCTGGCACGCTTAGTACCTGCTGGGTTTCATTCCAGGGCTCCCAAAGTGGAATTAAATAAACCTTTTCACAGCCCTGAGCCAACGACTGCTTTGGTTCTTCCTCTGCCCAATCCAGTCAAGGCTGCAGCAGCTTGAGAGGTGGATTTTGGGTTGGGGTTTCACCCCTTTGGATGTTTGTTTTCCACCATATTTGGCAAATAAAACAAGAGCCCGGAAGGATCCAGGGAACTCCAATAACTTCCAAAGCTTGGAGGATGCACGAAAATACAGAAATACTCTTGCAACCTGCAGCAGCTGTTGGCACGGCTGGCAAGTCTTAGAAAGGATCACAACCGGCACCATTAAATTATTTTCCAGAGGGAAAAGTAAGAATTACCACATCTTGTTAATAAAATGAAAAGTTTAGGTTAAGGGGTTTTTTTTAAACACTCAATTTAGACTACCTTGTTTAAAACTTAAAGTGAAAAGGAAAAAAAAAAGGGTAATAAAACTACGGAATATTTGGCTAAGAAATCAACTTCTGCTTTCTGAAAAATATGGATGCGGACCTTTTGCCTCGATTCTGCTGTGAAAACGCTTGGAAAACCTGGAAAGCTCAGTCAGCTTTAATTGGGGCCTAACAAGGTTGAGATGAAGTTTGTTTTCCATGGTTCTGAACATCCAGCCAGATCTGCTGCTGACAAGAACAGAAGCAAAATCTTTGGGGGAAGAAAAAAAAAATAAAAATAAAAAAAGATAAAGCCAAAATCTGCTGAAATCTGTTTGGATTCTGTGACCCAGATACCAGCAGGGAAATAACAAACGTTTGCTGTGTGTTACACTTGGCTTTCTGTTGCAGAGCTGAGCCTCAGATGACCCCAGAGCATCCATTTGCCGATGAGAAACTTTCTCAGGAAGCCTCAGAAGGCTCCCAGCGATGGGCTGCTCTTTAAAACCAGAGGGTGAAAATTCCTGATTGCAAACGGGCAGCTTCCATAGCTTCTACTAGAAAAAAATATTAGAAGGTCCAAAGATAAAAATCTCACCAAGATTAAAAAAAAAAAAAAAAAATCACAATCTTGATTTTACTTTTTTATATTGTGTCTATTAGAAAAAGCTTTGGACAAAATGAAGAGTATTTGGAGAAGATTCTCTGCCCTTCACATGTTTGGTTTTTTTTTATTTCTAGAGGCTCCAAGCTTTTGCTTTTTATCCCTTTCGAGTCAGCAAATCCTGAAAAAGTACGAATCGGATTTTTCATGAAAAGTAGAAAATTTTGTCTAAAGTTTTCCAGCTCTCAGTTGAAAGCCTTTCCCTCCTGAAGGTGCACGTTTCTGCATCTTAGGCTCTCATAATAACAATTCTTATGAAATAATCCACGGGATGCGGGTGGATTATTTCAGCCCTGACTCCACCCTGGCCTTTCCCAAAGTTTCCTCCATCTCCCCAACCCTCTTCCCCCTCTGTTCAAGCCACACAAAATCCCTTCCTCAGCCTCCTGTGTGACCCAGGAGTGGTTTCCACGTCCTGCACATGGGATGTGATGCGCCGGGACGTGATTGATGCAGCCTGACCTGCCACGTCAGGACGCCGCTCGTCACGCGCGGAACTCAGCGAGAAAAATGGAATCGGCAGCCCCGACAGGTTGGGGATAACCCAGGATTTCTGCTCTCCTCGTTACCTCCGGCGTTCCCCACACAAATGTCGTCACCGCAGGACAGCACCTGCCCTCAGAGCAGCATTTGGGATTATGAGCCCCAAATCTTTACAGGGGTTTTTTTTCCCCAATAAAAATTGTGATAGAGCAAAAACTGAAGATTTAAATTGCAGGTTGGCCCATCCCATCCCTCCTGTAAATTCGGGATGAAAGCAGCTTCTCACCCCTCTGGGGACCAGGGGGAACCTTCCGCACGCACCGAAGTGCTAAAAGCCGAGCCGGTGCTAATGACTCGCTCTGGATTTCCTCTGAGTGGATGCTGGACTCCTTTTCCCTGAGCTTCTATTTAAAAGGCAACCAACAAAAAACAAACAAACAAAAAAACCCAAAAACAAAACAAAAACAGAAAAAACCACAAAAACACCCAAAAAAACCCCCAAAAAACCCTAAAAAAGAAAAAAAAAAAACCAAACCAAAAAAAAACCCAAAAAAACACCAAAAAACCCCCCCAAAACCCCCCAAAAAAAACCCCAAAAAACTCCCCAAAAAAATCGAAAAAGGCCAAAAAAACCCCAAAAAACCCTGAAAAAATCCCAAAAA
>VYZT01011435.1:133112-148008 GCA_013400735.1 Pomatostomus ruficeps
CACCAAAAAAACCACCAAAAACCACCAAAAAAACACCAAAAAACCACCAAAAAAAGGAAATCAAGCTTGTACAGGGCTTAGCTGCAGTTCTAACCCACTGTGTGCTACAGGCAGCAGCCTGGCATGAACAGTGTGTACACCATGGCGATGCTGCTCCTAACACGCTATTTTTATCAATAAAAAGTGATAAAGGTCCTACAGCACCTCGCAGGCAGCTGTAAAAGCCATTACAGACTGATTTTCCCTGGACATTTTTTCCTTGGCACTTCATTTCGAGTATGAGGCTCCGAGAGGAGCCTTACAGAAATATCCTCATCCTTCAGCGAGTGTCCGGGGCTCGCCGCCCTGCTGCTCGCAGCTTCCTCCGAGGGGCTGCGGCGGCGTCAGTGGGAGCTCTGTCGGATCAGGAGCAAGACAGAGCAATCAGGGCCCGGGTTATTTCACACTCAAGTCAGCGTACGGGGGAGAAGGCAGAGGTTGGTTGGCATGTTAATAAAAACGCCTTGAAACAATTCCAGCCAGTGTCACTTTGGAGGGGAGGGATACTCTCCGGATGGCAGAGTTGTCAGCAGACGCTGGACGAGGCCCAATGCTCAGGTGTTTCCAAGATCCTGCCCGGGCTGCAGACGGACAGCAGCACCCCCAGGCCTTCCTCAGGGCTGGACAAACCCCTCAGCTCCTTCCTGGTGATGCCAGCACCCTCAAGGGACAGCTCATTTCACTCTAGGGTCTGCCAGCGCCGCAGGAGGCAGCTTCCCATGAAAACCCCTCTCTCCAAGGCTCTCCTTAGGGCTCCTTAACCTTTTTAAAGTTTTTAAACCCATTACTCCCTGCTTAAAGCATTGCTGTCCCCACAGAAGAGGTTTCATCCTTTCTTCCCGGGAATTACAGCCAGACACAGCTGCCATCACTTCAAACCCATTGAAAAAACCCCAAAATCACAAAACAACCGCAACCTAAGGCTTGTTCAAGAACCGCTTGGTCTGTGGAGGAAAAAGGGCACAATTGAAGAGAGGCTGCTGTGAAACGCCACGGTGGGAGCGCCCAGCAGAACAGGCTCCAGATTGGCAGCGCTCTGAAGTGCCAGCTCTTACTCCAGGAGATAAACTGGATTAATTATTGCCCAGGATCTGGTGCGTTGCTGCAGCTCGAGCAGCCCAGCGAAAAAACCAGGATTGGGCGATAAAAAGTACAAAGCTCCCTGGCAGTGTGAGTGAGCAAGGGCAAACTGACAGTGTATTTTAGCAAACACACCCCTCTGTGGCCAGGCAATATTTCCAACATCAATTACCAGCGCTGCTCCGCGGAGCAGCACTTGTTGACTTTGAAGACTGGAGGTGGTTTCGTTCAACAATGCAGCTCCTCTGTGATAAACCCAGCAGCGCCCGGAAGGGCTGAGCCGGGCCTGTTTGGCTTTTAGATCCAACCAATCCGGCTCAGATTCTCCCCGAGCCGCTCCGAGGGCTTTTCTTTGCTGGACAATGTTATCGTGGGCAAATACCCGCACAAAGGAGGCGGCAGGGCCAGCTCCGAGCTGCCACGCTCGGGCTGGGCTCCCTCAGCTCTCCGTGGCTGTGTTTGAGCTCAGCCCTGCTTTATTCTGCTCTCCCACCCAAAAAACCACCTGAGCTGGGCATTAATCACCTGCAGCACGGGAGGATTTCTGTGCAGACACTGGGGGTTTTACTGTGTTTCCTCTGGAAACCAACACAGAGCAAAAACCACACGAAATAAAACCAAATCCAAACCCTGGCAGCCTCAAAACTGCCCGAGTCTTCTTCAAGCTGAAATTAAAAGCGAATTCACACCAACCAAACTCATTTTGCTGAAAGTTTTCGTGACGGATTCACCTGCACGAAGCCACATGTTTAATTTTCACCTCTAGTTTTAGAGCATCCTAAAAAAAAACCAGGTACAGCAGGACAAATAAAAGCTACTCAGACATGGAGCTTGATAAGACATTTTATAGGCAAATTACTTCCATCTTGAGAGGAAGCCCTGCCATTTAAACACCAGATTTCGTTTATTTAATGCAGTCATTTTAAGCTTGGTAAAATCCCTTTTTCTCCCCCAGTAATTTCTGTTATGCTGTCACACGGGAGGATGGAGTTAAAGAAACTCAGCAAATTAGAGCAGGAAAGCTGCTCCCCACCTTTTTTAAAAGCACAGCTTTGCAAAGAGAAGCTTTTATACCTCGTGTAGTCACTGTTAGCAGTTTGTGACATTTCGAGTCTGTCCAGGGTGTAACCAGTACATGACAGGTCAAGTCTGTCACCTCCATAAAAGCAAAGAACATCTCCGCCGGCACACTGCACTGGGGAGTCCCTCCGAGAGTTACCGGTGTCACAGCAAATATCATCAGCAAAATCTATCTGCTCTTCATCCCTGCCATTCGGAGGAGCTGCCGAAAAATCCCGATTATATTTACACGGAGACGCCTTGCGAAGTGAATGCCGTAAACCCAAAGCTTGAATTGAGGAGATTTAATTTGTCCTTGTGGCACCTCTAATTAAAATGCAGCTCTCTTTGGGGAATACCTGGGAAAATTAAGGTTATTGTTGTCATCGCAATTAATTAAATATCATCATACGCTTGCTCTTAAAAAAATGATCAGTCCTCAGATTTTGATGCTCCCTCGCAAAGTAAACGGTGAAATAAAGATGAATGAATTGCAAGGAGATGAATTAATGATCAGCCGAGGCTACTTTAGAATGAATTCTGCAACACCAGTGGAAAACCCTGCCAGTTTGGACTCTGCTTTGAGAGGGTTTGGATTAGGGAAGAGAGGGTTGGATAAATCAGGTGGGAGGAGAGGAAATCATCCTCACGTAGCTGCTCAAGGGTTTATCAAGGAAACAACACTAATTACGGGCCCATCCCAGGCACACCAGACGGCTTCATCCCGAAGAAATGACAAACAGCAAGGGAGCATTCCTGCAGGGGAGATGGGGGATAAGAACAACAGGGAAAATTCGGGGTGAAGCAAACCCCGGAGCCCTCCAGGGCTGCCGTGGTGCTTCCCCGCTTCCTCCTGACGTGCCGGATGTTTTGCCATCTGCATTTCCTCCCCTTCCCTGCCTCAGCCCCGGCGTGTCCCTTGCTCTGGCAGCTGCAGGAGCGTGGGCTCTCTGGCCAGATGGGCAGCCCCAGGACTTCTCCCAGGCCAGCAGTTTGCCAGAGGTTTTTCTTGTAGCCCTTGACCTGCTGCAAACTCCAAAGGAGCCCAATTCCCAGCCCCTGCCCGTCATTTCTATTGCTCAGTAAACAGGAAAGAAAAAAAAAGGATTGATTCAGAGGAAAGATCCTATTTATTTAATAAAGAGGCAGAAGAAGTAGGATATTTAGAGCTACCCTAAAAGATCAATTCCCTAAATCCTTGGTTTCTGCTATAATTTGGAACGGCAGCTGAGCGTTCCAGAAGCGTTCATCAGTTATTCAAATGCATTTGGTGTGCATTGATACCGAGCTGGCCTTCGCTGTGGGTAATGGCAGCAGGAGTTGTTTTAGAGAGCATTGCCAACCCCTGTGTAGGGCACTGCCTTCCACAGCTCACATTCCCACCAGGAACATCTCCCTGCACGTGGAGGAGCTCCCAGGCTCTTCCTTCCGTGTTCTGTTCACGGTTCAGAGGAACCTCAGCCTCACCTGTGCATGACGTTTATCCCTCCCCTGTCTGCTGCCACCACCCAGAGCCACCCGGCCCTCGGGGACAGCTCTGTGCTGGCCCCACAGCCCTTCACAACCTTTTCCTCCCTCAAATACCAGCCCTGCTCGGGCGCTCGCTGACAAAACCCCATTCTGCACGTGCCACGCATGACAACAGATCTACATTTAAAATATCAATTATTGAATGGATTCTTGGTGTGGCCACAGCAACTTGCCCTTCAGGATGTTTCCTGCATCAGATCCTCTTACACAGAGGTTTCCAGGGGGAAGCAGTTACAGGCTCGTGCTGCTTGTCCAAGCTGCACAAGAAATGCTGAGTGCCCTGCCAGGGGATCTGCAAAAGCGCCCAGGAAAGGCCTGACTCTGTTCCCAACAACTTCACTGGAAAATAAACCCAATATTCAGCGCCTCTGCGAAGCCTTGTGGGTTTTATCAGTGTTACAGTTCCTCTCCCTAACCCACACTCCAAGGAATGTCCTCGCACAGCAGTAGTGTGCAGAGTTATTGCCTCTGTAACTTATTCAAGTAGATAATCTGAAATACACATCGCTTCCCTGTGCAGCTCCACACACAGCCCTGGGTACCGGGGCAGGGATGGGATATCGGGATGGTAACAAAGCACAGGAGCTGTTTCGGGCACTGGAACCCTTTGGAGCAGCAGTGTCCTGATGGAATACTTGGATTGTAAAATGCACAGGAGCTGTTTTGGGGACTGGAACCCTTTGGAGCAGCAGTGCCCTGACAGAGTACCGGGACAAGGATGGGCTATTGGGATTGTAACAAGGGACAGGAGCTGTTTCGGGCACTGGAACCCCTTTGGAGCAGCAGTGCCCTGATGGGGTATAGGACAGGAATGGGATACTGGGATTGTAACAAGGGACAGGAGCTGTTTCGGGCACTGGAACCCTTTGGAGCAGCAGTGCCCTGACAGGGTATGGGGCAGGGATGGGCTATTGGGATTGTAACAAAGCACAGGAGCTGTTTCGGGCACTGGAACCCTTTGGAGCAGCAGTGCCCTGACAGGGTACAGGGCAGGGATGGGATATTGGGATTGTAACAAGGCACAGGAGCTGTTTCGGGCACTGGAACCCTTTGGAGCAGCAGTGCCCTGCTGGGATATAGGACAGGAATGGGATACTGGGATTGTAACAAAGCACAGGAGCTGTTTCGGGCACTGGAACCCTTTGGAGCAGCAGTGCCCTGACAGGGTATGGGGCAGG
Source organism: Pomatostomus ruficeps (assembly GCA_013400735.1). Classification (NCBI taxonomy): domain Eukaryota; kingdom Metazoa; phylum Chordata; class Aves; order Passeriformes; family Timaliidae; genus Pomatostomus; species Pomatostomus ruficeps. The sequence continues at coordinate 137,999 of VYZT01011435.1, forward strand.
GATGGGCTATTGGGATTGTAACAGAGCACAGGAGCTGTTTCAGGCACTGGAACCCCTTTGGAACAGCAGTGTCCGGATGTGTCACAGCCCAGGATCCCACAGCTGCCAGGTAACCCCGAGCCCCAGCTGAACACCCCTGGTTCAGTCCCTTTAGCTCCCACCTCTCCTCCTGGCATGAAGGGCTCGAAAAGAGCATTAAATCTTTGTTCCCTTTTTCCTCGTTGTTGGTTCAACGGGCTCTTCGATAAAACATACAGAAGCAAGGAAGCTGCCTGACTCGAGACCTGCTGGAGAGGCTTTTGCTTACGCTGCCTGCATTTCTTTGTTTATCTGGCTGCATTGTTTTGCTTCAATAGTTATATTTAGAGCGTTCGTGAAAAGGATGAAACGGGCTGGGTTTTTTTTATTTTTTCAAGAAGCTGTGGCTACAGCCGAGTTCTACTGAGCTCTGCAAACAAAGAACTGAGCAAACAAAGAAAAAAAAAGCAGGACAGGAGCTGGGGACTCCTGGCCCAGCCCAAGCACAGGCAAATGGCCTTGGGTGGCTGTGGAACGTGTGAGGGGAGCACGATGAAAGGGGAGGCCTGGGGAGTCCCTGCTCCTGACAGGTTTGTTTTAGTGCTCATCTGGCCGAGTTTGCTCAGTGTGAGGGCATTTTCACAGGGGAGAGGACGCACAAACACGGGGCTGTAAGAGGACAATTATTATTTTGCGTTTGCACTTTCCAAACAGGACTGAACCACCTCTCCCAGCGCTGCTGTAACACTGAAGGGGTAGCTCAGGAAACAGCCAAGAGTTCAGCCATAAATCCCAAGCTTATACACAACCTCTTCTCCTCACCCCTATTCCCCCCAAAAATGGGTTTGTGCTCAAGATTATTCACGTGAAAGAATGAGCGGCTCTGTGCAAGCATTTCGATTTCTGCCATAGTATTTTTTAATCCATCCTAATGTCCAGGGAAGCTGAGCAGCACACAGATGTTCTGAGGAGGACGGGGCATTATTGCTGGGCTCCACGTGCATCAGAGAACAAGCAAAGGGCTTTTATGGGAGTCATCACTGCAGGCACGGGGGAGCGCAGAGCCTGCAGCAGAACCACCACTTCACCACTTTCATTCATCATCTCAAGAGAAGACATTAAAAAATATACAGGTAACGAAACTCAAGCACAACAGGTTAATAAATAAGGCAGCACAGATTTCTCCATGCTGAAACAGGAACAAAATCTGCGCCATACCAAGCAGGAATTGTGCAAAACCACAGGTGGGACACAGGGAGGGATTTCAGGGTGGGCGCTTATTCCTCACCAGGACACATCAATATTTTTGAGTTTTCACAGACGAGGTCTGTGATGGGTTTCTCACTCTCAGCCTCCCCTCCCAGAGCGCACACATGCTTCTGTCAGTGCCCATCACGTGTCTGGCTGTCCCTGCAGCCCCTGGAGCTGGAGGCTGCCAAGGTGAGAGTGGCTCTCAGCAGAGGTCAGCCCCAGAGGCAGCTCCAGGCGCTGGGAATGACGGAGTAACACCTCTGAACTGGCAAAGGGGCAGAAGGAAAGACACGCAGGGGGAAGCGGAGGAGCCGAGACAACAGGAGGCAATGGGCAAAAAGGTACCACATCCAGGGGAAACGGAGATCCCGGGTAGAGACAGGGAGGCAGAGCACGGAGAGAAGCACAATTTCGACAGCAGAGAGGGCCCCAAAGCCAACAAAGCTCTGCCAGGTTATCTGGAGCACCAGGTAGCGAGAGAGGCCCTGCTCAGGCAGAGGGACCAGAATCTGTCTTGACAAGTGTTTTGCATGCAGTTAAACAGACAAATGTATTCTGCTGCCAGCCTCTTGCAGGAATTTGACTTGATGCCTGTCACCAAACAGCTTCTTTTGCACTGGGAGAATTACAAAACACTCATCCCCTATAATGATCAAAAACAGAGCCCCCCATGCCCACTTTAGGTTTCAGGGATGCAATCCACGCTCCCCTCTTGCAAGCTAATAACGTCTGAGCCTGCACGAAACTAGGAGATGCATTTCTGAAGGGTAAAACAAATACTAAACTGGTGAATCACGAGAAGGCTGCCGGTCCCTCCTCGCCTGACACTTCCCAAGGCCTCACACCGTGCTCAGAGAGAGCCTCTTCTCCATCCCACTCATCCCTGAGCAGACAGGCACAGCTCAAACTGGTGTAAACCCAGTGCTGTTTGGGTGCACTCAGCCACATGCAAATAATGTGATTTTCCCAACCCATTTCACTACCCCTAAGCCCAATTCCTCAGTTATTTTTCCAGCCACCACTGGAGATATGTTCAAGATAGTCATTGGAATACCTGCTGCTGTGCACCCTTAGGAACTCTTCCAGAAGAGCTCAAAAATCACAGAGGTATTTATTTGTTGCAAACACAAGCTCTTGAGAGAGACAGAAGTGTCTCCCTCGTTTCGCTGTCTGTATCACTTCATTTCTGCTCTGCCCTTTTTCGGGGAGGATTGGTGCTCCCAACCTCAGAACCACAAAGGCTTTAATGGCACAAAGCCGCTCAGTGTCACCTGGAAATTGGGGATCTTTCCTTATCCACTCTAAATACTCAATTAAAGACTAAAACAAAGACACTTGGCCCCCCCATTTGTACCCAATTTCCCTCGATTTCAGCACTAACAGATTTTTGTGGCTATCTGCTGGAATTTATTATCCCTGACAGTATCACTGCATTTAGTTTGTTTCCATGGGAAATCAAGCTAAAGGGGACACTTCCCTGTACCCTCCACTTCCTGGTGTGCACATTGAGTTAATCCCCACCTGCAGCACCCCCGGTGAAGGTTTAACAACCCCCAGGCTCTGGAAGGCAGCAGTGGCAGTGCCACCAGTGCCACATCGCCCCAGAGCCCAAAGCAGCCCCCCAGAGCCTCAGTTTCTCCCGTGACTCCCTCAATTTTTGACCTCTCCGAGGAGAAAGACAACAAATGTCCAGAGCCTCACACCTCATCAGCTTCTAGAAACAGCAACAACTTTGTCACTTCTGGCTTGGACGGAATTGGAGCTGGCAGCTCTGCCAGCCCCCGGTGCCGCGCAGTTTTTGGGCTGTGCTTGGATTGGCCCGTCCACTGTAAATGTGACACAGCAGTCCTCATGAGCACTTCCAGCATTCCAGCTCAGCCCCCATTTGGGGAGGATTTACAGCCTGCCTGCGAGTGGTGTCTGGCTGAAACGTGGCATCCCGAGTCTGGCCAGAAGAGCCCTGCCATTCCGTCGTAAATCTGGTGGGCTATTTTTAAATTCCAAGGCTAAAAAACACAAATGAAGTTCACCATTTGCTGACACATCTTTGATCCCGGAAGGAATGTGAATTCCAGAGGCCAGCTCTTCAGCTGATGTAAATCAGCACCACCACGCCAGTGATTTACATGCCACAAATCTGTCCCCGTATTTATTAATGGAATATTTCGGGTCAGGCCTTCACTGTGCATGCAGCCTGCCAGAATCAATAGGGAGCTGCTCATACAAATGCAAAAAAAAAAAGCCTTGGGTTTCTTTCTTCCCACTCCTGATTATTTAATTTTTAATTACAGCAGAATTGCAGAGCACAGGCCTAACCATGGAACACCCAGAGTTTTCCAGGCAGCGCTTCCTGGTGGAGGCCACAAGGAGATTTACAAGGCAGCTGTAGGACATGCATCAATTGCTACTTTTCACCTTTATAGGTTGATCCATACAGCAATCTGAGCCAGTATTTACACCACAGGCCTATATTTTAGTCGTTTCATAGGGAGACCTCCTAAAACTTCAAATAAAAAATAAAAAAAATCTGAAAAAGAGAGAGCAAAGATTTGGTGCTACACGCAGGGCTCCCCTCACCGCAAACCAGACACCGAGAGCTCAGGCAGCGCCTCTCCCCCGCGAAAGCAGCGCAGCATTAATTGATGCAATGCCCAAGATAGAAATGTTTGCTTGCCTGGCTCAGTACATTCCTTCATTTACTGAATAATTCAGCTTCTACACGGGCTCGGCTGACCTTTGCTTGATAAAGTCATATTTCCAAGCATTTGCTTGCATTTGGTGTTTTTAATCAGGTTCAAGTCCACTCGTTACACATCAGAGCAGAGAATAATGATGCAGAGCCGTGCTTTAGCCAAATGATGTTCCTTACAGCACACACACACTTCCCCCAAATCACCGAGTTGTTAACTAAAGTGTAAGAGAATTTATGATGCTAAATAAAACCAGGAGGAGAAGGGAAAAAAAAAAAAAAAAAAAAAAAAATTTTTTAAANCTAAAAAAAACAAGAGGGAAAAAGAAAAAAAAAAAAAAAAAAAAAAAAAGATGTTTTAATAAGATGAAAATCCAAATGTTAAAATAATGAGCCATCTGTATGGGTGGCCCTCTCCTGAGAGATGCCAAGAGCTTTACCATCTGTGAAACATTTACCAGCTGTTTCCTTCCTTTTTCGTGAGAACAGAAGAAATCCTTGCAGTTGGTGTTTCTAACTGACACATCCCAGGAAGGAAACAGGTTTGTTCCATGGCAGGGACCTCTCCCAAGCCAGCCTGGCTGGAATTCACCGAATATTTTGGTGAGCGCTGCTGCAGAAAGGTCTCTCCAAGCAAGGGCCCAGCAGCAACTCAAAAAATGGAAGAGACAAAGCAGCCCCAAAACCACAAACCGGTTTCAGGAATAATCTACTGAATATTGGATCTAAACATTTTGTTATCGTTTTGGCTTTTTTAAGCCCTGCTCTGTTGCAGGAATTTGGGATAAATCCGTAACCCACACGAAGCTCAGAGGCACCTGATAAATCAGTATAACCCAAATATTAATTGATTAAAAGACGTGGACCTTGGTTTCTGTGTTCTGGTCAGCTGGGAGCTGCAGCCAGCTCCTCCCTGGCAGGGCTGCTCCTGGGCTCAGACAACGCTGATGCTCTGCAGGACTTTAGCTGGTGATAACACAGATCAAGGGCTGCCAAATAAACACAATTGAACCCATGAAAGGATATCTCATCTCGTATCACCGGTGCCCCGACGTGCCGCAGCCCCGATTGCCCAACACTGCGTTATTTCCTTGGTGTTCTCTCATTTCACTGGCTGCCCGTGTGGATCCAATATAACTTCAGCAGAATGAGCCCTTACATTCCAAGCTGATGAAATCTGCCCGTGGAAGTGAGAACAGAATTCTGCACAGAGACTCCCTTTATTTTTTCCAAAGTTCATTTTTTTTTTTTTAAAGAGACTTGTGAAATGAGTCAGGGAAAAAAATTTTAAAAAATCAGCTTATAATCAATTTGATGGTTGTACAAGGAGCAGTGGTTGGTTATTGTTTCTATCCCAAACACCACGACATCCTGCACTTCCCAGGCGGGAAAACCGCGACAGCCAGGGAAACAGAGCCCAGTCCCATGGAACACACTCACAGCACCTGTAGAGAATAAATCCCAGTTCCACAGACACCAAAAAGCCAAGATGGAAAGCAGAGCGTGGATGTTAAGGAAATACAAATGAAAATAGAGGAGTCATTCATGCCCTGCTGGGCAAACCAGCTCCCCCAATGCATCCCTCCTGTCGTGGAATCACCTGGCTTTGCTCCTGGAAATGGGAACTGAGACCTTAACAGCCCAAGGAATATCAAAGAACAGCACAGATTTCTTGCTAAGCATTCTCCTAGTAATATACGCAATATATATTATAAATATATAACTTTGCAGCTATGGTAAATGGTACTGAAGAGTAAATGAAAGAGTAATAACAAGGTATCCTGTACAATATTTTAGAGCGTCACTTTCAAATGAAGCTGCCTTTTACCAGAAAACCTCCCCCCCAAAAAAAAAAAAAAAGTGAAAATAAAGTTTCATGCCGCTCTTGAAAAGGAAATTCTGGAAAACATCCTACCACTATTTATTCCCAGAGAAACTGAGGCATGAGGAAGGAACACAGATTTCTTTTGAGCCTCTAAGCTGCCAAATTAGTTCAGCTCAAGGGGAGTCCTAACAGTGCCACAGCCCCTTCATTCTTCTCCAAGTTAGGGAATCCTTGGGATGCAGGGTGGGAGATGTGGCTTTGAGTGTTGTGTTTCAAGCAGCACTTCCTTTGGAGGCCGAGTGATTTAATTCGTTCCATGAATAACAAAAATCGCAAGTTATTCAGGTGTTTGAAATCCTGGGGATATTTGCAGATTTAGAGAATCACAGAATGGGGTTCAGAAAGATCGTGAGGATTATCGAGTCCCACCATTCCCTCCAGTACCGCCAAGTTTGCCAGCAAACCTCATCCCTAAGGGCCACATGTACACGGCTCTAATCCCTCCAGGAATGGGGCTCCACCCCTGCCCTGGGCCGGCCAACCCTTCCAGCAGAGGCATTTTCCCCAATATCCAACTCCAGCCTCTCCCAGCTCACGTTCAAGGGTGTAAAATCCCCCAGCTGAGCCTGCTGGTAAAGACAAACAATAGCCAGGTTTCTAAATGAAGCCATCTTCATTTTTGGTTGCTATTTTCGACCCTCTCAGGGTGATTTTCCATGGTTTTCAATCCCTTGCATTGCCTCCAGCGTGCATCTGCGTGTGTCTTTTAACCCATTCTGCTCCCAGCTCTGCTTCAGGACAAACGTGGCTCTGAGCAAAGCCCACCTGGGATCCTCCCACCCCCGGGGGAAGCCTCTCCCGGCGTTTGGGATCCCTGTGTCCCCGAGGGAGGGTCACGCCTTGCCTCGCTGTGCTGAAAGCTGCAGCTCGAGCAGCCAGAACATCCGAATGACACCAGGCACAACACCCAATATTGAAATTACAAACGCTTGGGAACCGCAGCCTCTCCTCGCCGCTGCTGGAGCTGCTCCGTGGGCTGGCAGGAACAGCAGAGCCGGCTCCAGGCACAGCGAGGTGACAGGGGCAGGCTGGCTGCTGATTCAGGGGCTGCGCAGCGCTCCTGCTCCGTGGGTGGCTGAGATGTAAACTCACAGAACCCAAGCCCTCAGCACGGCTGAAAAATCCCATTTCGCTCGTCGGAACGGTGGCTGCGTTCACCAGAGCGTCCTGGGTGAGCTCCAGCCCAGGTAACTGCACATCCCGCAGCAGCAAATCCCCCTCCGTTCCCAATTAGCAAAGGGATTAATCATTTTGGGCTTGGTGCTGCTCCCATGGTGAACAAAGGCAGCAGTTGACACTGATCAGGTTTCTGACGCGTTGCTGGAGAGATGGGCTCGCTGAGGAAGCCGTGGGGATGTTAACCTCGGGGACAGGAGGTGCCCTGCCAGGAGCTCTGGGAATATTCACTGAGTGAGGCAGAGGGAGGCAGGAACAGCCCCAGGACAAAGCCCTCAGGGTATCACGGAATAAAGGACTGAGCGGCATTCCCAAATCCTCATGTTTATCTCTCTGGTTCCAGTTAAGTTCTCAGAGAACACGCCCAGACCCCACATTTCAGTTTGCCCGGGACAAATGGGTCTATCAGCCCTTTAAACCCGTGATTAATCAGTGAAAACAGGTCCCTGACTCCCCGTGGAGACACCGAGAAAACCACCCCATCACCCCAAAAACAGCTTCACTGCAGCATTTGTGCCCGGCTGGGAATGACAACCAAAATTAGGAGCTGCTCTTGACCAACAGGTTTCACCTAAAAAAAAAAAAATGCCACTGCACAATTTACACGCTTAACCACTTAAAGACTCTCATTCCCCCTGGTCCAAAGGACAGGAGCAGAGCAGCCAGGCTGACCTTACAGCACCGCATCAACGGGAATGACCAAAACGGGGGTGTTGTAAGAACCCCCTGTGAGCGTCCCCAGCTTTGCTGACCCTGTCCTTCTCCTGTCTGTAAAATATTGGTGTCTCTCGATTCCTCCCCGGAGCCTCTCCTGCCCATCCCCAGGCCAGGTGCTGGGAGGGTTTCCCCTCTGCTCAGATCCTGAACCACCAGACCTCAGCCCTGGGCTGGATTTCTGAAACACCCCAGGCTCCCGTTTGCCTCCCCACTGTCAGTCCCCAAGCGCTGTCAGACTCTTTTCCTTTTTTCCTTGGGTAAAAGAGAAGTGCAACGCCCAATGTAAAATTCAAATCGGGCTGGGAAGTGCATTTTGTATCAGATTGCCTCAAAACCTCCCGCAGCTTTTCTGCAAAAACTCAGCCCATGTTCTCCCAAGTTCTTGGGCACATCTGGAGTTTCACAGTTTTGGATCAAACCAGATGACAGCAGTCTGTCAAGAGACAGCCAGAAGCCCATCAAACAGATATGCAAAAGAATTAAACGAAGAAAACTCTTTTGAGCCCAAAATAGCAGTTTTATGTAACACAGAAATAGTTCTTTTTCCCAAACTTCCTTTCATGGGAAGGACAGAAAGTTGATTCTTTCTGTCTGAGAACAACACTTTGGATTTGCTGCTGACAGCCCTTGGAAGCAGAAAGCCAGGAGCAGTTTCTGGGAGCTCATTTCCCACACATGAAAGCAGAGTTTGTCTTGGGTGTGACGGGGACAGGGGATGGAACCCACCCCAAGCTCCCGGGGCACCTTCCTGACCCCAAACTTGTACATCTGAGGCCCAGAAAATGGTAATTAAATCAAAGCAGACAAAATGAACACGGAAAAAAGGCAGAGGAGTTCATTGAGGAAGGACTTTTGGCTTCTTTTGAGAGCTGGTGGCTCTCGGCGCTGTGCTTGGCCTCAGAAATTTAATTGTACCTAAATTAAGACTGAAAGCTGATCAGGTTGGATTAAAGCCTAGCGGGGATTCTGAAACAGATTTCTCGCTCTGTCCTCTGCTAATATTTTTCCAAACGGCTTTTTTGGCAATCCTTTCCTCTTTGCACCCAGTTTTCCCTGTAAATGAGCAGTGAAATTCCAAAGGACTCTATCAGGAGTTAAAATCACTCCGTATATATTTGCCAGCGCATGCAGTATTTATTTTTAAACAGTGCCAAAAGTGTTTATAGATAGAAACAACAGGACAACCCATAATTAAATAACTGTTTCTGCTACATCTGCTATTTAGCAACTTGAAGGAAAATAATTTCCCAACAACAAATAGGAATGGTCAAGGAAGCTCTCAAGTTTGGGCCCATTATTACCATATAAAACAACATATTAGTTGCTTAGCTACCAGTCATAAAAGAAGGCCAATTAAAAATGAAAGCATCTTAACTAGCTGCATGGAATATAAAAGTGAAAAGTTAAAAGCTGTCAGGTGGTTAGTGGAGAGAATGCTGAGCCGTGATTGACAAACTGGGCTTGCTTTGCCTCAAATTTGGCTCGGATTCAATAAATGATTGACACGCTGATGTCGTCTGAAATAGCAGATTGTGCTTTGGAGAGGCTATTTAGCAGCCCATTGATTGGCAGGTTACTAAAATTGTCCCGTGGACAGAGGTAACCAAACAGAGCTGTATTTTGACAGGTGGGCTGCTTTTTCCTTTTTTTCGCCTTTTTTTTTCACCTGTGTTCGCCGCACCATTTATATTGAAAGCAGCAGCAGAGAAAGGACCACGGGTGCCGTTCAATGGCCGTGAAAACGCCTGGATGGCTCCTTTTGTAATATCGCTCCACCAACCTGGAATTCCATTCATCACCCAAAATACCGTTTCATTTTAAAATGGAAAACAAGGCAAGCCTACCTGAACAGCCTCAGACTCCTTCCTCAGACAGCCGTTGGACAGCGAGCATCTTGAGCTTCTCAGAGCAGGAAAAAACAACAAAACATTTTCCCAGCAGGTCCCAGGTAACCAATCTGAGTTTTCCGGGAATGAGGCACCGCCCTCAGCCCGGACTCAGCACCCCGGGAGCCAAGGAGGGCTCGGGTCACCCCCGGGTTTCTCTCTCCAGCCCTGAGAGAGCTACCAGAACTCGTTCAGCCTCCCCCGAGCCAGCAGGGAGAGCCCAGAGCCACGGAAGGGCTTTGCCAGCGGTGACACAGGCGCTCAGAATCGCCCCAGCACACAGGAGCAAAGGAAAGAACCCTCTGACCACCAACAACCAGAACAGAAAAGTTCTGGGAGTTTTTTAACCAAAGCAAGAGCCACCACACAGCATTTCCTCTGAATAACC
>VYZT01011442.1:0-17500 GCA_013400735.1 Pomatostomus ruficeps
CCACGTGCTGACACAAACGAAGCAGCCACTCTACCACACAAAGACAATTTACTGGACTTAACCTCAGCTAGACTGGGCAAAGGAAGAACTCGTCCAGGCAGCTGTCCAGTTTAACATGTGGAAGAGACGAAAACGTCGTCAGCTGTTTTTAATAAATAAAAACGGAGGAGATGTTGTGGTGTGCTGTTGGCCAGATTTCTGTTTTTCTCATGGTCAGGCACTGCTGCGCCCTCCCCCGCATCGGTATCCGGTTTTCCCCCCATGGAGGGCTCTGTATTGTGCAAGCCCATACAAAGCCTGCCAAATTCAAACCCAGCACTCCTTTCCCATAGGATGTTTGTACCCTCCCCTGCCCCCTCATGTTGGTATATATGTAACTGTAACACATGGTACCAGTGCTTCCCTGGCACGATCCTGGTGCCCGAATAAACCATCTGGGAAAGCCCCTCTATTTGTCTTGCCTTCCTCAGCACACCTGTAACATCAGAGGACTAGGTGAACCCCTGCTGGACCTTCGCCAGCCCTCCCGCACCTCCGAAGCAGCCGGCCAGCCCCTGGAACCGCAAGCGGTTGGCCAGTGCCCCCACCGGAGGCATTGCGGCACCAGCCAAGGCTCTCAACTCTTCAGTAGAAACATCAGAAGGCTTTCAACATCCCAACACTTGAACAAATCCCTTTTAATCCCTTGTTCATTTTTGGTTTCTCTGGGTCCAAACCTCTCATTTTATTTCTACAATTTTATTTTACTGCCTTCAATTCCTATGGCCTAATTTGTTTTTATCCATGCAGTTAGTGCTGTATATCCTCACCCAGCTAGATCTGAGCACCTCTCTTGTGTCTTTCCAGCCACCTCAGTCCTTCTTCAATTCTTCCTTTCTTTTTTTTTTTCTCCCAACCCTAAATCTTGTCCATCTCTATGTTTTGTGGTGGTTTTATGTTCTCTGGCATCCCGGCTTTTGCTTTTGGGCAAGGGTTAGTCACTGTCTTCAGTTCTCGCACACTGGACTCTCAAGGATCAGATAAATCCTGAAATGAATTGTGGAGTTTTAACCCCATAAAATCAAGAGTTTGAAAGAAAGTAGTGGCCACATTAAAATCACTAAATATAAAGAGATACTAGAACATACTAAACTGTATATTATAGAAGGCATGAACATTTAAGGTACAACACCCTAATATTGGAGACTTAAGAGACTGAGTTTGCAGAATGCTCATAAGAGTCTTTAATTAATTTTTTTACTGAATTTACTCTCCAATTCTAGCTATGATTTAACTGCAGTAATACAAATTTAATATTGACCCTTTAAAATTATTCACTGACCACTTTTCACACTTGTTTTATGAAACAGTCAAAACATTTTTCACTCCTGCACTTAAAAAATTTCTGTAAATAGAAACATTTATTTTTATCTTCTATCAACTATTAGAAGCCTTCAGGCAGGAACACATATTGTGCACTGACTACAAGAAACAGTGAAGCACAGAAATGTCAAATAAACCTGCTGTTTCAAGAGACAAAGTCTACCATTCTTATGTCCTTGTGCAAGAAACTTTCTCATGGTCGTGGTCACTAGGAACATGTCTGAATAGCAAAAGAGAAAGGTTAAAATCCCATTAATTGCCGTGGGATCAAGGTTTCAACCAATTTGTTTCTTCCTATAAATGATGGATTCTAATGTGCTGTTTTAAACACGTTCAAAGCTGATGCAACTTTTTCTTTCAGTATTTTCCCCCAGATGTTTGTGTATCTAACAATATCTCTAAAAAGGTGCTACGCTAATAACTTCTGACAGTTTTGATTTTTTGAAAGTGGAAGCTAATTTTAGAAAACCATTAGACAACTTAGAGTGAAAGATTCACCAAGTAAATGGTGCTTTATAAATCTTCCTCTCTAGATGGGTGAATTAAATACAAGATTCTGGTTTTATTTTTACTTACCTAGGGGTTGAGACTACCATGAAAACCAAATGGATATTTTTAAGAACAATGAGATAAACCCCATCTAATTGCAATTTTTTTTTTTTTTTTTTTTTTTTTCTGCTTACTGAAGGTACATAGCATATGAACTTTTTTCTAGATTACCTGATTCTCAAATACCAAACACTGAGGACTGGAGAGCAAGGCAAGAGCTAAAGAGAAATATTTTTTTAAAATCTGCATTTATTTGAGCTATGGATGAACAAAATATAGGGCACATAAAAGTGACAGTATGTTCTAGGCTAGTAGATTGCACAATCTGGACTTTCACAGCCACAGTATTTTCTCATGCATGTGCTACACCAGGAATACTAAAAAACACCTAGATTTAAAAGGTGATGCTGACAGAACATCTAAGTAATGATGAAATACTCAGATACACATGAATTATATTTTCCAATGAGTGTTTTGAAACTAAGTGCAACAGCTTTCATTCTCTACTCATATTGATGTAAATCAGAGGAAACTTTTTGAGGTGAAAGCTTAACTATATAGATGTCCACAGTAGAACTGAAGAGAGGGTGATGGCAAACTTGATCTGATAGACCCTTAAACTCCTGAGTGCAGCCACAAAATTATGCCTATTCACTTTTGTCTTCAAGAAACTATTAACAGAGATGTCCAGGCTGCAGATGTCTCTTGAATTCTTTCTTTTGATATCTTCTCTGGTAGAGGCTGTGAAGATGAAAGTTAAATTTGTGTTCATTAAAACAGACAAAGCCATGTCCAGATAAAGTCCATCGGAGTTTGCTTATGCTGCTGTATTAAGAATGGATAGGAACCAGTCCAGATCTAGGAATTTTGGTCCTCTGTAGTGCTGATTTTCCCATTATTCCCTGTTTTCAGATATATTTTCAGCAGACTTTGCACCATCAGACAACACTATCATGCCAAACTCTATGGCCTGCCACATGTGTGGTCACTTCCATGGTATAACAGTCACTAGCCTCGCTGGCTTCAGCACAACCCTCTCTGATGACAGACTCTTTGAACTGAAATAAAGAGAAGCTTTAGGGTCATTAAGACATTGTGGGGAGTCTAGAGGAGAGCCAGGGTCACGAGCTATTACTTCACAGACCCTACCTGCTCTAGACAGGATTAGTCTGAAGCAATGTGAAAGCCAATCATTTGGTGCCACACACACTACTGCCTACAGTTCCTAGGGGAGGATATTTTCTACCTGTTTTCAGATTCTAAACTAAAATGAAGAATACTTTGATGGGCTGGAAAGTTAATGCAAAGCATGTGAAAAGTATTTATTCTGACTCTTTTAGTTTTATTTTAATACAGTTCCACTTCCTGTAAAATACAAGGCAAATGGCACTTAGATAGTAAAAAAGATGACCAGGTTTATTGTTACTGTAAGACAGTTGTAAAACTGTTAGCCCTGAGAGAAAAAGGAGCATTCAGAAGCTGGTCAGGGTCCCAGCTGAACGTAACACTGTTTTGGAGCCATGTCCCTTACTAAACTTGCCTTTCCTACTTTTTGTGTGGAGGCTCTGATGCATAAGTCAGTGTAGCTATATGCACAATCAAATTAATTCATATTAGCTAAAAAGCATGAGGCAATTTGTGCATTTTTAAAGCAGAATGCTTCCAATAACCATCATTAATAACTTTGTCTTTTATACAGGAGAGTAAGGCCCCTCCTGGGTTACTTATGCCTAGGATTAGATTTTATCTCACTTAACTTTAGCTGTCAAGTTTAAGCCACTCACCACAGTCTTCTTTTGTAGTCACTGGAGAGAGAGACATCTCCAAAGGGTGGTTCCTTCCATCTCTCTTCGATACCTGTCTATGGCTGGCGTGAAACACCCTCTGGAGGTGCCTATCTCTCTCAGTGTCTAGAGATGGAGTCAAGCTGACTTTAACTTACAGATATTTAACAGAGACTTCTAACATATAGACAGTGAAAGTGAAATGAATCTCACCTTCAGCACACTGGACTTTAAGTAGTTCTCTGCTTGTTGTAAAGAAGATTGAAAGAAGATTTCTCTATGTGCAAGCATGAATTTGTTGCTGCTGGTAGGAATGCTTTGCTTCCTCCTCTTGCCTCCCTGAGATGCTGACAGCTCTGATGTTAACAATGGCGCACCAGTTGGGCTTCAGCGATTTGCAGAAAAAAGGAAATTATGTAACTTTTCGGAGGTAATAGCTGCAGTTGGAAAGACTTGGCTTGAAATTGTCTGAAGCTGAGAGAATCTTCCATGTTAAATAGTTTAATTTCAGGATATTATATCCATAACTTGAATAAAAGAAAAGAAATCTAACCTATTTCATGTGCTGTATTAAGTATCTGCATTTGTTCCTAATATTCTTAATAATGGCAATTTAAAAATTTCAGCACATCATTTTCAAGTGTGAATTTAGGGAGAAAGTTTGGCAATATACTACTACAAATTCATACTTTAGTTGAAAAAAGCACCCCCCATACCCTTGTGTGGTGATAAAATAGCATTTCATGAATTAGACAAAGAATTTTTGATGTTGATAAATAGAATGGTTGTGTGATCTATCACTTGATGCTCTCCCTGCAATTATCCATGGCCTGGATTCATCCTTGCATTTCTTCCTAAACTGCACAAGTCTGTGTATATATTAAAAAAGGAAAAAAGTAAAGAAAAAAAGAGAGAAAAAGCAGTTTCATTTGAGAAAGGACTTCAGAAATATGAGAAAACTGGTCTTGAAAGACTCTTCATGATGTCGCCAAGACTTGTAGTTTAATAATGTATTTTGCAATAATCGGTATTTTTAGTGTCTTAGCTTCAAAAATCTTGTTATTACCTTATAATCACTGTTTTTATTAAAGAAAAAAGAAAAGATTCCTAATGGTATGGACTGCAGAGGAAAGTTCAAAAATATGAGTTGTAAAAGCTTAAATCAAGAAGGTGGAAAGTGAAAAGAGGCAATTAATGTAACACTTTATAATTTTTGGAGGCTCAACTTGATTTCTTTTTCCCTCATCTAAAGTACAGATTTCCCATAGGATTTTCTTTTCAAGATCACAGTTGTTGATGAGTTTGAAGTGAGAGACAGGGCTGTGTGATAAATTCATGCTTGCCCAAGGTGTCAAACTAAACGCCATGCATCCCTCTAGGTTCAGATATTTTCTAAGGCACAGATCTTGCTGGATGGATAAAGCTGAAAGTGCTCCTGCCCATAGCAAAGGTGTTGGAACTAAATGACTTCCAGTTCTATGGTTCTATGACTTATATGGGGTTTTTTCCATTTTGTAACAAGGTTTTTGAATCAGAGTTTGCAGAAAACTAGAAGGGTAATCTGTCCTGAACTGGAGTGCTGCAAAGAGGTGAATGTCTTCCTAAAAGAAGAAAAACAAACCAAAAATATTCCTGAAAGAAAGAAAATGCTAAGGCACTTCCTGGTGTCTAAATGTAGAGCCTTAAATAAAGTGTCTGAGGTAGGAGGTTAATTTCATAAGGCTTCCTGCCTAATCCATAGAAAGGGCAAGACAATCCTGTAAACACCTTAGTGAAGTTTCTGCTTTGAACTGGGTACTGAGAAAGCCTGCACTCCTGAAAGCATCTCTCAGTGTCCACCAAGTCCTTCTTCCTGGAGCATAATGCAGACCTCCTATTGAGCAGTGCTCTTTGTTTCATTAATTTCAGGTGTCGCTGGTGTGGAACTTGTGATGGTAAAGGAGCAGGAAAATGAACAATCCCAAGACCTGTGTGGATATGGCTATGTTCTGCAATACTACTTTTTACCCCAGATGTTATTTGGCATGGGCTTGATTTAGGCAAGTGTTTGGAATTACAGAGTGTTAGGGGAAAGAGGAAGCTTGGAAAGGTCTACTGTTCTAATTTCATACTTCACGAGCATATATGGAGGAAAAGACTACTCTTTGGACTAACTTCATAACCAGCTGGTACCTTCATCTAGGGTTTTTGAGTAGCTGACCTGGGCTATGCTGAATCTCAGCAATCATCCAGGAATGTGAGGTGGAAACCTGCATTGCTCCAGCAAGACAGATGCCCCTCAGAGCCTGTGGTGGGCTGGATGCCAGGTGGGCTTGACCTGGGCTGGATGCCAGGTGCCCAGCACTCCAGGGGCTCTATTACTCCTATCCTCAACTGGACAGGGAGAGAAAATATAACAAAAGGTTCATGAGTTTAGATAAGGATGGGGGAAAATTATTCAGTGGTTGCTGACAGGGGCAAAACAGACTCAACTTGGGAAAATTAACTGCATTTATCATCAATCAAAATCAGGGTAGGATAATAAGAAGTAAACCAAATCTTTAAAACACCTTTCTGCCACCCCTCCCTCCTTCCTGGGCTTAACCTTATTCCCGATTCTCTACCTCCTCTTGCCCCGCAGCTGTTCAGAGAGACGGGGAATGGGGGTTACGGTCAATTCATGTTTCTGCCACTGCTTCCTTTTCACGGAGAGGAGTCTTATCCCTGCTCCAGCATGGGATCCCTCCCGCAGAAGACAGTTCCTCATGAAGTGCTCCAGTGTGGATCCATTTCCATGGGGTGCAGTCCTTTAGGAACAGATTACTTCAGTGTGGGCCCCCCCCAAAGTCACAAGTCCTACCAGGAAATCTGCCTCAGCATGGGCTCCTCTCTCCACAGGTCCGCAGGTCCTTGCCAGAAGCCTGCTCTGGTGTGGGCTTCCCATGGGGTCACAACCATCCACCTGCTCCAGTATGGATCTCTTCCATGGGATCCAAGTGGGTCTCTGTACCCTTGTGGACCTCCAAGAACTGCAGGGGCACAGCAGTCTCATCATGATCTTCACCATGGGCTGCAGGGAAATCTCTGCCCCAGTACCTGGAGCACCTCCTCCCCCTCCTTCTGCACTGACTTTGATATCTGCATAATTGTGTCTTTCACATGTTCTCACTCCACTCGTCTCTGGCTGCAATTCCTCCTGCATAATAACTTTTTTTCCTTCTTAAATATGTTTTCACAGAGCCATTGTTAATTGGCTTGGCCTCGGCAAGTGGCAGGTCCATCTTAGAGATAGCTGACATTGGCTCTGTCAGACATGGGGGAAGCTTCTGTAAGCTTCTCAGGGGAACCACCCCTATAACTCCCTCAATACCAGAACATTGCCACATTAACCTAATACAGAACCACAAAAAGCTGAATTCTCAGGAAGTTCCTGAAACTCACATGTCCATTGTAATTTTGAGCATTAACAGAAATTGTAATATCCCCTCTTCCTGAAAGATTTGTCATGCTTTTCATAAAAAATGATTCAAGTTGCATATACTCTGTTGTGGTTTGACCCTGGTTAAGTGCTAGGCACTTACGGTAGCTGCTCACATGTTCACTCCCCTGCCACAGTTGGGCAGAGGAAGGAAGGAGAGGGGGGAAAAAAAAAGGGAATTAACACAAGGGTCTATGAGTTGAGATAAGGAACTGGGAGAAAACGCTCTAAGTATAAAGCAGGCTTAACTTAAGTTGCAAAGTGAAATTTATTACTACCAGAGTTAGAAGGAGGATATGAGAAGTAAACTTAAATCTTTAAAAGATACCGTTCTTTTCCCTCCCCACTCCTCCCTCCTTCTGACTAACAGGGAGGAGAGGTGTGGGGGTTTAGGTTAGTCTATTTTTAGGATCTTCTTCTCTTGTTTAGGGAGAGGACTTTTTTCTTGTTCTTGTTATGGGGTCTTTCCCACGAGAGACAGTTCTCTGTGAACTTCTATGGCATGGGTTTATTTGTCTATGGGATGCAGTCTTTTAAGGATAAACTGCTCCAGCATGGAAGCAGGGGGCTCTTCTCTTTCTAACTAGGTTTCTCACTTGGACTGCAGTTTCTTCTGACATCTACTCGCTACAGTGTGGTTACTTCTTCTACAAACTGTGGCATTTTTATTTTAGTTTCTGTCTTTTATTGGGCTGCAACTGCTATGGCTTCTTTTGGCGTCTATGGCTGCTGCGGCTTCTGGTATTTCTCCGCTCTAACGTTAGTACTTCATTTGCGGATTACGGGTGGATCTTTCTGCATCCCCTGTGGATCCCATGGACTGCAGGGAGGACACCCCAACTCACCATGGGCTCGCCATGGCCTGCAGAAGAATCTCAGCTCCAGTACCTGAAGCACCTCTTCCCCTTTCTTTTCTACTGACCTTGGTGTCTCTATGTTGTTTTCTCTCACATGTTTTCACATCTTCCTTTTTCTCTAACTAAAGGCAGCTGCATGCACACTTTGTTTTGATTTTTCCTTAAATATGTCATCACAGAGGCGTAACCAACCTTTCTAATTGGGTCAGACATGGCCAGTGGCATGTCTATCATCTTCAGAGCCATCTGAGATTGGCTCTGCTGGAAATGGTGAAGAATTCTAGAAACTTCTCACAGGAGCTATCTTTATGGCTCCCTCCCCACTATTAAAACCACAACATACTGCACTGCTATGTAAATAAATGTTCCTCTTCATTGCTGAACTTTGGCACTGGTGCTACTGTGTATGCTTAATGAAGTCTATTCCATATCAGATTATCTTTACTGCAGTGAAGATCAGGCCCTGCATTCTGCAAAACGTCATTTTGTTTTACCCAACAGACTTTAGTTTAGAAACACCTGGGCAACTTCAGTGGCTGCTGTTTTTAGGTTAAGCAGTCCAAAATCTGTGTTTGATTGGAAAAGAAAGTTCAGGATTAACATGCTGTTTCTGCAAATCCATAATCAGAGCAGCTTTGTTGCAAATAGAAGATTAGGAAGCAATCCATATCATGAGTAGCATAACCCAAAACAGATAACACCTGCAAGGTAAAGGACTGGAAGGATTCTGCTTAGTGAAATAGGATCCCATTTTGTGATGTGTCTAACTTGCCTATTTTTCAGTTTCACCTAAAATTCCTTCCTTCCTTCCTTCCTTCCTTCCTCCTTCCCCCTCCTCTTTTGTCCTCTCCTTTCTTTCCTTCTTTCCCTTTCTCTCCCTCTCTCCCTTCCTGGGTAAAAATTTGCCTGACCATTTGTTTTAGAATGAGAATCACTTAAAAGGAGAATGGGAAAGGATTCAAGTCACCAAACACAAGTTTTTTGTGAGGTTCTAGGGTGCTCAAGATGTCTGGGCTGGCTTATGTAACCCAGGGGATCCATTCCCTCTGGAAGCAGGCAAGGATGCCCTTTCTGTCCAAACTGGCACAAGAACACTCAAATCTCCTTCAAGGTGTTTCTACCTGGAATTGTTCCAGTATAGCTACATTGCATTAAGACAACCCACAACACTACACCTTATTCTGGAATAATTTTCATGTAAGTTATCATCCTAAATTGCCTGCCACAGACAGCTTGGTTAACAACCTAATCAATGTTTGCCTCAAGACATTATTTAGAGTCATTAACAATAGAAAGGAAAGGCTAATGGCCATCTATGCAGGGTCCTGCATGGAACATGTGCAACACTTTTTGGGAACAAAACTTGGGACTTTCAATGTGAAAATTTTGTTCATTTAACTAAGAACAGGATTCAAAATCAATGTAATTAAAACAGTGACATAAGTAGTACCAGCTCTTTTGAATCAATATATGGCTAACAGAGCTTGGCTTAACTTATACTGCATTCAAAGTAAACCAAAATAAGCTGCCTGTAACCCAACATTAATGTGTTTACATAGAGTTTTCACTGAATTAATGAAACTGATTTTAAATTGATTTAAGTCAAAGCAGTGCTAGAACTGCGCGCAAAAAAAAAGTTGAACTGGAAGATGATTTATTGTACATGGATAATGCAGCCAATGGTGGTACATATGAGAGAGAAAGAAATCAGGATCTGGACATAATGAAAAAACCTGAATGGATATGTCCAGGCAGTATTGTGCAATATTCAGATACATAAATAAAGACTATTTAGATTGTAGCCAGTTCCCTACATAATATGAGGTCCTAACACATAAATATGTATCTTTAGATACACAGACAGATAGCATAAATATGGCAAAAAGGATGAAAGTTTAAAGTGGATGCATGGGGAAATGGTCTAAATCAGAATAAAGGGCTTATGTCCTTAATGGCAAAGAAGCAAGAACGCCACTTGGAATACTGCTGTGGAACCAAATAAAAGCAAATACAGCAGAACTGTATTATCTTACTACCCTGTAATTTTTTTCTCTTACCTTTTCAGAGGTCTTCACATGTTAACATTCTGGAGGGGAACAATGATGCGAAGAGCTTTTTCTGGTATTGTTTGTGATTCCCTTTTTTTTAGACACGAACTGTTTTAATATCTAGAGTCTCTCAAAAAATGAAGATGTTCTCAGCACAAAATAAAAACTGGTCATGAAAAATATAAATGCTCTTTCAACTTGAGAAGGGAATCACTTCATAATTTACACTATCTCTACTTGAAAAGATTAGAACTTCACTACTTATGAGTTATTGGTTTTCCCCTCTTCATTAAGCCTTCCTTTTCTGTGTTTCTATCTATTTAGTGCATGTTCTTCACACTCCCTTGTCAATACCCTTAGACACAAGGGATATATTTGAGACTTAGTGCACAGAGAACTTTCACTTTAATATACAGCAAATTAGAGGCACTGCATAAGCACGTATATGTGCTGTACCAGAATATTAACTTCTAATGTGGGCTCATCCTACTTGGATAATCCTTTATCCACATCCCAACACTGTTTTCAAACATTTGCAAACCTATTAATTTATCTCTTGGAGGGACTGCTTTACTGAATTTACCTGTGATGATGTATGTAAAAGAGAATATGGTAAAATGAAACCTGAATTGTTATTGTTGACAGGAAGCTGTCAAGTGATATGAATTGCATACAACATATACAGAAATGTGTTTGCCCTATAATTTTTTCTGTGTCTCTAAACAAAGACAAAAGCAGGTACAACTAGCCTGATACCATTTAGTTATGTAACAGATTGAGGGTTTGGGTTTTAGTCACTGAAAATGTGATAAACAACATTGTGCATTAATGCAGAAAACAGATTGAGCTTTTTAATGGTACATCAAATAAGACTTTATTAGCATCTATTAGGTTCAACCCAAAGCCCGGGAAATAGCATTAATGAGCATCATATATCAGTCTGTCTGTTATTAGATAACATTATCCCTTAAAACTCGCAAGTCATATAGTACTTTATACTTTTTACCTTTATCTTTAGAATTAGCTGCTCACATCCTCTCCTGTTACACTGGCCTTACTATTAGTAATAGTGAACCAATTTATAAACCCATTAGTGACACTTTTTCCCAAAGATAAAAACAGTCAAAATTATCTGGCAGCAATTAATCTTAATGGCTGTATGCAGTAAACAGCAATGGGCTAATTCCAGCTCTGTCAGCCCCATCAAACAATCCCACATTAGGCAGCTTTTCACTGATCCATTAAGCATATTCAGAACAACAACAAATTCAATGCTGAAGGCATATGCACTAAACATTACAACAGTGATCTTCTGAAGCCATCATTATCTCTTAAATAGTACTTCCCCCATGTATTATCATTATGCTGTACATTAGAAATACTTTGATTAAACTCCCTTAATTCATAACAGCCAGCTGCAGACCATTTATGCAGTTAATCTCAACACAACAGCTATTGAGGAAATATAACAAATGAAGGCTGTAAACTGGAAGTCATTACTACAAAAGATACTGGTTTTGTAGCCCTTGTAGTGCAAAGTGCATGGCAAGATTGCACTTTAGAATGACAGTAATGCAGACAGAAACAACTAATGGCTTTCCACATGTCCTGCAACTTATGCAGCAGGAGTTGCAGCTGTAAAAGTGTGTGCAGGAGTGACCTGACAAACTGTCAGCATGACTGGGAAAAACATCCAGGAGCTCCATGTTCACAGGACCAAAATATCACATGGGACCCAGCATGCAAACTGCAACCTCTCCATGGCTTTGCTGTCTTCATCTGGAGTATACTGTAATTTGTCTCTTTGAAAGAACAACTCTGATTTCTTCCCCTATGAAGCTCCAGTTAGTATCAATGACACTTTGAAAGACTGCAGACCTCTAGTTTCCTTTCCTACAAGTAATAGCTGTTTTGAGAATTTTTATTAGATTGTTTTCTCTTTAAGGTATAATGGATATGGTGTGGCAAGAAAATTTGCATAAAGCTTTCCATGGTGATGTAAACAAAACAATATTATCAGGATGGGAAGGAAAACAGTAGCTAATTTATTTTTCCACTCTGACCTGAAATTCACATGAGGTATTCTCATTTAATAACATGAAAATGTTAAATAGATAAAAGTTGATGGTATTTTCTTAAGTTTTCATTAAATGTATTCCATAAAAATATGTACTAGAAATTCACTCAGAGGGGTTCATGCTGCATGCTAAGGAAAAACAGGAGTTAAGTTTGTGTTACTAATCTAGATTGCACCCTTTCTTAATTAAAAAAATACAAGAAATCTGTGGGATTTGGATACAAAAAACACTTTCACAAATTCTTTACTTGTCAAATGTAAAGAAACCATAAAAATATTAGTGAATAAGGTCTATGTGTTTTACAGTTCTTCACTATATATAAATAGTTTATTTGATTTTAAAGATATAAACCACAGACACAGTGTCTACCTTGCAATGAAATGATCAAATAAATAAAACTTCAATTTGGCATGGGCCTAGCTGCCAGTTCTGATCTTAGTTCCAGTCCATAAGTCCAACTCACTCAAAGGAGGAATGCAAAACCTCCGCAGCACCTTCAGGACCTGCACTGAGGAGCTGGCAATGGCACGCAAGAGGCGCCAACGCCCTTCAGAGGGCCAGAAGAATCAACTTCCTGACACTTGGATAAAATCAAGGTGAAAAGTCTCACTACAAGTCCAGTTTCATGCTTCCACTACTTTCTAAAGGTCACGCACTGCTGGAACATGTAAGGCTGTAGCTCTCCACCCATTTATGTGGGGAGGCAGACCTGCATACCATGGTAGACATTGTGTACTGCCTAAGCAGCCAACGTACTTACAGTGAATTTTGCTAAGGTTAATCCATCCCAGACTTTTACAGACTATCGTAGTATTCTCCCTTTCAGAGGGAGAAGAATGGGCCTGTGCTTCAGATACAGATTTCAAACACATGCACTTCTCTTACCTCCACGGTGCCTTGCCTTACGATCTTAGGTAAGCTTGATTGCCTTTCTTTAGAATGTTCATAAGGTGACATTTCCACGTGGCACAGCTATTGCCAAGACAAATTGGTGATGCTTCCAAGTCTTTGATCAGAAAGTTGAACAGAAAAAATAATTTCTACATCATTTGCAATAAGACATTCTGGTTCTTGGCTATCAAGGCTGACTCTCATGATCAGAGTCATATAAGGCTTTTAGCTATCAGCAAGTCTGTCTGTAACATAGATCTACTCTGGATCCTTGCAAAACCAGCACTGGCTCCCAGTAGATCTGACCAGCTTCTGAGATAATGAAAATGAGCAGAAATGGCTGTGGCCCTCAAGAAGGCAGGTAATAAGCTTGTAGGAAATATATCCCTACCGCATCCTTCACTGCTATTACCACAGTGGGCAATCTGGTTTTTAGTAAGCAACAGATAATAGATAAGTTCTGGGAAATTTTTTCTCCATGTCAGTCTCATCCATGCTGTTCTTGGAGAAACTGGATGCCAATCTTTGGAAGTAGATGAAGTGAGTTTTATCTTTAGCCTATTTTGTGTGACCTAGAGATAACCTAGAACAAGCACCTGAAAACCAAAGATGGTGCCTTAACCCAGCAGAAAGAGAAAGCTGAAGCATTTCGAGGTACAAGAGCTTCAGACAACAAGGAATATTAGATATCTTGCTGAAAATCAAGATCTCAGCAGAGACTGGGTGCTTAGGAGCAAGGCAACCTCTGACTAAGGATTTCTAAGATAGAAAATTTTCAATTAGGTGCCTAAACACAGTTGAACTTTCCTACTGAACAGAACTCTCAGTGTCTCAGATGTAACTTACATGTTTCTTGTACATGAGCTACTAATTTAGGAAGAAGTAAATTTTCCAAACATAAAGAGAGACTGACTCACCATCCTCTCTGGCAGTCAGAAAGATCTGTGGTATGATGTGACAATTATAATTTATAAAATGTACCTGAATCATTATACACAACTATCTTCGTCCAGTTTCACATTTTGCTTCCTTTCCCAGCAGTACTTGTTTCTTAAAAGCAGCAGAAAGTGTCATAAGCAACATATTTTCAATAATTTATTTCATTTTTTCAAGATATAATATGCTTGGATTTGAGCAAATCCAAGTAGGTAAGTGCTGAACTTCAGAACAAAGAAGATTGTTCCACCCTTCTCTTCCAGAAAACAAAGCAACAGAATTTGTCACCTTCACAGAGGGCCCAATTCTGGGTAGTACTGAGTAATGGATACTTTTCAGGTGGTAATCAGTACAGGTAAAAATGACAGATTATTCTCAGTTGCTACTTGCTCACTCCAGTACAAAAATTTCACTTATTTGCAGTTTTACCAGGCAACACTATTTTTTTCTTTTTCCTCAGGCTTCATATGGCTGATTTCAAAAGAATATATGGCTATGTATATATGTTTCAAATGCAGTAACAGGGGAACTACTCTGCTTACTTTCCAAGGACTATTTACTATCTTGAATTTAGCTAACCAAGCAGTGCAGCAGGGAGTTTATAAAGATTCCCATAATTCTGCCTAGCACACAATCCAAGCACAGAGCTCTTACTGTACCAGTAGAATTTGTGACTAAAGAGGAAATATACTTGCTGAGCTGCTAGTAGGGTATGGATTATGTTAATTGCAGATGAATTTTATATGTGGATTTTATTTCAAATTGTGGACATTGTCTCTTCTCATTTTGACAATGTGTGAACAGTCAGATGTGAAACTAGCTGTATCGTGCGTCCTAGGTTTTTACAAAGGGGATATAATATTGATGAGAATCACAAAATAGTTTGGCCATGCTAAGACATATTTTTCCTATTATTGCTATATTTCAAAGGGGTCAAACATGATTTCCAAAACCAGAATATTATCCTCTTTCCTCTAAGCTAACTTTAGGTCTCCCAGCCTAAGTGGTGGTAAGGAACTTTGAAAATATTGTATCGATTTTACTGATAAAATTCCCAACTGACTACCTAATTCAGGGCTCCAATGAAATGTGAATAAAAGTAGTCTGAACTGTTCATAGAATTATTGTTATTAATGGCACTAATTGATTGCAGAAGAGTATGAGTTGTGAGTTAAGAGAGTGCATTTCTACTAAAAGACAATGGAGGAGAAGAATATTTTTCAGGGTTTATTTTGTTCACTTATTTATTCATGTTTGGTTTTGCACAAGAAATTCTATTGTAAGAGTTGAGTGAGGATCTGTCAGAGAATCCAGAATTGTCCAGTTTTATGATGTTTTTTTTCCCTAGTTCTTCAATCCTTTTATACATTTGGAAGAATTTCTACATAAAAGATGTTTCTTTTTTCTTCAGTAGGACTATTAATGTGTTTAAATTTTAACCTGGTCCAAGTATTCTCTGTGCTGAGAGAATGTTAGGAAATTAAGTCTAATGAGTGGTCAGACAGTGCACAAAAGTAACTAGAAATCATAGAAGCCATATTGATTTATAGAAAGCTGTGCTAAGGAGTGTAGGGTTTCCATCTGTAATGGATCAGACCATAAGCAATGAAATGGAGAAGTAATTTTCAACCTATTTGAATTTTGAGATAATCTAAAAATATTTTTAGTGGAAAGAAATACCCTTGCAATATATTTAAACTTGTAGATGAAAAAAATAGCTTTTTCAAGGACCACTGACAGGAAGCCCAAGGATCCCCAAGGGGTCACAGGCTATAAGCAAGAAATCACTGAAATTAATAATAGCAAATTCCCTACCCCATTCTAGCTTTGTTTCATAGGTTTGACATATTGTCCTGAATCTGCCTTATTAATTATCTGGACTTACATTACTATAATCCTTACATATCTAGAAATGCCAAAAAAACCACAGAAAAGTATTTTTTTCAAATTTCATTACACCTCATATAAGAAAAATATTATTTTATGACAGCAATAAAAATGAAAAAACAATTATTCCATTCATATATAATGTGTCAGAAATTTATAACCAATTTATCAATGACCATGCAGCTGCATTCACTGTAGTTTTTTTTTAAAAAAAAGCTCATATAATGCTCGCATAGTCTCTGAAAGCGTAGCATCTTAATAAAGGAAGAGGAAGCCACCAGAGTAATTAGAAAGGTATATTGTAGTGCATATAATGGCAGAAGGATGTTTGTATTATAGTCCAACACATCATTAAGGATACAATTGTTATTTAATGTGGAACAATCATCTTTCTACTCTTCATGAAATCCACTTAAGTAATTACTTTTCTTAGCTCATTGGCTCTATGAACTGACAGTTTAGCAAAGTGCTATGTCTAAAGAAATACTGAATCTCCATTTTTATAATACCCTACCTTTTTAGCTAGACTGTTATTGCTTACTTGGACCGTTGTTGCTTACCTGAAATGGCCATTTTCTCATTTGAAAAACTGGTGAGGAGAGTGGGGAGGAGAGGGGAAAACTGGAATGAGGAGGAGAGAGAGGAAAAAAATACCAAAAGTTTACAGGGCTGTCTTAAAATATGTAAATATTAAATGAAAAGGCCCATTTCCTTTTTCTCTACAGTGTACTCCTTTCACCTAGTCCTATCTTTGAAGCATATACACATAAACATATGCCAAATTAATTGCTTGTGCAATGTTTAGTCATTTTTACTTCAGTTAGCAGCAGAACAGTAGCTCAGTAGTGCAGCACCTTGAGTTTCTTCTAAGATGTTTTTAGGAGGAATAGTTTTACAAAGCACAGTTTTCAAGATTTAGGAGACTACTGTCTTCGGAAAGTTAGTGATGAACATTAAATAACATTATTTTACCTTATAATCCTTTGGCACTTAAGAATGCAATAACATAGGTCAGCAAACATCATTTACATACTCAAAGCTCATTCGGGTTTTTTTTCTGTCATGCATATTTTAATATAAAGTTCAGGACCATTCTGCAGAGCAAGCCCAACATTTAGCAGACACAGCACTGAAGTGCAACATTTAAATTCCACAACAGAATGCTGTTTTTTTTTTCATTTTAAACTTTAAGCTCTCTTTCAAAGGAGGTTGCTGTCTTCGTATTTGCTAGCATTACAAGACAGTAAGTCTGAAATACCTTTATCTTATTTGGTAGATCTATGTTTGATGTTCTTTGTTTGAATAGAAGTGTCAGCTGTATTTTACCTTGTTATATAAAAAAGTTTCAGATTTTAATTAAGGGTCAAGTACCTGCTGTAGATAAATGCAACAGCTAGAGCATATTTCTGATCTCTCTGAAGACTGCAATCATGAAAATTATTATCATTGAGTAAAACTGGTCTCAATGATGGTGACTGGGAGATGGAATCTGTGTTAGTCAGCCATAATTTACATAATAATGGGTTCCGAGTTTTCATCAGCACCTTTTGTTTTTACAGTGCTTACTGCTACAGTAAATTGTCAAAATGTCATTCCTACCCAATCAGCCAGAAAATATCAACAGTAAACAAGCCACAAGAAGAAATTCTCT